>LPNX011081220.1:78565-160490 GCA_001517045.1 Pseudotsuga menziesii
GTATGAACTCCGCTCAGTTATGTGCTAGGAATGGCATGGTTTACACCTCTGCAACGCACAGTAAATTTTCCATTTGTTTGAATGAGGGCTAAGTCTATTTTTTTAAGCCCTCGACCGAGGTATGAACCTCGACCGAGGTATCTAAATACCTCGGTCGAGGTATTTAAATACCTCAACCAAGGGTTTGTAAAGCCCGCAATACCTTGGTCGAGGGCTTAACAAGCCCTCGGTCGAGATATTAAGACCTCGGTCGAGGGCTTAACAAGCCCTCGACCGAGGTGCGTTTTTCTGTTTTTGTCGAAATGCGCTTGCCAAAAAGTGTTACCCAGGTCCGTGGATTCACCCATATACTTCTATGAAAAACATAATTGAATGTTTATGCAATTTGAATTCACTATTAATTTTGACTTTAAATTGAGTTCAATCTCCAATCTTAACTTTTGTTCTATTATTCATCAATAAGCTATGAAAAAATGACATTATCATTTGTGCTTGAATGAGAAAATATAAATATCTATGATCAAATGGACAGAGGAAATGATTTTTAGATATACATTTGCAAGATGAGTTCATATATACTTTGAGTTAGAACTCAATTGATGTCTAGCACTTCCCAATCACAAATATGGGATATATGGTTGTGGAAGAGAAATTACAAAATTCAAATAGATACATGAGATTCTTGTCCCACCAATATACTTTCCAGTATTGAGATAACAATAAACTATACGAAATAATTGAATGGACGATTAGTTGTAGGTGCATTTTGTATGCACCTTATATAATATATCAACCAAATACAATCACTACATTCAACTAGAAATAAGTTTTATGGATACCGGCCACTGATTTATAACCTTTCAACAACCCAAATAACTAAGAAAAGAAGCATTTACAATGGATGTTACCCCAATTCAACTCAAGCAACAACAAGCAAATTTTGGGTGTAGTCAATGATCCAAAGAATTAAGAATACAGTTGTAATTACACATGTTATCACCACAATTGAGAGATGAATTTGTGGATATTAATCAAGAACAATAGAAAGGTTGTGGATAGCATGTAATATTGGTATTTATCTTTGGAATGTCACAAAATTCGAAGAGGCCAATTGTAATTCATACACATATACCAATAATTACAATACTTAGTAACTCATGCCATTAAACAATCATATACCAAGATGATTTTGTAGCATGTAATTGACACATGCACATACAATATTTTATCTATAGAGAACAAAGCTCATGATATAAATGTTACAATGGATTTGGGATTGTGTGGTTAGGTGTAAATTAAACAATGTACACATATTAATCTAAACCAAGCATTACAATGAGATGATAACAAGAACAATAAGCTTAACAACCACAAAATATAGTACTCAATCACACACAACATTCAAACACCAAGAACATAAATACTTTTCTTAGAAACCAAAACATGAAATGAACATTCAATGGTGTGGTTTTATTATGCTAAGAAAATGGTTACAATGGTCAACAAGATTCTAAAATAGAGATTTAACACTTTTTTACTCACTAGAAAATTAACAAATGTGTTTGGATTGGATACAATCTTTGATATTCAAACATGTTTCTCCTCTTGATTCCTTATTCCTCTACTTCCTAGCTTCTTCATTTCCTCTCAAACCTTTTTTTATCTCTTCTTCCCACAAATCCCCTTCTTCTCTACAACCTTCATAGTTAATGGGCTACTTTGGACAACCAACCATTTGGATCTTGAACGAAATTTGAAAAAAAATATTTTTTTATTATAAATTTGAAAATATATACTATTCGTAGGGTCCATTTCAAATTATTTTATGGATACTACAAGGTCTTTTACTTACTATGTTATTCTGTAATATCCCACTCCCTTGCTCTACTCAACTATGGAACAATAAATCAATATGTAGTAACAATG
The DNA here is from genome assembly GCA_001517045.1 of Pseudotsuga menziesii. Taxonomy (NCBI): domain Eukaryota; kingdom Viridiplantae; phylum Streptophyta; class Pinopsida; order Pinales; family Pinaceae; genus Pseudotsuga; species Pseudotsuga menziesii. The sequence goes on from LPNX011081220.1 coordinate 80,492, forward strand.
TGACTTCCTTTCCTAATGGAACAATATTTAACATGTCCTAATAACTATCTAGGGATAAGGATAGGGGTTTTTCATGCCTCAACTCCTTATTAGAGTTAGAACCTTGGACCATCTAGTATCTTTTTAAACTTCCACTTGTGACTAGCTCCACATGTGTGAGTGATTGGAGCTAACATGGAATCCACTTAGTACCATGGTGGTCAACATCATAAATCAAATTGTGGGAGGGATGGTACATAACTTCCTCATACAAAGTCCATTTGAGGTTAACTTTTTAAGTTGGAAAGTTATGCATGTGTAGAACTACATCGAGAGGTCAAGGACTATATCCACAAAGTTTTCACCCTTGAAAATGCCATTTGATGGTTTGATTGGCCTATGTTTCTAGACCCCAAATCACCAAAATAGAACCTTCTCCTAAATTGATCCCTATAAGCCATTGATTCCAATCATTCAAGCCAAAAAGTACCAAGATAGATGACAAGTTATATAGTGATTGATTTTAGGTCATGGCTACAAAAGGTTGATTGTGTATCTCGATGGAATGCAACCACTAGAGAAGATTCACATTAAAAATTGGTAGTCACAACTTTCTCATGTATTTTCTCAAACATTTTTCTTTGTATAGAGGAGTAGATTTAAGAAAGAAAAGTTGAAAGTATATTCCTTTACCAAAAAAAAAAAAAATGTCCATACCATTTCTCTCAATATTTTTGTAAATCACAATGGGAAAATAGTTCTCTTATATACCCCCCCACAATTTTATGGTATTCCTCAAGAATGCTTTTACATCATTCCACCCATTTTTTTTGCCATACTTCCATCCATTCCATCATGTGGTTCTACTAGGGTTTAAATGTTATAGTTTAAAAGTGTTGTAACTTGCTCAATACTACTTGAGATTGTTGTTATGACCTTAATTTGAAAATTACGTTACAATTCTATTTTAGATGAAACTAGTGACACAACAATTTGATTCATAAACCAAGAGTTAATTGTGCCATGAGAACTTTCTCCAAGGATTTTGAGCCAACAACTTGAAATAATTGTAACTTTTGAGATACTTTTTCAGAATATATATTATGACCCTAATTTGGAAAATGACATGGCCATTGTATGTGTGATCGCGTTTGTGTGAATAGAATATTTGCATAAACTAAGAGATAATAATTTTGCAAGATTTTTTTGCAAATTTTTTGAGGTTGCTACATGATATAGTTATAAATTTTGGAATACTTTTCAAAATCACTATTATGACCCCGATTGAGAAATGGAACACTTATCCACTTCTTATGTTGTTTTTGTATATGCAATTTGGCAAATCAATCAAGACAAAAATGCACCACAAGAAGAAAAAAATATTTTCAAGTGCTCCAAGAAAGTGCTTTCGCTCCACATGTTATGATTTTCAAATATTACTATGATTCAAGCTATAAAAATGAAATAACACTAAATGAAAGTATTAAACATTTTATTGATATTCCAAAAGGAAAGAAATGTTCACATACCTTTTTAAAAGACCACCTCCAAAAAGCCAAAGCTCCATAATACATGACACACCATTACATATCTCTCTAGCTTTATAAATAGTTTTTATTTATTCCAAACCCTTACAACTAGTGAGCACTACATTAATCATTTGGCCATTTTACATTAATTGAAAGCTAACTACCTAATAAACTAATTATTTAATAAATAACATAATGTCCCTAGTCCATGTCACATAAAATGGATGCTATATGTATTAAGCATTGAAAAAGTAACCATTTGTAAAAACATGACTAAGTTGTCTTAAATTTCTATTCTTAGTAAGTCAATCTTATGGTGGTTAAGGTTTCCTAATAGGTTTGGTTTCTGGTTTTGGGTCTCAAATAACTAAAATAAAATACGTGACACCTTGCACATGCACAAAAGAGACACTTTGTAAAACTTGAATGGCTTAAAAAAGTGGTACCAATTTGCCAACTTGCTTCAAGTTATGACGATAGAATTCGTAATCTAGAATCAAGCTACTAAAAACTCAAAGTTGGTTTTCATAACCCTCATTATTCTCCCTTAACTTTAGTGAACAAAATCTAAGACTCGTGAGATTCAGTTGAGTATTGGTTTTCATAACCATCATTATTGGGGCCTCAAATTTAGTGAATAAAATCTAAGATTCATGAGAGTCAGATTTCTTTTGGTTTTATTCTCACAGCCGTGTTTGACATTAATGCCATCTTTATGTATAGGAAAACATTAAAGTTGCAATCTGTCATAATAGGATAAGAAATGCCAACGTAAAGTGCTACATGCTATTTATAACAGATGAAAGTAATGACTATGACTCCAGAAGTGACCTAAAAATAAGATATGCATACGATTGAATGAAAAATAGGTATATGCAATATCAATATTATATTGTAAAGTTGGGATGTTGATATCAGTCTGAAGAATCAAAAATAAAATAAGATATCCATACGATTGAATGAAAAATGGATATGCAATATCAATATTATATTGTAAAGTTGGGATGTTAATATCAGCATGAAGAATCAAAAATACATCAGTGTAGCCATGATGGAGATTATGTACCCAACTTTTTGTTTCGAAATGAAAGTTTACTGTTCTGGAACTGTCATCAATATTTCCAGGTCTTGAGTGTATGCTCAGTTCTTTTATGTGGAACCTTCAAAATCTAACAAAACTAAATATAGTGATCAATCCCAAGTAAAGACAGTCATCAATCAGAGTATAGCTATGAGATTTCATCACCATGTTGCTACATAATAGTCATCAATCAGACTATTATAACTATGAGATTTCACCACCCTACAATAGAGTATTTAATGTTGTTACATAATTAAAAATTGAACCATCTAGGCTAAATAGAAGGTGCCTTATTCATTATTTTTCACACATAATAGAAGTTAGCATTTTAGCAGTATAATAGAAGTTAGCATTTTATGGAGAGAGAAGCTAGTCTATACTATACAAGAAAACTGTTTTCGGGGTTTCTATATTGGAAAGCATTTCCATGTTTTCTCTTTCTTCATTGTAAGTTGTTCTCAGAATTATCATATATAGACTAAGGTTGCTAAGTCTTATTGTTTTGTGCTTTGTCTATCTTCTAATAATTCTATTGTTATTGTTTTGTGATTTGTCTGTCTTCTAGAATTAATTCTAATGATCTTATTGATTCTATTGATAAATGCAATTAAGATATATTACTATAATTTTATGAAAATCTACGGTGTGCTTGTGTTTATTAAATTTCTACCATATGGTTGTGTTATTGTTTTGTGCTTTGTTTATCTTTTAATAATCCTGTTATTGTTGTGTGATTTATCTATCTTCTAGAATTAATTATAATAATCCTGGTAATAAATGTAATTAAAATATATTGCTATAATCTTATGAAAATCTACCGTGTGCTTGTGTTTATTGAATGTCAAATGTCAAAACAGAAACTAATTGATAATTATTAAATGTGAACAGGAGGATTACTGTAAATGCATACACATACAAATATCGAAACATGGATTACTGTAAATGTATACAGGCTCCAGCTTTGAATGGTGAAGCTTTTTCTATTATTTCATTTTACTTTAAGTTGATAGAGATGAATAACCATAAAAGGGAAGGTGACAGATGATGTTTTACAGGATTCCAGTTCCCAGATTTTCTTTTTCAAGTAGTTACAGTGAATGGAGGGAACACAAATTTCAACCCATGTACTTCAAACAAATCACTGATGCACTGAATTTGAAGCACCTTTTCTCCCTGGTGTCGTCATGGCCAGTGGGCAGCGGTAGCAATTATTATGACCAGAACGTTTACATCGTCAATCTCTGTCAGTCACCACCAACTTCAGAATAGAACGGTGGGCTTTTAATCCAGCGGAGACACGATAACAGTCGATAAAACAAAGAGCGGAAGGCAATGAATGAAAGTGTAAAAGAGCAAGAGCTGTTCACGAGATTCGTTGAAGCCTCCATAACTTCTCTGCTTCCAATCGAATCCCAATATTAACAAAAGAAAGCGACCTGTTACACCGAATCTCTGCAATATGTCTGATTTCTCGAAAACAGGTGCAGCAAGAAAAAGCGCCCAGAGAGAGTAGAGGTCACGGTAAAGGCGACGTTCTTTCTTTTCAGGAAATGCAATTAAAGCGCATCTCTATGAGTAAACATATTTACTCCGTATGTTGTGTTTCCTGCTACAAATTTTGAATTCTCTGACTAAAACGTACGTTTGATGGATCAAACTCGGAGAAAAATGGACATACGGATTGATATTGTTAAATACGCCTCGACTCTTGGGCGAGGCTCATGCACCCTCCCTAGGCTTAGTTGTGAGTCTGCACTGTTGGATATTTTTTTATTCGTCTCTAGGAATTGAGAACTCTGTCAGGAATATAAAATTATCTTGATTTTTGAGCATAGAATTGAATGATGGTAGAGAACAATCTGTCATTTGAAGTTCAATGTGTCTGGTCAGATTTATAGAAGAAAGAAATTGTTTACTGTATAAACATGATGTATTATACAAATCTAACATTATTTTTGAACTTAAACATTTGTATCTTTTAAAAACACATATCTAACATTGTTTTTGAACTTATACCTCATTAATTGCTTTGTCACTTAATGTTTATTGATTATTGTTATATACAAACATCAATTCATTTAATTCAAGTTATGTCACATCGTAATTTGGTCTGGGTATTCATTTAATTCAAGTTATGTCACATCCTAATTTGGTCTTGTTACCTGTTCAAAATGGTGGTGTTATGTGAGTGGTGAAGCTTCCAAATATCCTAGATAACTCATTTAATTCAAGTTATGTCACGTTCTTATTTGGTCTTGGTACCTGTTCAAAATGGTGTTATGTGAGTTATGAAGCTTCAAAATATCTGAGTTAACTTATCGTTCTGTGACAGTGAGACCAAGAACAACATATTCTGCTTCTTTTCTTGCAGCTGCAATCAATTCCACAACAAACTATTAATACACTTCGGTATAATGCAATACTGAAAAATACTAATTTACCAAATCAAATTGAATCTACAGACTGAAGAGATCTAAACCTAATATGAAATTGTGTTCTAAAAACTTGTAATTTGCATTTCAATTGTTATGGATTTGATAAGGCCAATGTTCTGTGTGTATACTAGTTCAAAACTTTAACCTCCTTGATCATGAAGGATAAAGAATCCAATGTTTAAACCTGGTTCCATAAAACAAACAAAGGAGTTGATTAATTGTTACAAGGAAGTTGGTAAAACATTCTAAGTTTTAGATCTTTCCAGTTATTTTTATGGAGTTGACTAAAATTATACAATTCTAAACATACATTTGCAATTTTCATAAAATTTCCAATCAAAACTTACAATTTCAAACTTGCATTTAAAAAACAAGAATTTACACGGCTAAATTTATGGATAGATGAATTAGAGAGCGCACTTGTGTTATTCTTGGTCTCACGAAAAGGTAATGGAGTAAGCTATCACCTAGAAGTCAGGTAGGCCCCGGTGCAAATGGTCGAGTAGATAGCTTACTCCCAAATAAATGGTTAACATAAAATTACATTATCACTTCATTATCTTTTCTTGGATAACTTGAAAAAAAATCAACAAAATTTATTTGGTAGCATTGTTGCAATATTCAAGTACTAATACCTTAGTACCACTAAAACACTGAAGTAGACATCTCATAAACACAAAAACATGCATTTTTACAAAGATTTTATTTTGTTTTTTTTTTGCAAAAACAAATTTTTAATTTGATTTGATTTTATATTTATTTATAATAAATACAATATAGGTATCTAAGCTTATTCTATTGAAAGCTGGGTGAGGGTGTACGCATGTCAAGTCCATAGCACATAGCGCTTCGACTTGTGAGTTGGCAACGTGGCACCTCCCATGCCGGAGTCTTAAATTGCTCCCACTAGCACTCCACAACATTTACGATTGCAGAGGAACACATCCCCTCTATGGATGAGAGAACGTCGATGCAGTACCAGAGGCATTAACTCTGAACTTATGAAGTTTGATCTTAAGCGTGCGGCCATTGATAATCTCCATTGGGACTGGTTGGTTAAGGAAGCGGGATGTGGACGCCGAAGGGCTCATTTTGTGGCTCTTCATCCTAGTCAATGGTGTTCATTTCTTGTATTCACCCTTTGCTTCACTCAACTGCAATTGTTTACATCCTAGAAATTTGTCTCTGCTCTTGGTCATACAGTGGTTTCACTCCCCTCAGTTGCAGAATATAGAACTGGTTGTTGATATGTCGCGGTGGAGAAGGGTTATGAGTCTGGTATCTTTATGACGGTCTGTGTTCTTAATGATGACTGGGAGGCTGATTGGTTATTGAGCATCTAGCCATGGGCAGAGGAGGCAGAAAAAGCAACCATTATTGGTTAATTATGAATATGATGGGCACTCTCATGGAGGACATGTTGGGAAATTGGAGCTCTGCCTGGAGCACGATGCTCTTGTCTAAGGCTAAGTTGATAGAATTGGATGACCACATCAATGGTCTCGACGCCACTTTTTCCTGGAAGTGCCTAGCTAGTGGGAAAGGAAAAGCGAGCGGAGGTGGGGACTGGAAGTGCTACTAGTGGGCGGTTGGTGGAGAGGGGCTCTTCCCTGGTTCACATGGTGACAACCAATGTTCCTTTTCCAATTCCTATAACAATTGGGCCTTTGTTCAACAAGTGGGTTCATGACAGTGAGGAACCCATCTATGAGTCTTCTCCCATATCGCAAAAAAACTACTTCGACTTCTGATGATGACTTCCAAGGCAGATGCCCCATCCTAGAGTAGGTTCCCCCTCAGTAACACGTGGACGAATACCCATGGGTTCTGATTGTTATTTCAACTTTTTCTATCTCGGATTGTTTATTAGTCTCTTGTTTAAAACCTCCAGGAACAAAGAATTATTGATAAAAGGCCTAAGTTTTGGTCTCACTAGATGGATTTCTTTGTTCTTATGTTTATCTGAGACTCATTTGTAATGATTTGTAATTTTGAATGGTTAGGATGGTGGTTCCATTATCTTAGACCACCACAAAAGCAATACTACCATATAAGTTCTTACTTGTCACTATAATAAAATTTACAAATTTACAATAAATATATATATATATATATATTGAAATTCTTTTTTTATCTAAACCAATAAATTTTAATAATAACATTTAGTAAATCTTTAAAATAGAAAACCTATAAATTTATTTAAGCATTATTCATAATATATCCATTATATTTCGAATTTCAATTCCAAAGACTATTTAGATTATACTGAAGTATTCACATGTGACATTTTAGTGAGCTTCCACTAGTATATGATGGCTTCAATTTAAGTTCATTATGTAGCCCATGAATCTACCTCAAAATCTTTTAAATCAATTAAAAGTAATTTAACTTCTTAGTTGATATGAATTAAAAATTAAAAATAATCAATCATATATATATATTCGACATGCACATAGTCCTACTTTTTATGAACAACTTATGCTCAGTTAAAAAAAAATAGTTAAAATTTCATGAAAAAAGTAGTGTTCCATGGAGACACATCACGAAGGGTGGGGGACACGTTTTGACGTTTCTTGAGTCCTGGGGACACCGAAACTCCATGCGAAACGTTTCGAGACGTCTTGCTTTCGACGAAACTTGGCGAGACGCACAGCGAAACGTTTCGGTGGGCGACAAAACTTGACAAAGCTTGGGGGGACTTCCTGGCGTCCCGCCCAAAACTCCGAAACTTCACCACGATATTTTCAAATTTTCTTAACCTACATTAAAAAAAAATGGGACAAGAGTTTAATTAAATAAATCATTAAAGAAAACTTATATATTAAAATTTAAAATTTAAAATATTAAAAACTAAATATAAAAAATTAAAAACTAAATCTAATTTCTAACCTAATCCTAAGTTATCGAGATCAACTCTTTAATATTTATTTATGTTTTCATTTTGCATTACAAACTTACAAAGTTGTGAAAAGTTTATTCAATAGCTACTGTGACAGGAGAGAGTGACAAATCAATCACTTTAAAGTCAAATATCAAATATAAAATATAAAATGACAAAGACTCAGAACTTAGAAGTGACGAACACGAAATATGACGGTCATGTTAATCATATATATATATATATTATTAATATAATGATAATCTTGATGAATCGTGTAATGTGTTTGAGCTTTGCATTTGCATTGCATTATTGGAGAATGGTGAATGTAGTATTACTATTTAGTAATCGACTAATTCGCATGGGATGGTTTGTTAATGTTGAGATTTATATTTTTCATATTTTTCATTTTTTTAAAAGTTTTTTGAAAATCATGTCCCGCCTTCTCCACTAAATTTCTCTAAAATTTGGGGTAGTCTCCACACGTCTTGAATGTGTGTCTCGCTGCTCCCGCATCCCGCCATCCCAAAACCTTGGGGGAACATTGGAAAAAAGTCCACTGAGACTTAAATTCAAGTCAACTTGGCCTTAGTGAGTTGTTACAATAATTATGCCAAAGGGGTTTTTAAATGTGGTGAGTCTCTTTATTTCTTGTCATTTTAAATTGGTTTACTTATATCATTAGTGATTTGGAAGACCAATTTGTGTATTAAAAATAAAAGTTGGAAGGAATTATGTTGTCCTTTTAATGGTAGTTTTCTCCAAAATTATTATTATTATTTAATGTGTCTAATTTGTTATTAATTAAATACTTGTCCTTGAAATTTGAAAAAAATAACTTAATAAGTGGTTTTTGTTTAAATATTTTAAATGAAATTAAATAAAAAGTATAATGTGAAATTGAAAATGTGAAAAATGATATGACATTCAATAAAGAACTCATGGAAAAAACAATTGCATCAACCCCCACACTTAAGATGAAAGATATGAAGAGGTTTCACCCTTCGAAAGATGAAATTGTAGAAAATTCTACAGCAAGGAGCTAGATTATTTGGAATTGAGTGCTAGATCATGCTATATATTAAATGCTATAGCCCTTAAAAATGCTCAATCAAGCCAATTTCATGATTTTTGAAATAGATCGATTGAGGGTTAAGGAAACCCTAAATCAAGGGTTTATGTAAATTGATAGATTGATCGATTAAGTGTCTTGCTTGATTGTAGAAAAAATCTATATCGATCTCTTGTAAAGACCCTAACAATCCAAGATTCAATGTGTTAAGGAGCTCGATCGAGTTATGGAGCTCAATCAAGCTCTTGCAAACACACCAAAAAATGGTGTTGTTCTTCAGAGTTGGTACGAAGAAGATATTGATTAAGATAAGTTACTCCATAGAGATGTTACAAATCCAACAAGACTTAACAATTACAACAACCTAGCCATTTTTTGATAAAAGATTACAAGAAATACAATTTAACTAGTCAACATCGAATACAAGACCCTTCAAGGAATAAATTTATCAACAATCAAGATGGGAAATTGTGACCTTTTTACACCTAAATCTCATCATCATCATGTTCATGAGAAAGGTACCTCAATGTTTGCTTCAATCCCTTAGAGTATGAATGGTCAAAATGAGTGGAAGAAGATTATTATCTTTGTATTTTTCCATATTTTCAACCACCACTGCACCTTTCCCATTGACAAGAGGTGTTACCAATTTAGCAACGCACCTTGCACACTAGAAAATTATGGCGCTGCCACAGTTTCACTTCATGCAACAAGCGTTACCCCCTTAACAATGCTCATTTCCTTCCTGCAAAGTGTGGTGCTCTTCACAAAAATGAAAAAAAAAGATCTCGAGAAGTTTCTAGAAGAAACCCTTGTCCCCTAGGGATATCAATGGGTATGAGGGACATATCATTATATATCTAAGGATACTTATATAATTTTAGCACAAACGATTAGTTAAACAAATATTAAAATTCATTTTTCATTATTTAATCACGATAAAGTCCCTTTAATTACCAATAAATTAAAATAAATTCAATAATTATTCCAACTTGGGAAACGTTACTAAAACCTTCTAGAAAAATCAAATATCCATTCCAATTCAATTCAGACATAAATTCCACCTCTAAAGGCCATTTACTCTTAATCATGATTAACTAGTAATTAGTGTTTCAATTACGATACTTAACGACAATTAGCGCACAATTAATAACACTTATTATAATTTCATTTGTTTATAAATTAACCATTTTTTATCAAGTCCAATGGATAATTAAAACCTAATAACATGTAAATTAGGGCTAATTACCATTTTCCAATTAATTAAACATTGTAATTATGAAAATGATTCCACAAGAACTAGTTAACTAACAACTAACAACTAGTCTTGCACAAATTTGATATGAAACCATGCCAATGAACCAAAAAGTGAACCTACAACCATTATACAAATATTTAAGCATGCATGTACAGAAAAAAAAAACTATTGCATATATGATCCGAGTACACAAACGGAGGATATTTCAAGTTCAATTAGTACAACTAGTTAATAAACATTGTCAAGAATTCAATCAAACCAATTGTACCGAGTTCTGAGGAACACAGAGGTGAAGGTAAATATCTATAAAATAACATTCTACAGCTCAATTAAAGAACCAATAACAAATAATTTGGGTATACATTCATAGTTTAGCAAAAACAAAGATTCGAATCCAAAAACTATTTGTCAATTTCAGTGCAATGTATCTAGTTTCCAATTGAACTTTCCAAATTCCAAATAAAGAGGAACATATGACTATTGTAGCTCATGGAAATCTATCAGGGATCACTTATAGTCATATGTATGTAGATTTCCACCCATTTACATTCCATTAAACAATCCACAAAACAAGTTAATTCTACTCATCTGAATTGACTAGTAATTCTATGAATCACTAGAATAATTAAATCCATAGATCATAGAATAATTCAAATGCAATTCCAAATATAAATAACATGTTTTATCAGTCATAATAGAGGTATATCTCGTTCTAACATATTGTCAAACACTTCATATGCAAAGTCACAAATCTACTCAAGACAATTCCATTGAAGGAGCTAGTAATTGGAAATTGATCTAGAATATTGGTAGGCATTTCCCCAACACTACCAAGAAGATTTATCCTTACATTCTCACACTCATTTAAATAGTATTTATCAGACATAAGAATAAAAGTAACACTCATACATTTTTACAAACATTTCATGTGATAATTCTCCAAACTATGCCAAAGAGTCCCACCGAAGAACTAGTTTTCGAATAAAAGGTAGAAGCATCAAAGAGAAGTGTCTTAAAATATTATGAGGATATGTACCATAAAAATACACAATATATAATTAACAGGGGAATAAATATAAGTTCTGTAGAAGAGGTTCCAAATAATTATTTCCTCAAACAATTTGTGCAAAAAATCACAGAAACTAGTTTCCAATTCCTTCATAAAACTTACTTGCATAAATAGATTGAATTCTATGAGAAATTTATTCCACAAATAACTCATACATTTCATAAAACATTTCATGTGCATACATAAATAAATCATATCATATCCAAGTAAATTAAATAAACATGAGATAATCACTTATCTTATCAATGCGCAACTGACATCATCTAAACCACATTCCACCTAGCCTTTGGCATTGCTAAGCCAGACCTCACTTTGAAAGGACACCCCCGAGAGGCCATAAATCCACAATAGAGGTGCAATGAAGAATAACTCAAGTATCATCTTGAGAATCCAAAACTCTATTCCTCACCACATACTTCCTCTTCCACCCCACTACCAGGTGCAATGGTAATCTAGACCCCCTAGGCCATCAAGATATTGACATTCACTATTAGGATTTATGTGCAGCTCTAGGAAAAATCCAAGTAGTGTAAGTATAGGAACATAAAAGGTATGAACAACCATAATCAACAACCATCCAAAAAAACCATGAACAACAACTCGAAACCAAGGATGTCAAACATGTATTTATAGAAAAAAGAAGGTAATTCTAACTCAATGGGGTCAAATCAAACCAAGGTAAGCCAACTTGAGTCAATCCAAGGGGGGTAATTCAACAACAAGAGGTTAAATCTAATACAACCCAAGCAATTCTAATTTCAACACAAGAGTTACACAAGTATTTACACAAGGGGTTACACAAGTATTTACACAAGGGGTTACACAAGAGTTACACAAGTATTTACACAAGGATTTACACATGAGTTACACAAGTATTTGCACAAGGAGTTACATAAGTATTTACACTACTTTTGAGGTGTTAAGGATAAAAATAGCCAGTGAGGGAACACTTGTGCAAATGGGAGTTACAAATCCAAGTGTAGCATTTGCAAAGGAGTTACAAAACCACCAAAGGGGATCAATCAACAAGTGGAAACCACCCAAACACCAAGGAGGCCCACTAAATCATGAATTGGGATCAATATTACCAAGATAGGCTAAAATAATCAAGATTTGGGTACGATGTACAATGTTTGGGTGATGATCAACTAATAAAGCCACAAAAAACATAAATATGGACCAAGATCAACCAAAAGCATTTTAAAGTGCTAGGAATTTCCCCATTCCCCCTAACATTATGGATCTAGGCCTGCCATACTCTTTTAGTGGTCCCCGTTGTGCCAATTGTTTTCATTAATTAATTATTTACAAAATAATAATAATGTCTCTAGGTCCTTAAAGACCCTTTTTCTGGCACGCTATGTCACAATAATAAACAATTAAAAATTACATATGTCTGGCGCTTCACACACGAGGCATTACATCCACCCCACCTCCCCCCCTTAAGCCATGCATTTTCCTCGATGCATAATACATACATGCTTTTACAAATTTCAAAGGGATTAATACCTTTAGTTTTCAAGTAGTATTTCTCAGAACTCCTCTTCCGAGAAACCAAAATAATTCCCATTACTACTTTCATGTCTATTTCCACTGCCTATGGGATGTGAATCCCTTCACTTAACTTGTTCCTCAAGTTATTGCCATCCCATTTTCTGTGTTCCTGTGCAAGATCCAAGACTAGTAGAAAGGGTCAATATTCAATCCCCATTAGAGGGTCTTCAAATATCAACAAAGATACATTAACCTGAAAACCATATTTCAATCAACCGTATGATTAACATCAGGTATAAAAATGTACAATACATGATAAACAAGTATTCTTTAACTACTAAACCATGAACATAAAGATAGCATAAATCAGTCACCATGGAACCTATAAAAAATACAACAACATGAATAGCACATGAGATAATACTTATCTCAAATCTGGGAAACTATCTTCAATGGGATAATGTTCCTCCTACAAGAAGACCACAATCAGTTTAGAAACTCTCATAACTACCACTTGTGAGAACCTCAATGCTTCCCACTACTACTTTCATGTCCATCTTCATTTCCTATAGGGTCACCGTCCCAGTTCTCGGCTCCTTGTGCGAGAACCTGGACTAGTAGAGTGATATGACTGAAGCAAATGGGTGACAATCCACCAGACTACCTCTCTGGAAATAACTACTAGACTACTCTATAAGGGAATCCAGGAACTCAGTCCCAACAACTAAACCATATTCTTCAACAAAGATGCTTGAAATAGAGATGCTTCTTTAACAATGATACTTTTTCACATTCCCAACAGACACATGGTTAGCAGTAAACATATATACTATTCAACAAGACTTTTAAAATACATTTTTCAAAAAAATAAACTTCTAATTAATTACATGAAATACTTCAGTATGTGCAAGGTACTCAAGATATATATACTTCTCAGCAAAATACTTGAAACGCATTTAATTGAATCTTATTCTAATCAATTTCAATCATATGAAATGCATCTAATATACATGAAATGTGTTCAGATAACTCAATCACGTGATATGCATTACCAAGATGATTTTGCATGATTTATCACTCAAATAATTTTCCTACAAGGATGCATGAAGTGTCTCCAAGATATTTTTCCAACAAGATGCATGGACTATCACTTCAATATTTTACAAAGATGCATTTCAACAAAGGTATTTGATATACTACAAGGATACCCTAGAAAGATACTTTCAACAAATATCACAATTATATATTTTCTTTCAACAAGATACCTGGACAGTTTCCTAATAAATTATACTAGTACAACATTCTACACAATTAGTATTGAATATATAAGGATACGTGAAGTTCATCTTCTATAAGTGTACCTTTATCATACTTAATTAGTGACACGATTAGTACTTACTTTTCAATAGCAATATATGAAATACCACCAAGTTATTACTAGTATAACTTTCAGTAATGACACAAGATACTTTTCTAATGAAGATCACAAGGATGAATCTTTTCAAAGATTACCTAAATAATTTTGCATTTTAATGTAACAAGCCAAGCACAGTTATATGCAATAGTTCTAATCTAACACTACAATAGTTATACTGCAATAGATATATAATTTTGTTATATGTAATTGTTGTTATATATATGTATGTATATTATCTTACACTACAATACTACTTACTTATACACAAAATAAAATAAATAATATCAAGAGAATATGAGTCATTAAAGACAAGTGTCTCATTTCCTCTGAAAATAGAGTAGGAGTTACATCTCCATAAGTAAAATAAATAAAATAAAAGAGAATATGAACCATTAGATACAAGTGTCTCATTCTCCTCCAAAATAGATAAGGAGTTACACTGTCCATAAGCAAAATAAATAAAATTAAAGAGAATATGGACCATCAGGGGACAAGTGGCTCATTTTCTCCACTCAATAAATAAATTAGTACTATAGATAGGATAATGTTAATGTTACCACTAACCCCAAAATAAATAAATAAAATAATAGAATACAAAAATATCCAATAGCTATGCGTACCTCCAAGTGACAATTCCACCAGTAACTAATTAGATAAGTTAGCATAGTAATAATTAATAAATAGCTTAAAAGCATGCTACATGCATAAAATAAAAAGAGAATGAGAAACACAATTTAGGCAAGTGTCCCATTCCTAAAATAGCCAAGGCGTTACTCATCTATGTTGGCATAAATAAGACTATAAAAGCATATCATCCATAGAAAATACAAAACTCATATATGCTATAAATGTCACTTAATAAATCATATTAATATTTAATAATAATAAAACTATATCATCTTAATAACTTAGTATTAAATTACTATTGATAATGGTACATATTACTTACTATTATAATATCAATTATTTGCTTATCAATTCATAATCATATTGCATCAGTAAATAAACCATACTACAAGAAGCATTTCAATATTAACAATTCAATGCATAATAAAATAGGAAATGCACAGGAACCAACCCATCAAGTGAGAGTCAATTATTAGTTAGGCACCACATAGTACTTACCAATCAATCCATTGAATAATCAATATTCAATATTAATTAATTCTAAGGAATACAACGAACTAATCTCTGAAGTGAGGTTTCCTATTCTTATATTAACATAAGGTAGGTTAAATTCATCTTACTAAGCACATTTGTAAACTCCAAATGCACATATACATAAGATAATAACTCTGTAGAAGGCCCAACAACCGTAGTGTTCGAACCTAAGCTCTGATACGACTTGTAATGTACCCTGGTGATATCAATGGGTATGAGGGATATATCATTATCTCTCTAAGGATAATTAGATAATTTTAGCACAGAGGATTAATTAAACAAATATTAAAATTCATTTTTCAATATTTAAACATGACAAAGTCCCTTTAAGTACCAATAAAATAAATTTAATTCAATAATTATTCCAACGTTTGATCCAAGGGACAGGAAGGATTAATAAAACCGTCTAGAAAAATCAAATATCAATTTCAATCCAATTTAGACATAAATTCCACCTCTAAAGGCCATTTATGCTTAATCATGATTAACTAGTAATTTGTGTTCCAATTACGATACTTAATGACAATTAGCGCACAATTGATTATACTTGTTATAATTTCATCTGCTTATCACTTAAACAATTTTTATCAAGTCCAATGGCTAATTAACACCTAATAACATGTAAATCAAGGACAATTACCATTTTCCAATTAATTAAACATTGTAATTATGAAAATGATTCCACAAGAACTAGTTAACTAGCCATTCAATACTAACAACTAGTCTTGCACGAATTCATCACACAACCATGCCAATGAACCAAAAAGTGAAACTACAGCCATGATACACACATTTAAGAATGCGTGTACAACACAATAAAGTACTTTTCAAATCTAATCTGAGTACATAAACAAAGGATATTTCAAGTTCAATTAGTACAACTAGTTAATAAAGACTGCCAGGAATTCAATCAAACCAATCGTACCAAGTTTCGAAGCACACAGAGTTGAAGTTACAGATATGAAAAACAACATTATACAACACAAGTAAATAAATAATAACAAAGAATTTGGTTGTACATTCATCTTTTACAAAAAACAGAGATTCGAATCCAAAAACTATTTGCCCATTTCACTGCAATGTACCTAGTTTCGAATTGAACTTTCCAAATGAAAAATGAAGAGAAATATATGAATATTGTAGCTCATGCAAAGAATATCATGGATCACTTACAGTCATATTTGTTACACACTTTTCCCATCATAACCATGTAATGAGAACAAAACATCATAATTTGCCTTAAATCCTCAAGATATGAAGTTAGACACATGTTAGGACTTATACTTTTACACTTTTGTCCACCACCACATTTTCCCTTTGGAAAATGTGTGTTACACTTATCAGCAATTCCATTTTTTAGTTAACAAAAAGTGGTGCAATAGGCGGTGCAACCTTGGTAATGCTCCGTCTCAACAAAAAAATAACGATGCTCGAGTTTTAAATGGAAAAAAAAGAAGATTCAGGAATATTCTTGAATATCAGCTTCATGGAACCCTCATCCCTACACTCTTGGACCACATGGGCTCTATATTCATCCTTCTAGTGTTAGTTTTTCATCATATAAGCTAGCATTATGATCTTAGGATATTTTCACTGAGAGAATAACAAACACAACAATAAAACATAAGCACATCACAAGAGACAAGAGACACAAAGAGTTTTCCTCGAGGAAACCATAAAGGAGAAAACCTCACAAATTCCTCTGAGATAGAATCAGCACCAAAACAATAAAAGCCCCAAAACAGTAAGATGATCTCCACATAGCAGCAGTCTCTCTCTCTCTCACTGAGAGAGCTTCTCCTCTCACTCATGCGCCCCAATGAGTGAGTGTGAGTGTTGCAAGTGATAAATAGAGAGGCTCTCACTCTCTATTTATATTCTTTCGTTCACTTGAATTGCACTCCAACATGTCGGCCTCACTTAACAATTACTTACTAGAGCCGACATCCCTAGGAGTGTCTAATAACCCTAGTGCCCCACCACTTGTGGGGACTTTGCCTCCTCTGACCAATAGGAGGGTAACACACTGGTGGGGACTATTGCCCTGACTTACAATGACTCACCTAGGGTCAACTTCACTAGGATAGTCTAATAACCCAAGGGACCCACAACTATGGGGACTTTAACCCTTGACCAATAAGAGGGTTACCCAGAATGACTTGACATGACTTTCTCATTATAGAAACTTCCCAGAATAAACATCAAGGTATGACATGAATCAAATACATTATAATACATCTCAAAATAAACATCAGGTTACAATAGATAAGAAATACAAGTGAATACATTCCAAAGTTACAATTACATCAACACTCCCTCTTCACTAGGAAGGTATTCTCTTGACACAATTTATCAGCACAAGTCTTCTTCTCTGTATCATCTAGGTCATCGTCATCTTCAAAGTCATCTTCATCTTCAAGTCATGTTCATCTGTAAGTCATCTTCATTTGGATCTGGATCATCACTTGATCTGGATCATCATCACTCGATCTGGATCATCATGGAACATCATTACTAGATTTGGATCATCACTGGATCTGGATCATCATTGGCTATCATCACTGGATCTGGATCATCACTGGATCTGGATCATCACTGCTATATCATCATCACTGGATCTCGATCATCACTGGATCTGGATCATCACTACTGGATCATCACTGCTGGATCATCATCACTGGATCTGGATCATCACTGGTTGTCATCACTGGATCTGGATCATCACTCGATCTAGATCATCCCTGGTGCTATCTCATGATTCTTCTCGTCACAGGAAGTTCTACAGAGCCAGCCCTTTTTCATGCTGGTTGTAGGCCTAGCCTCCATGTAGGTCTTTTCCAGCACTTATATCTGATCAACACATGATACAAAGAATGGCTCATCATTTCTATCTGATCAACACATGATGCGAAGATAGAGACTGCACTTACATCTGATCAACACATGATATGAAGAATGGCACGCCCAACACTTACATCTGACCTACTCATCAGAAAGGCACACCCAGCACTTACATCTAACCTACTCGTCAGAAAGGCATGCCCAACACTCACATCTGACCTACTCGTCAGAAAGGCCCAGCACTTACATCTGATCAACACATGATGCGAAGAATGGTTCAATATCTCTATCTGATCAACACATGATGCGAAGATAGATACTGCACTTACATCTGATCAACACATGATGTGAAGAATGGCACTGCACTTACATCTGATCAGCACATGATGTGAAGAATGGCACAGCACTTACATCTGATCAACACATGATGCGAAGAATGGCTCAACACTTATATCTGATCAACACATGATGCAAAGAATGGCTCTGCACTTACATCCATCCAGGTGGGAACACATCCTGCTCACAATGATGGAAGGGCTTGCACTCACATCTAATATTGTAGGAACCAATCCTACAGTCATATTAGAATGGCCCCCAGTCCTCCTCGACTGAGCTACTTGGTAACTGACCAGGCTCCTCCATTCTCCTAGAGAATGGTAGTTGCCCTTACATCCGACTTGCTCGTCGGAATGGCCAACAATCACATCTGACATGGAAGGAACATAATCCTTTAGCCATGACAGAATGGTTCAGCCCTTACATCTGATCAAGTGGGAACACATCCCTCTATCACATTAGAATGGCTACTCAGTTTTTACACTGAGTGTTCCTGGTAACTGACCAGGTGCCTCCATTCCTAGAATGGCAATTTCCCTTACATCTATCCTACTTGACAGAATGGCCAACACTCATATCTGACATGGAAGGGAGCAACCCTATCACCATGACAGAATGGCTCAGCCCTTACATCTGACCATGGAAGGAACCAATCCTCTCACCATGTCAGAATGGCTATGGTTTTCATCACTTTCTCTTGGAGGGAACCTCGATTTGGAGAACACCAAGCTTCTCCCTGAAGTACTCAAACTTCAGCCTAGATAATGGATTCGTCAATACATCAGCTATCTGTTCCTCCGTCGTAACATACTGGAGCTTCACTGCTCCTCTCTGCACCATATCCCTGATATAGTGATACTTGATCTCGATATGCTTCGACTTGTCATGGAACACTGGATTCTTTGACAACTTCACGCAACTTTGGTTGTCACAATGTATACAAGTAGCATCCAACTGGAGATCAAATATATCAGACAGTAGCTTCCGTAGCCATACTGCCTCACAACTAGCTAAACAAGCTGCGACATACTCTGCTTCAGCTGTACTTAGTGCCACACAGGATTGCTTCCTGCTAAACCGAGAGATCACACCTGATCCCATACTGAAGCAACATCCTGAAGTACTCTTCCTGTCGATGGCACTGCCTGCCCAATCTGAATCAACATAACCTTCCAAGTTAATCTTTTGATTCGCATCGTACTTGAGCTTGTAATCAATTGTACCCTTCAGGTACCTCAGAATATGCTTTACAGCTGTCAAGTGAACACTTCTCAGATCTGTCAAGTACTGGCTCAAGGTGTTCACAGCAAAGCAAATATCTGGTCTCGTGTTCGTTAGGTATATCAAGGAACCAATCATCTGACGACACATCGTAGCATCAACCGTATCTGATGAAGCATCACTCAATAGCTTCAGGTTCGATGCCATAGGTGTGGTTATGCAGTCCATCATCCCGAACCTATTCAGGATCTCTACTGCATACTTCCCTTGTCTACACCTCCATGCCTAGAAAATAGTGCATCGACACATAACAGGAGCATCACTGGTCTTCCGCCTTCAACCTTGAAGCAAAGGTTGGAATCCACTTTACTCTCAATAAAGCCTAGAGTCATCAGTAATCTGTCCATCTTGTCATACCATGTCAATCCTCAGGATATTCTGTAGTCACTCCCTCTGAAGCGGAGCATCATACTCCCTCTGTCTTCTGTACTCTATGCACTGGAACATTCTGTACCGGAGTGACAAGTAGCTTCCTATGCTACTAATATTCTATGTGACCATCTAGTGTGTAGACTTGCATATTCAACCTTGTAGCAAAGGTTAAGATCTTCATCAATATCATCATGTATGTGTTTCCCATGGGTGTCTTCTGAACTCGTACAATGCCTTCTTTCATTTGCACACATGATTATGCATGTCATCTGACTTCACTTCTAGTGGCTGTAAATGTTTCTTCATAGTCTATGCCTTCTTTTCGTGAGAAGCCTCGTGCTACAAATCTTGCTTTGTATCCCATGATGTTTCCATCTACTGCATGATGGAACTATTAACTTCTCTTTAGGTCTTGATACTACGCCCTGACATCATTCTTCTTGAACTGGTCTTCCCTTTCTTCTTGGTGGTTGGAAGGTTTTGTATCAATGATGTCACTGCACTCGTCATATTATTCTTTGTCTTTGAACTGTTGTCACTTGTTCTTTGGAACAAGTCTTCATTCTTCTTTGCTTGTAGGCGATTATGTATGTGGTCTTTCCTACAAGTCAAATGCATTTGTATGGTTAGAAACATTTCATAAGGAATATTTATACTGGCAAGTTCTTATGCATAAATATATGATCATACAACTACTTTCTCCAATACAACATTCATCCATATCTCACTGAAACTTTCTAGATGCCTTCCATCTCTACCAGGACAACATTGAGATTGTGCACTTAATCCAATATGTCAACAAAGAGGTTTCATTCTAGATAAGTAGCAATGGAGAGTTGTGTAGCACCATGAGCTACTTACCCATCACATGCATATTAGTATACTATCGTTAATTCAAACATCCTATCAGGCATAATACATCAATTGAATATAAACAAATGCATAACAAAACAATATCATGAAATGACAATTGAATACTTATCTTTATTTGTTTCGTGGGTAGACTTCTTCTTGAGCCTTCGACTTCATCGTCTTCTTCATTCATAATAGCATCGTTTCTTATCCAAATGCTAGGATGGATAAGGGGTTCTTCAAGAGTTGAGTACTTCGTATTCCTCATTGTTTGAGGGATCTTCTTTGGATGGTGAGAGATTGATCTTCATTTTCTTCCATCTTCCCTTCTCTTCTTATGAATCGAGCTTTTTCTTCTTCTCGGAGTCTGCTGAAAATAATCACTTCCTTCTGGCACACATTCCTTGAATGAATGAATCCCATGATTTTGGGAGGCCATTCAAGGTGGCCATCACTACTTCTGCATTCTTCACTTCTTCTTTTACCACTTCAAGTTGTTCTTGATTTGAGAGACTCTTATGACTGCATGGTCTCTGCATTCTGGATCTTCACATTCTTCAACTGGTTTCTTCAGGTCATATTCTGATTTATGTTCTTCCCTTAAAATAGCTTGGTCAAGGAATCAAACATCTTTGGTGTCTTTAGGGAAGACTCTTGTGGTACAAGTTGATTCGTGACTGAATCAACCATGATCTTCTTAGCCTTGACCAAGTTCTTCTTGTGTAAGGCTTCTAGCCTCATCTCCCTCTGGAACTGGAACCTCTATGCTCATGTAGGTGTCCAATCCATTTTCTTTAGAGAGATCATATACTTCTATGCTTGGAAGTTTCCAACTTCACCAAGCTTATCATCAAGCTGATGTGATAGATCACTTTGAAATGAGAACCTCAAATGAAAATAGCAAAGGATTAGATCTTACCGATTTGAGGTGTCCGTCTTGGTTCCAGAGCTGGTTGATCTAGGGTTTGCCACAGAAACCCTAATTTTAAAAACTTGGAATATTTAAGATCTGATTGGATAGAAGGATATATCTCTTCAAATGGAGCTGTCCAATGTACTCCTTTTCTAAAAACAGTGGAGGGAAGCTCTCGGAACAGGAAGCCCTAGTTTTCCCATTTCTTCTGTAGAAATGCCTGTTACCGTTTCTATGATATATCTGAAATTTCTGCTCCTCTATGTATGAAATTTCGCACTCAAGTAACCTCGAATTTCCTTGATCTAACACCATAGGTTTCATCAGAATTGGTTTCACCATTTTGGATTTATGATCATTTTCCCAAGGTGACCTGTTACAGGACTATTCAGAATAGTGAAGTTGTACGGCATGCCACGTGTCACTGGTTCATCTTCTGAGTCCGATATTCGGACCACTGAAATTAAAGTCTGTGAAATTTCTATAAAATCTTCAGGAATTCCATTTGGACATCTGTATCCCAATATATTTCAATTCTCCCCAGGTGTCCTGTTTAAGGATGAATTCTGGAAGAGGCTGGAACCCTAACGTGGAGGGATCATATCTCCCAGAATATAGTGAATCTGACATTGAATTTTGGATACCATGTACATCCAGATTTTATCTTCAGCCCTTGCAATTTTCAGCTTCTGAGACGTTTCCAACCTTGAAATATAGCGAATGTACCAAAACGTATCAGTTTTAGTATTTAGGGTTTTTCCTAGCTTGGGGTCAAACTAGGGTTTGAATTTCCCGGAGTTTCACTCAACCAAATTTCTTGATCCATATCTCTAAACTTCGGTTTTGATGAGGATAAAAATCCTATGCTGATCTCACTCAAAAATTCCTCTTCTGTAGAAAGCCCTAATTTCCGCATCGAAGACTGAAAATGCTCGAAATCGAATTCCGCTTCGACAGAAAGATGCGACCTTCAATGGAGAGTTAGCCTAGCATACTTTTGCTGATGGATTGTGGAGAGAGACCCAAAATGTAAGAATCCATAGCTTCTACAGCTGCACAATGTCTTCTTCTTAGGTTAGCTCTGATACCATGTTATTTTTTCATCATATAAGCTAGCATTATGATCTTAGGATCTTTTCACTGAGAGAATAACAAGCACAGCAATAAAACATAGGCACATCACAAGAGACAAGAGACACAAAAAGTTTTCCTCAGGGAAACCATAAAGGAGAAAACCCCGCAACTTCCTCTGAGATAGAATCATCACCAAAATAGTAAAAGCCCCAAAACAGTAAGATGATCTCCACATAGCAGCAGTCTCTCTCTCTCACACTGAGAGAGCTTCTCCTCTCACTCATGCGCCCCAATGAGTAAGTGTGAGTGTTGCAAGTGATAAATAGAGAGGATATCATTCTCTATTTATATTCTTCCGTTCACTTGAAGTGCACTCCAACATGTCGAACTCACTTAACAATTACTTACTAGAGCCGACATCTCTAGGAGTGTCTAATAACCCTAGTGCCCCACCACTTGTGGGGACTTTGCCTCCTCTGACCAATAGGAGGGTAACACACTGGTGGGGACTATTGCCTCGAATTACAATGACTCACCTAGGGTCACTGCACTAGGATAGTATAATAACCCAAGGGCCCCACAACTATGGGGACTTTAACCCTTGACCAATAAGAGGGTTACCCACAATGACTTGACATGAATTTCTCATTATAGAAACTTCCCAGAATAAACATCAGGGTATGACATGACTCAAACACATTACAATACATCCCGGAATAAACATCGGGTTACAATAGATAATAAATACAAGTGAATACATTCCGAATTTACAATTACATCAACATCTAGTATATCCCCTCCACCTCACCCATGAGAATATCAACCATTCCTATCCTCTCAAGGGCTATAAGTAGTGGCTCACTCCCCATGGGTAAATGGATGAAATTTATGCTACAACATCAAATTTATGGCCAAATCTAGTCAAGGGTACTGAGCATTGGAAAGACAAGTTGAATCTTTGGAGGCAAGACCTTGCTTGAGAGGATACATCTCAACACTAAGAAATATCGATTGTAATCTCTCTCTCTCTCTTGTTTTATTGATGCAATAAAAGTTCCTTTCCCATAACTCCTATTGTGTATTAATCACTGGTTTGATTATCAAATTCCTTAGTCAATGATATAAGATAGTAGATTGAACTTGGTACTTTTAATCTTGTGTGCTTTTATGATGTGCTTTTGTAGGTAAACCATGGAGATCTAGTACTCTAGA
Source organism: Pseudotsuga menziesii (assembly GCA_001517045.1). Taxonomy (NCBI): domain Eukaryota; kingdom Viridiplantae; phylum Streptophyta; class Pinopsida; order Pinales; family Pinaceae; genus Pseudotsuga; species Pseudotsuga menziesii. The sequence goes on from LPNX011081220.1 coordinate 104,746, forward strand.
AGGATGATGCATTACATTATGTAACAAGTCAAAGATTCATTCCAAGCATATACCCATCTTAGGGAAAGCATTGTTTATTGTTGTAACTCATTTGTTCTAGTTGTGAAGGATTTCAATATAGGGAAACAACTTCTCTCCATAGAAGGTGAGTATTTCCAACAACAATATGGCTCTATCTTTCCACCCATATATAGTCCATTAAACAATCCACAAAACAAGTTCATTCTACTCATATGAATTGACTAGTAATTCTAGGAATCACTAGAATAATTAAATCCATAGCTCGTAGAATAATTCAAATGAAATTCCAAATATAAATAAAATGTTTTATCATTAATAATAGAGGTTAATCTCATTCTAACATTTTTTCAAACACTTCATATGCAAAGTCACAAATCTACTCAAGACAATTTCATTGAAAGAGATAGAAACAGGAAATTGATATAGAATTTTGGTAGACATTTCCCCACCACTACCAAGAATATTTATCCTCACATTATCACACACATTTTAATATTATATATCATAAATAAGCATAAAATTAACACTCAGTCATTTTTACAAATAATTCATGTGATAATTCCCCAAACTAAGCGAAACAGTTCGATCGAAGAACTAGTTTTCGAATAAAAGGTACCCTTCATAAAAGAGAAGTGTCTTAAACCATTCCAAGGATACCATACCATCAAAATAAACAATATATATTTAATAGGGGTAGAAATATGAGTTCTGTAGAAGAGGGACCAAATATTTATTTTTCTCAAACAATTTGTGCACAAAATCCCAAAAACTAGTTTCCAATTCCTTCATAAAATTTACTTGCATAAATAGATTGAATTCTATGAGAAATTTCTTCAACAAATAACTCATATGTTTAATCAAACATTTCATGTGCATCCATATATAAATAAAATTAGAGCCAAGTAAATTAAATAAACATGAGATAAATCACTTATCTTATCAATGCGCAACTGATATCATTTGACCACATTCAACCCAACCTTTGGCACTACCAAGCCATATCTCACTTTGATAGGCCATTCGCAAGTTAAGGCCATAGATCCACAATAGAGGTGCATTGAATAATAATTCAAGTATCGTTTTGAGAATCCAAAACTCGATTCCTCACCTCATACTTCCTTTTCCACCCCACTACCAAGTGCAATGGTAATCCAAACCCCCTAGGCCATCCAGATATCACCATTCACCGTTAGGATTTGTGCAGGTCCAAGACAAACACAAGTAGTGTAAATAGAGGCACATTAAAGGAATGAACAACCATAATCAACAACTATCCAAAAAAACCATGAAAAACAACCCCAAATAAAGAATATCAAACATGTATTTATAGAACAGAGAAGGTAATTCTAACTCAATGGGGAAAATAAAACCAAGGTAATCCAACTTGATTAAATCCAAGTGGATGTGATTAAACCAAAATAGGTTAATTCTAACCCAACCCAAGCAATTCAAATTTCAAGGAGAATGTCTCCAAGCCACTCCAACCAACTTAAATTCATGTGTGGACACATCATCCATGAAGAGAAATCAAAATGAGTGAGGTGAGGCATCACACAAGCCAAGGAATATTCCCAAAATATCAAAGGGGGTTTACACAAGTATTTACACAAGATTTACATAGGTCTTTACACACGTATTTACACAAGGATTTACATAAGTATTTACACAACTTTTGAGGTGTTAAGGCTAAAAATAGCCAGTGAGGGAACCCTTGTGCAAATGGGAGTTACAAAACCAAGTGTAACCTCCACAAAGGAGTTACAAAACCACCAAAGGGGATAAATCAACAAGTGGAACCCACCAAAACACAAAGGAGGCCCACTAAATCATGAATAAGGTTCAATAATACCAACATAGGATAAGATAATCAATATTTGGGTCCGTTGTACAATGTTTGGGTGATCATCAACTAATAAAGCCACAAAAATATAAATATGGACCAAGATCAACCAAAAAAATTCTAAAGTGCTAGGAATGTCCCCATTCCCCCTCACATTGTGGATCTAGGACTCCCATGATATTTTAGTGGTCCCTGATGTGCCAGTTTTTTTAATTAATTAATTATTTACACAATAATAATAATATCTATGTCCTTAAAGACCATTTTTTGGCACCCTGTGCCACAATAATAAAAAATTACAAATTACATATGTATGTGGATTAACACATGGGTTATTAAAATCCCTTATAGTATGAATGGTCAAAATGAGTGGAAGAAGATTTTATCTTTGTGTTTTTCCATATTTTCAGCCACTAGGGCACCTTTCCCATTGGCAAGAGGTGCTACCAAGTTAGCAATGCACCTTTCACATTATCAAAGTCTGGTACTACCATTGTTTCACTTCATGCTACAAGCGTTACCCCATTAACAACGCTCCTTTCCTTCCTGCAAAGTGCATTTCTATTCACAAAAAAGAAAAAATAAAGAAGATATCGAGAAGTTTCTAGAAGAAACCCTTGTGGAGCCTCACCCCAACTAATATGCACAGGTGGAACTCAGATTCCTCCATATTTGAGATGATCCCTTAACCTTCTCCCTAAAATATTCAACCTACTCTATCCTTTTTGGACTTTAAATATACCTTCACCCCTCATGGTTTTGGAAGGAAGAAATTAGTGAGAGCAACCAAACGATAGCCAAATAGTGTTAGACTCTTTGATGCATTGAAGCTAGGTGAGGCTTAGAGGCAAGGTGTTCATTGGGAAGTTTTCTCAACATCAAGGCTTGGTCGTAATTCTTTCCCTTTTGATGTAATGCAAATATATTCTCTCTTTCCCATAGATGATTGCATGTATTATGTTCTGTTATCTATTGTTTTTCTCCTTGATTATTAACATAGGATAATCATATCATCTATTTTTTCACTTTGTTTTCTTGTTCTTATGTGTCCCTTGTAGGTATTATTTTCTATGCATGTGGGATCGCAAAGAACTGTCAAGAGACAAGGCCAACCTTAGAGTGAGGTATGAAAGCTTCATATTGTACTAGGGGAAGATTCAATATTTGTTGTTTGTGCTAGTTTCATATTTATACAATTTAGACTAGGAAAAATGTATGTGTCCCCATAGACTGAAGAATATCCATGAAACAAAGTTGGCGAATCCGCCGTGGATGAATTCTTAGTCTTTGAGTAAGTTGAATATTTTCTTTTGGTTTGATAGATATTTCTCTTTTCACCTTCAAATATTCATGCTTTGGCTCACTGGGTTTTTCAGTTGATATTTGGGATTTTAATTTTGATCTGCCATTGACTTCTTTCATATTTATCATTTTTCCTTTTTTCAAAACTCAAACTAAGCCACTGCACCTGGGTTGTGTACTAAGTACGGCCATTGCGCTTTACCTTCTTGCAACCTGCGTTTCCAATGCATTTTGCAAGTTAACAAGGAGCAATGTCACCACTCTATCTCTATCTGCAAGGTGCAGTGCTCGACTACTAACGCTCTGGTGTAAACCAACAACCTGCAGTGCCAGGTAATTTTTTGAGATCCAATTTGTTATCAGATTCTTAGATGCATATTTTAGTTTTTAAAAGTGTGATCTGATAATTACAGTAGTCATTTGGATTCAGGAAGTGTTTTCAATTCTTGATTGGGTTTTCTTTTCAAAAATTATGATTGATTTTGGTCCTCTACGATTCTTATTTGTCTTTGATTGAAATTTTGGTGTATTGAAAAGAGTTTGATTTCAATGTATCGATGAACTATGTCGTCCATGACAAGAAAAATAAAATAACCTTTTCATTTTTTCTTCATTAGCTATAAAAAAATGTTTGTGTGTTTTTCATTTTTTTTCTTCATTAGTTATAATTTTTTTTTAAAAAAATCATAAAAGTTCTTATAGAGAAGGACCCTTTATTAGTTTCATACACTCTCAAGCACTTATTTTGTGATTTTCCTTCTTGCCAGAACTAAAAAGAACAAAAGAATTTTGCATTTAATTAGGCAGGGAATCCGTCAAATGATAAAGTGAACGATTTGCATTTCCATAGTTGCATGGTTTACTAGTCAGATATTCACCTCATCCATTCACCTAACCGTTCAAATAAAATTAAAGCGTTATTCTAGGGTAAAATTTGTAGCAAGGTGTGATAGGTTAGAGACATGTTCCGACATATTTAAGCATAGGCGTTGTCGCTACATGCGTGCACTACATCCTGGGGACTGTGTGATTCTTCCATGTACATGTCAGTATATAGAATGACCTTTCATGTACCCTTGTGGAATATAGAAAGGTACTTCATGTACTTGACGACATATTGAAAGACCCCTTTCATACGGTTGTGCATTAGACAACACAAGTACATATTCGAGCTCCCATGTACCTTGTGTATATAGGGAGACAACATTAGGGATCCTAATACCATTCCATAAAATATTTTTTATCTTCTTATTGTAGAAATACACCAAGAACAACACTCAGGGAGCTACTATGGAAGTATCGTCTAAGTAGTCAGGTATTCAGGCAAGGGTACGATCCCAATCCTCCTTTTTGCACTCTACTGTTGGACCCTACAGTATATCGTAAGTTGTGATGGTTTGAAAAATACCATGAGGATCCAAACCTTTAATCCACCCCTCTGGAATGTTTTTCTTACTTCCTTAGTTTGAGTAGTGCTTGTTTTGTCTGATTTAGTTAGATTTTTTAAAGAAAAAGTTTGACCTTTCGCGCTGGATGAATACCCCTGGAGTTGATCCCATCATATAAAAGGATTATCAGTATAATATCCTTTGAACCCTATGAACCAAACTCTCATGGACCAAGATATGGGTGTTAATTCAGATGTAGGAAACGGATCTCTTCTAGAGTTAAAAGGAGTTCCCGTGAAGGAAGAACAAGGGGATTTTTCTCTCCCTACAAATGTTCCTATCAATGACTATTCATTTCAATTGATAATGGCATAAATCTCTTCCTGAAATCCATATTTTTCAATACATACTCCGACAAGGTCAATGTTCAACCGACCCAACCCAGACAATCCAATTGCTACTATGTTTGGTCCAACTGCTCCATTTTGGGAAAATACTTTAGGCCAAACTATCTCTGAATTTGGTTCCAATAATGCCACCAGTGTCTCTTCAATGGTGTTAAATCCTACCACCAGAAGATATTTTCCTTATCTTCTTCCAAGTCACCCTCTCGGTAGATCCTTAAATATTCCTTCTAGCTAAGTTGTGGCTAATACTCCTCCCGCTCCTACATTTACTATACTTAGTGCACACTCTATTACACACACCACTCTAGTGACAATTTCACAGTCTACCTTGGAGCCAGCTTCAAATACCTCATTGAAAAGTGCTTCCATTCCTTCCATGAGTTTTCCTAATGTAGTTGGGAGTCAATATTTTCCTTCTACATCCTTTACAACTAAAGGTCCTTATGTATCCATTTTTCATATTGTTTCAAGAAACATGCCTCCAGTTGTAGGATTTAGTGGAACTGATGGTTATGTTCCTATTTCATATCCACTGGCATTCTCTTGGGTTCAACCTCAACAACCTAATATTGGTAACTAGTACTATAGTGGGCCTTAGTACTATAACCCTTTGTATGTACCTTACCCAGGTGGTGTTACAAATCAATGGAAAAAAATTATTTATGGACCCCAAGCTAGACCTAACCCTAGTTAATTTTTAGTAGGGTATAACATTCCCAAATACAACCAATATGTGGTTACCATGGAAAAGTTCCATCGGCCTATGGCCCTACTGGGATTCCCATGCCATATCATTATTACAACTACCCGCAACCAAATAGGAAACTCCCCTTTTTGGTGACATTGGATTTGCCATACTTGTCAAAATTGATAAATGATCCCATGTTACATGACCCTTTTTGTCCAAAAATTCCAGTTAAGTTATTTCTAGACATTCCAAAAATTGACGGAAAACAAGGTGCATATTGTAAGAGTCATGTAATGAACTTCCATCTATGGTGTTCATCCTACTCCTTGATGGATGGTTTTATTCATCTCTGTCTCTTCTAGAGAAATTTAACGGGTACAACTGCAAAGTGGTTCATCGAGATTCCACAACATTCATTTGTATAATTTAACTCTTTGGCGATGACATTCCTTACACTCCTTTAACTACCTATTCATTTGAGATTGGTACTAAACTTTTGACTTCTCTCCACTAGACCACCTCTACCCACATATCTGATCATATTCATGAGTGGAGGCGATGAATATTAATTAAAGCTCCTATTTTAGATCAATTGTTAGATGATTGGTTTACTAAGTCATTGTTTCCCCCCATCTCTAGAGATGTGGCCATTGGATGTGTTGTTATTGAGGATAAATCTATCAGTTGCACATAGTACTTAGACTTGGTTTACTTCCAGTATGGAATTTTTTATGACTTGATACCTCACACTCCTCAACCCAACAATGATCCTTCCAAACCAATTTATGAACCTCATTTGGATGGTGTTGTAGGCTGAATTCAACCCCAATATGTAGAAAAATCCACAAAGAAATAGAGTTCTTCTTCTCCTGAAACCACTTCAACTGCTACTGTTTCTGCCGAGGTGAATGTGTTCCAATCCTCACAATCACCCGGGAACCAAAAATAAGGGTAAAGGTAAATCTAATAAATCTAGAAATTAGCAGGAGAATCAAAGACTTTGGCTTCACAGAATGCATCAAAACCTAAACGAAAATCCAAGTATCCCTACCTTTTTTGTGGTGATGATCACTTCAATAAAGGGTGCCCCAAATGTGAAGAAATTAATAAGTTTGTAAAGAATAATCCTGTGTCGGCAGTGTTAACTGACCCTTTCTTGCCACAACAATAGTTAGTAGACCATGCACCTTTACATGGTACCTCTTCTTCTATGGAGAAAATCAAGATGATGTTTGCTGAAACAATTAGGTTAAATACAAGAGTACAAACATATGAACATTTTCTAGAGAAAAAGGATGTAGGTGGCTCCTTCTAATGAGGCTCATTCTTCTTCCCCTTCTCCTTCTACTAGTTCTGTCACCATTAAAAATCTGATTCCTAACACAATTTTACGTCCTCCAAAGGATACAATCGGTAAATCGGTGTTTAATCCTAGCACTTGAGATGCCTAGTTCTATAATAATGTTGAAGATATGGCTCAGGAGCTATGTGCTATGTTTAGTTTGGAAGTACTCTAGACCCGTCCTACCTAACGTAAAAACTTTTTGTCAGCTCTTGTGGCTTTAGATCCGGAGAATTGGAACACTATTACCTTTAATTTGGAACAATTTAAACTAAGGTTATATCACCAACTAACTTTTAAAATTGTGACCAAAGTAATTGGTAGGAAGGTTCATTGTATTGTATTGGATGAAGGAGAATCCACCTCGATGATATCCATGTCCTGTAGGAGAGCCATTGTTTCTCTTGAAGTTAATCATTCTCCTACCATGTTAAAAGCTTTCGATGGAGGAGGTTTTCAACCCTATGGTTTTTTACTTGCTTTATCTATTGAGTTAGGGAAAAAAACCATCTCTATCGAGGTATAGGTGGTATAGGAACCTTTAAATTACAACCTTTTATTAGGAAGGAATTGGTTTTATTCCATGACTACAGTTGCTTCATCAGTATTTTATTTCCTCCAATTTCCCCACCAAGGAAAGATTGTAACTATTGACTGATTCGATTTTTGTTCTCCAGATATTACTTCCACTATAGACACAATGTTCCTTCATTGGAGAAATTAACTCCTCAATACCAAAATGTAGGGGTCGGGCTTCTCAAAGACTCCGCCATTATGGGATTCTTTCCATCTAACTCTCCTCGCCCTACGTCTCAAGTTTCCTTGATAAATATGATATAATTTACTGCTGATGACACATCCAAAGGTAAAAAAATTACTGATTTATCTTCTTCGAGTCCTCCTGAAGCACTTTATGAAGTTTTCCAATCCACTTCTGATTCCTATATTGATTGCGACCATTTGGTAGCATCAAACCCATACTGCCTTATTGGTTAGATTCTCCTCCCCTACTCTGAATTTTCTCTTGTAGAATTTTCCTTCCGATGAGTCGATCATGGAAATTATAAATTTGGATGAATCTCCATGGGAAGATCATCATCATCATAAATCCTCTTTCCTTCCCAATTCCAATTTTGTAGATCTGACTTTGCATCGATTCCTTACTTTCAATATTGTCAAAAATCAGCAGTCACCTGTGTTCATGCAAGATATAGATTTTTAAGGAAACCTATGTAATGTTACTAATTCTTAAGGAAACCTATGTAATGTCAAAAATACTTAGTCACCTGTGTTCACTATCCTTATAGACATATTGGTGAATCCTAGAATTGTTGAACATGTTCATATAGGCTAGAACTGTTCAGCATTTGAAATCGAAATTTATATGGCCTGTTTTGAAGAGTTTCGAGATGTTTTTTCCTGGAGGTATGAAGAAATTCCTAGTATTGATCCATCGGTTGTCATTCATGAGATCAAGGCTTAACCAGTTGTGAAACTTGTTTGGAAAAAACTTCCTTCGATACACCCTTGAAAACCTGCAGCTATTAAAGTTGAAGTTGAAAAACTTTTAAGGGCTTGTTTTATTTACCCTGTGTTATTGGCTGAATGGGTGTCTAATACTGTCCGTGCCATGAAAAAAAAGGGAACTATTAGGGTTTACATTGATTTTAGGGATATGATCAAGGCTTGCCCCAAAGGAAAGTATCCTACCGCCTATACCGATCAAATTATTGACAATTGTGTTGAAAGCGTTATGTTTTCCTTTATGCGTGGCTTTTCTGGCTACAATCGGATTGAGATCTTACCCGTCAATCAACATAAGACAAATTTTGTTTTCCCATGGGGAGTCTTTGCATATCACAAACTTCCTTTCAGCTTAAAAAATGTTGGATCCACATTTCATTGAGCCATGTCCTATGCTTGTCACGATATTAAGCATATAGTGGAACCTTATTTGGATGACTTACCTACTCATTCACAACATCGAGTAGATAATTCCATATATCTTAGACTCATTTTCCTTCCATGTCACCACTACAACATTCATTGTAATCCACACAAATGTGTTTTTTTCGTGGAGACAAGACATTTTCTTATATTTTTTTATTTCTGAGGATGGGATTTGTATCGACCCTTTAAAAATTCAGCCATTGTGGCCTTACTCCCACCCACCAACATAACTGAACTTCAAAGTTTGCAAGGGAAGGAAAATTTTCTGTGTGATTTTGTAATCAATTTTGAAAAAGAACACTTCATCCATTTGGGATGATCTAACTCAACAAGATTTTGATAACTTGAAACATGTAATTACACATTCACCTGTATTTCATCCTCCTAACTAATCAAAATATTATCTGTTATATATTGTGGCTTCCACTACTACCATTGGTATGGTCTTAGCGTAATAAGATAAACATGGCCAGGAATATGTGATCTATTATCTAACTAAGAGTCTCTTAGATTCTGAAACATGATATTCACATGTTGAGAAGTTGGCTTTGGCCACGACAATAGTCGTTCAACATTTTTCAGCATTACATTTTGCTTCCCATTATTACTATTCTTTCAAACTTAAATTCCATGTACTATATTATGACTTGTCGGGTATTGGGGGAAATTATTCTCGTCACATAGTTATCCTACAAGAATTTGACTTGGAGTTTGCAAAATCCACTTCTAAAAAATCCTTGATCTTTGTAAAATTAATATGCGACCTTCCCCATGCTACTATGGAGACTAAGACTATTGACTCACTTCCAAATGAGTTTTTGTTCCTTATTAGCACGACCGATCCTTGGTATGTATATCTCATTGTGTATCTCCAAAATCAACGCTTTCATCCTGATTTATCTCAAGACAATGATCATTGTATCCAAAATCACGAAAAGTATTATCTCATTATCAATAACACTTTTTATCGACATGGTATCAACTCCATATTATGATAGTGCTTGGCCCATGAAGAGGTTGAGAAGGTCTTGAATGATTTGCACTACAGAGCATGTGGCGATCATCTTTCTGGAATGGCTACAACCTAGAAGATCCTTCGCACTGGCTATTTCTAGTCTTTAGTCTTCAAATATTGTCATGAGGATGTTAAGAAATTCCCACCCTGTTAACTTTTTTACCCTAAAAATGCACCCACCCAACTCCTTTACATCCCGTCATTGTCATTGGCCCTTTTTCCAAATGCGGTATTGATTTTATGCATTAATCCTACCTCATCTAGGGGGGCATGGTTACATCATTGTAGCCATTGATTACTTCACGAAATGGGATGAGGAAATTCCTACATATCTTGAGGATGATAAGACCGTCGCTCTCTTTTTATTTAAACATGTTATTGCTAGATTTGGGTTTCCTCAAGCAATATTTACTAATCACGGATCTAATTTCTGTAATCAAATGATGACCAAGTTAAGTGTCGAGTTGGTTTTTTTCCATGAAAATTAATCTCCTTACTATCCAAAAGATAATGGCCAGGTTGAAGCCATTAACAAGGTTTCGAAAAATATGATTTGCAGTATGGTGGGAGATCATAAGTAAAATTGGCATTTGACTCTGTTTTCAACACTATGGGCATATAGGACCACTCTAAAAATAACAACTGGATTTACACCATTCCAATTAGTTTACGGTCTAGAAGTTGTTTTGTCTATCGAATGTGAGATTCCATCTTTGAAGCTATCTATCGAACATTTTTCTAACACCTTAGTCGAGGAAGAAAATTTTGTTTATCTCACTAACCTTGATGAAACACGTCGAGATGCTTCTCTTGATAATGAATCACATAAGAAGCGTGTCAAGGCCCAACATGATAAGTCGGTTCAACCTCGAGTGTTCAATGAATGCGGTCTTGTTCTGACCTACGATCAGAAACATGATAAGTTGGGGAAATGTAATTTTGATTCATTGTGGTATGGTCCCTATGTCATAATTTGATTCTTCGATAAAGGGGCCTATGAGCTAGTAGACTATGATGGTATACCTTTTGGAAATCCCCACAATAGGATTTACCTGAAGAGGTACTATGCTTGAGAAATTTTGCATTTGTACCTTGTACATTTATGTATAGTTAACTTTAGGTGTGGCGTGATTTCATGTTTTAATGTATTTTGAATCTTGTCATATCCATGACTGCTTATTCCTTGTCATGTTTTAACTCTGCAGATGGATTATTTTTATGGCTTTGCAAATGGTGTCAGCCGTCATACCATGAATCTTGCTTCAGCAGCATGGGTACTTTATTCTCAATCCCATGACCTAGTTTTTTCAGGTGGATTTTTCTTAGGCCTAGCTACTAATAATATTGATGAATATCATGCAGTGATAGGATTGTTGATTGAATCTACCTCCCATGGTGTTGATCATATGATTGTCTACCTAGATTCTCAGTTAGTGGTTTCTCAGTTGAGTCACATTTATGCCATCCGCAACCCCGTACTCCTTCATCTCTTCTTGGAGAGTATGTCTCATTGAATGATCATTCGATTCTATAACCTATCAACATGTCTAGAGGTGTTTTAATTCAATTATTTATTCACTTTCAAATTACATCTTGGATTGACATATTGCACATTCTTGACATTTTGATAATTAAAATAACATGTAAATTTGTAAATTAAGCAGTATAAAAGATGAGATTCATGTAAATACATTCCATTTCAGAATTTCCTTATAAGTCGTAAAATGAATTTTTTATATATTATACATAAAAGTGTGTGCAAAAATGTGGTTCTGAGACCAAATCTGAAGCATAATAGGTTTTGGTATAGCAAGATAAAAAAACAAATGAAGCTCATGGATTTCAGTAAACATCCCTACTAAGCAATAATGATGCTCATGATAACACATGATGGCCATTGCCACCTTACGAAGTAAACAACTAAAGCGCGCAAACACACTAGTTATGTGTCGTTGATACCTTCTAAACATGTCATCAACATATATATCAGAAATTTCCATGGTGATTCTCTGGAGATTATCCTCAACCTCCTATAGCTCCTCATCATCCTCATGATGCACAAGTATAGCACCCCCTCACCTCTCAATGGGTGAGGATCTCGCTAGCCTAGATGCTCCAACATTTGCAAAGTGAGGAAAGTTGTCTCAGTACCATACATGAAAATCATAAAAATCATAAAAAATAAAAAACATGCATAATAGGTTCTTTCTTACCAAGTTTCCCCCACTTCTCTCCCTTAGGAGGACCCAAGTAAGGATCTCCATGAAATTTAGTAACCGTGTAAGCATAATCCTCTACCATAAAAAACTGATCTCTCAACGAGCTGAAGAATGGTGATCTGTATTTGATCCTAGGACTACCTCCACCATGGAGAGACATCACCTTGACCCATCGCAACATGTGTGGATCCCCTTCGTTGAGCTCGTTGATCCTAACTTGGGGCCTCAAGAGTGGGACCCTTTCTAGAAACAATGATACTATGATAGAACCTTAGCCAAATTGTTTCAACTCACATGTGTGAAACTTTTTGAGTTGGTCCTTTAGAACCACCAATAGGCCCTCTACCTAGTTAAAAATAGTAGGATCCATACATTCTAAGGCATAAATCATGTGTTCCCTATAATATTGGTGAGATGTGCTAACACAAAAAATTGTTCACTTAGCTCAGCATGGTCTAAACCACATACATACATCATATTCCTACCATATTTACCTTACTTTTGACCTTCACAATTGTATTTCCAGTTCGGAACATTATTATTTACTATGGTTTACCCTCATTCTCTCCCAAAAAAGGCCAAAAAACAAAAAAAAAGGCCTAAAAACCCCCAAAAGGGCTAAAAACCCTAAAAAGAGATAAAAACCCTAAAAAGGGTGCAAAAAACCTAAATAGGATTCCAAAAACTTAAAAGAGAGAAAAGGTTAAAAAACCTTAAAAACTATTATAAAAAAGTGTGAAGGTCTCTCCCAAAATATTCTTACATCTATTTTCCCATTATTCTATTCTGTGAGTATGGTGAGACACCTTTTAATATCAAGTATTCACACCCCATTTTTTCATCATCCTATTTCCCTACCATTCCCACGTAGTATGTCGAGGCATTCTACATACCCACCTAGAGAACCATCTTGTGGAGACACAGATCATTTCCGAGACGACCATGGTGGCCCATTTTGACAAGAAAGAAGGTATAATTTTCATGTATTTGTTTTTATCTAGTTTAGCTGTATATATTTATTTCCTTTGTATTACTGATATTTGTTTATTGATGTAGCTTTTTTCCATGCAATCTACCTTGCTGTCCCATTGACATAAGGCTGGTGCTTTCACATGTAATAGGGGTGAAAAATTCATTACAGTTTTGGTGACTGCACTAGTCGATCCTCTTGGATCCCGATTTTGCAGGTTTTTCTTTAGTTTTTGTATTCATTTGTCACCAATCGATCCCCCACATGGCCGATCTGGACCTTCACGACACCAATTCCTTTCCCCCTCGACCGATGTCGGCCTTGTTTTTTGATTTTTTCCCTATTCAACCCAAGTCACTCCTATCAAGCCAGAAGATGTGACCCAGTTACTCGGTTTTTCCTGTTAAGTGTGACCTAGGTTGCAACCTTATCCCTATAAAGCATGACCTACATCACAGGGCCCGGTTGCTCCTATTTTGGCTGAAAGTGTGACCTTAGTCACCCCTGTACCCTCTTTTTGATTGATTGAGTCACGCCTGCTCCTCTATTAGGTGCGACTTGGTTGTTTTCTGAGATGATCACCTCTTTCTTCATATTTTGTGCGACCCATATCACTTCTGTTCCTGTGACAGGTGCGACTGTTAGTTAACAGTCAGTTTTTTGTACCTATTTCAGATCCTCATTTGTCCCACACTTTGTCTAGACCTGTTTCCTTTCTAGACCTACTCTGTTAGAACCCATTGCTTGTTTCCTATAGAAAAATCCCTTGTTGCATATTTATTTCAAAGTTGGAAGAATAGTTTCATATACAGGTGCACATACACTCACACCATTAAGTGAACATTCTCGGTTCATGAGCTCGAGCAGAGACATTAAAAATAATCAATTAACATAATAACATTCATATTAGGGAATAAGTCCTATCTACTTAACTGTGGGAAGTACTTGGGTTTTCCCTAAAACTCATTGTGAGGAGTATCAAAGGAACCCCAAAGTAGCTCGCCATTGAGAGGACCTGCCAAACGAAAAGGGAAATGACCCCCACTGGATTTATTAGATTCCTACCCATTTGAAAAACCAAAGAGCTGTCGTTTGTGGCCAAGCGGTTAGTGGTTTTACCTGCATCATGGAGTGAAGGGTACTACCCCAATACGCAAGATGTCAAACATCCTTGGTGGCCAAGTGACTCTTTTTGAACCATTAGGAAGCCGATTAAAACCAGCGTCCACATTCATTTCATTTTACTACTATAAGCCATCATTACTCCACCACGTTATTCCTATCGGCTTAGGGGGAACACCCCTCAGTTTGGTTCTTTGAACCACCATAGTCAAATCCATTCTTGACATCAGTCACCACCTTCAGAGCCACACATGGCTTATGAATCTAGCACACATCATGATCCCTTCTATGGAGGGATATTTGGTGGTGGACATATGTCCTTTCCACCCATTATCATGGGTATCCCTTCCAGTTGTCCCATCACCATTGTACATGATGCTGTCAGTATGCTACCCACTAGTGGTGGCCCCACACCAACTACCATGATTCCTAGCTATCATACCACCTTTTATACGTGGGGGCAGTGTCCATTCCACATCCATTCCGAATATCCCTAATATGGGAGGTCAACCACATCCACCACCAAGTGGGCATGTGACCCATGTTCCTATAACCACTAGCACCATCTATGGTCTCCACCGATCCAGTCTCGATTCTATCCTACCTTTCATAGCTAGACTTAACCTTCCAGATTTGGAAAGGTTAACAAACACCCCCATCAGTCATCAACCACACTGGCCTCCCATGCCTACAAAAGTTCCCTTAGAAATCCCAAAGTTTGAGGGAAAGGTAGGCGAGGACCCCCATAACCATATCATGTATTTCCACTTGTGGTGTTCATCAAATAGCATTGTGGATGACTCGGTCAGATTGAGGTTGTTCCAACGCACACTTATGGGTGCTGCGGCCAAATGGTACATCGAGTTACCTTATGCCTCTTACCTCGATTTCTCCTCACTTTCCTCCATGTTCCTTCAGTATTTCCAAATTACCATCCTATATGACAAGGGAGTGGAGATACTTTTGTCCTGTTGTCAAAATACAGCCACACACATTAGGGATCACATCCATGAGTGGTGACATAGACGTAGCTTGTGTAAGATCTGATTTGGTGATAGGATCTTCGTTGACTGGATTTTGAAGACCTTACTCCCACCCATATCCAAGGAAGTTGCTTATGAGTGACCCCAATCTGAGGAGGAGGCCATATTAAAGGATCAACAGTTCAACTTAATCTACTCTCAATATGGGTACCTATATACCTTCAAACCCAATGCTCCCTGTGCCGACACCACCTGTTGTGATATGCTGGGGGCATCCCACGCCGCGGATGGATTTATCGGTTCTGTCACACGGAACCCTCAGTTCTAGGAGACACCCCCCATGATTCCACCACAATCAGGTAACAACCATAGGTTTTCCCAACCCAATTATATCCATAATTACTCATGTATGATGGATGAGTTTGGAGCCTCCCCCTCCTACGCACCTCCCACTCCTAATCGACACGTCCATGGACCGACCTTTTTGGCATAGTCGTACTCGAGCCACATGGATGGGTTTGCATCCTCTCTAGATCCTTAGGTCTATTATGCACCACCTATTCAACCCACTTTGTCTCCAGCCCCATCCCCTTAGGTTTCCATGGGATAGGTTTTCGCTCAGTAAAACCTTCCTAACCAACCCTCCCCCAACAACCAAAAAGGGAAAGGAAAGAAAATTCATGGAATAAACCTAGGTAATAATCATACCAAAGGAGGAGGCCAACAAAATAACATTACCACCAACAACGGTGCCAAACCATCGTCACATAACCCCAGAATCCAGATCAACCTGGAAAAACTAATAGTTACTGACCAATCATCCATGTACTATATGCAGCACCTACGGTCATTACACTCATCCGTTCCCTCACATGGATCGCATCTGACAGATTCTCCAGAATGACACTCAACATGATGCCAATACGGCATCCTAGTCTCAGCCGAACCTAGTGCCACCAGGTCCTCCTCCTATGGTCCTCCAAAACCCTCTACCACACCAAGGAATGGTTGCAACCTAACACTTGGCACCACCTTCTCTCGCCTTGACCCCACCTACAAAGGATGGATTCCACCACCTAATGACAGTGTTGTTCGAAGTCAACCTACATACTCAACACAAAAAATATGGGTCCACCATAGAAACTAAAGACCCATTAGTGATATCTGCCTCTAACACGTCAAGTATGCCCCTCCACTTACCTGTACCCCCCACTGATGGGGAAGTCCAAGTCCCACGGTTTCCTATACATTGTATCACCAACAACGCGATTGCACAAGCTGCCCTAAATTATATCATTATTGACGACTTGGCCCAATCACCTACAACCATGTCTGCTCTAGAAGTGCTCAAAAATTTCCCATCACAGCGTAAAGTGTTGTTATCCATGCTAGGTGTCGTTGATCCCTTTGATTCCAGGTTGTTTATATTTTTATCATTTAAGAAATATGATCTTAGGATCTTATCTGAGAGAATAACATGGACAACAATCAATCATAAGAGACAATAGACACAAATATTATCCTTGGGGAAACCATAAAGGAAAAACCCCACAACTTCCTCAGAGATAGAATGAGCACCAATGGCAGCAGTAAAACCCAAAGACAAAATGATGATCTCCAATAGTTTCTCTCTCTCTCAATTGAGCGAGCTTCTTCTCTCTCACCTACGCACTATAGCTGGGTGAGTGTGTGTGACAAATAGAGAGGGTCACTCTCTATTTATACTAGTTTCTGACTTGACAATAACTTACTAGGGCCGACTTCTCTAGGAGTGTCTAATAACCCTAGTGCCCCAAAATTGTGGGGACTTTTCCCTCCGATCAACAAGGAGGGTTAATCACTATGAGTTTACATCACTTGATTACATTAATTATTCTCCCGATAGGAACATCGGGGACCAACAAAATACAATATATGAAATATACAAGTGAATACATTTCAAAGTTACAAATACATCAACACTCCCTCTTAACTAGGAAGGTATTCTCTTGACACAATTCACTAGCAAAAGTATTCTTCTATGGATCATCATCAAAGCTGGATCATCATTGGATCATCATCAAAGCTGGATCATCATCAAAGTTGGATCATCACTGGATGATCATCAAAGCTGGATCATTACTGGATCATCATCAAAGATGGATCATCACTGGATCATCATCATCATCACTGCTTTCGCTATCTCGATCAAATGGTGCTATCTCTCAATTCTTCTCGTCACAGGAAGTTCTCTAGAGCCAGCCCTTCTTTCATGATGGTTGTAGGCCTAGCCTCCATGCAGGTCTTGATCAATAGAGCCAGCCCTTTTTCATGCTATATGTACCTCTACAGAGCCAGTCCTTTTTCATATTAGATGTAGGACATTATAAAGCCAACCCTTTTTCATGTTGGATGCACTTCCACAGAGCCAACCCTTTTTCATGCTAGATGTAGGTCTCTACAAAGCCAGCCCTTTTTCATACTGTATGTAGGCCACTATAGAGCCAACTATTTTTCATGCTGGATGTACTTCTACAGATCCAGCCCTTTTTCATGCTGGATATAGGTATCTATAGAGCCAGTCCTATTTCATACTAGATGTATGCCATGCCCTTTGCAGTGTCTTCCGCTATAGAGCCAATCTTTTTTCATACTGGATGTAGATCTTAGAACTTATATATGACCATGGGAGGAACCAATCCTACCACCATGTCAGAAGGGCACATCACTTATATCTGACCATGGGAGTCCCCACTTACCACCATGTCAAAAAGGCACAACACTTACATTTGACCATGGGAGGCCCCACCTTCCACCATGTCAGAAAGGAACAACACTTACATCTGACCATGGGAGGCCCCACCTACCACCATGTCAGAAAGGCACAAGATTTATATCTCACCATGGGAGGCCCCTCCTATCACCATGTTAGAAAGGCTCAATACTTATGTCTGACCATGGGATGCCTTTCCTACCACCATGTTAGAAAGGCTCAGAGAATCATCACTTCCCCTTGGAAGGAACCTCGATCTGGAGAACACCAAGATTCTCCATAAAATACTCAAACTTCATTTTGGCCATTTCTATCATAGAATCACATCAGGGATGATTACTTCCAAGGATAACCTACGAGCTTCGCCAAGAATGATTACATCCGAGGACAATCTACATGAATGTTTACATTTGAGCAACCTATGAGCTTCTCCATGGTTTTTTGATAAGACAAACTTCTCACCGACTATGCTAGAACTCCCTCTTTCGAGGGATCTCGATCTAGATCACATACTGGAGCTTCACTGCTCCTATTTTCATCATACAAAAATGCAAGTGAGATCAATTAAATAAAATAGTAGTTTTCAAAAGAAACATACTACCTCCCAAATAGTCGAG
The DNA here is from genome assembly GCA_001517045.1 of Pseudotsuga menziesii. NCBI lineage: Eukaryota > Viridiplantae > Streptophyta > Pinopsida > Pinales > Pinaceae > Pseudotsuga > Pseudotsuga menziesii. The sequence goes on from LPNX011081220.1 coordinate 123,362, forward strand.
CAAGTGGCAACATTTTTTCCTCAGCTGCACTTAGAGTCATGCAGGACTGCATCCTGCTAAACCAAGAGATCACTCTTGATCTCATACTGAAGTAGCACCTTGAAGTGCTCTTCCTATCAATGTAAATTCCTTCCCAATCTGAATCCACATAACCCTCTAGGTTAGTCTTCTGATTTACTTCATACTTGATCCCATAGTCAACTTTACTCTTTAGGTACCTCCGAATATGCTTTGCAGTAATCAGGTTAACATGTCTCGGATCTGTCAGGAATTGGATCAATGTGTTCACAACAAAGAAAATATCTGATCTCGTATTCATCAGGTACATCAATGACCCAATCATTTAATGATACATTGTATGATCAACCGTCTCTGATGAAGCATCGCTCAATAGCTTCAGGTTCAATAACATAAGTGTGGTCATGGCCTTGTATTCCATCATCCTGAACCTCTTTAGGATATCTACTACATACTTCCCTTGTCCCAGGGATATTCCATCCGCATTCTACCACACCTCCATGCCTAGAAAGTAGTGCATCATATGCAAGTCCTTCATCTTGAAATCGGAAGCAAGTCTCCTTCTTACAACTTTAATGAGTTCCTCTTTTCTGTCAGGAACAAGTCATCGACATATAACAGGAGCATCACTGGTATTCCACCTTCAACCTTGCAATAAAGTTTGGAATCTATTTTACTCTCATTAAATCCTAGAGTCATCAGTAATATGTCCATCTTGTCATACCATGTCGAATCTCAGCATCTTCTGCAGTCACTCCCTCTGAATTGGAGCAACATTCTCCCTCTTCCTTTCATACTCTATGCATTGAAACATTATGTACTGGAGTGACATGTAGCTTCCTCTGCTACTAATATTCTATGTATCCATCTAGGGTCACTGGATACCAAGATACTCTATCTTGAAAACATTCTTCTCACACCCATATGTGAGCTTTTCATCCTCTATAGGATTTCATCTTCAACCTTGTAGAAAAGGTTAAGATCTTCATCACTCTAGGTGATCTTCAAGCTGCTCATGTATGTGTTATCCCATGGGTGCCTTTTGAGATCATACAAGGCCTTCTATAATTTGCACACATGAGTATTCCTGTCATGTGTCTCAATTCCCAGTGGTAGCAAATGTATCTTCGTAGTCTATGCTTTCTTTTTGTGAGAAACCTTGTGCTATGAATATTTCCTTGTATCCTGCAATGTTGCTATCTACTGCATGTTGGATCTACGTACTTCCATTCAGGTCTCTATACTACATCCTAGACATCATTCTTCTTGAACTGTTGCACTCCTTCACTTTCTTCTTGGCTATTTATTCATATATGGAAGGTTCTGCATCAATGATGTCGCTCAACAGTGTCACATAACTGCACTGTGTCGGAGACCTCTTTCTTTCTTTGAAAGTATCATCATATTATTCTTCATCTTGTATTATTTCTCGAACTGTTGTTACTTGTTCTTCGGAACAAGTCTCATCCTTCTTTTCTTGTGGGCGATTGTATGTGATCTTTCCTACAAGTCAAATGTATTAGTTCTATGGTTAGAAACATTTCATAAGGCATATTCATAATGGAAAATTCTTATGCAAAAAGATATAATAATGCAACTATTTTAGCAATTACAACATTCATTCATATCTCATGAAAAATTTCTATATTCCTTCCATCTCTACCATGACATCATTGAGATTGTTCACTAATCCAATATGTCAGCAAAGAGGTTTCATTCTAGATAAGTAGAAATGAATATTTCTATAGCACCATGAGCTACTTACCCATCACATGCATATTAGTAGTATACTTTCATTGATGTAAACATTCTATCATGCATAACACATCAACTGAATATAAACAAATGCATAACAAAACAATATCATGAAATGAAAATTGAATACTTATCTTTATTCATTTCATGGGTAGACTCCTTCTTGAGCCTTTAGCTTTATCATCTTCTTCATTCATAACAACATCATTTCTTATCCAAATGCTAAGATGGATAAGAGTTTCTTCAAGAGTTGAGTCCTTCAGATTCCTCATCACTTGAGGGATCTTCTTTGGATGGTGAAAGATTGATCTTCAGTTGCTCCCATCTTCTTTTCTCTTATTATGAGTTGAGCTTCATTTTGTGTGCACTCTTCCTAGAGTTTCCTGAAGATAATCACTTCCTTTTGGCATACTAGCAAACATTCCTCGAATAAATAAATCCCATGATCCTGGGAGGCCATTCAAGGTGGTTATAACCATATCTTATTCTTCTTCGATTGCTTCGTCATAGCATCAAACACTTCCTTTTGGTGTCTTCAAGGATGAAACATGAGGGATTAGATGCTATTTAATATAATCTGCAATGATTCTCTTGGCTCTAGCCTTGGCCTCATCTCCCTCTGGATCCTAGACCTTTCTTACTCAAATACTGATCCAAGTCAATTTCTTCAAGGATCATGAAGCTCCTACACTTCTTCTGATTTATATTCTTCTCTTCAAAATAGTTTGGTGAAGTAATCAAATATCTCTTTAGGTGTATTTAGGGAAGACACATGTGGTATAAGGTTATCCTCTTGGCCTTGACCAATTTCTCCTTATGTAAGGCCTTAGCCTCATCTCCCTCTAGAACTGGAACCTTTCTACTTATGTAGGTGTCCAATTCATTTCCTTCAAGAACCAGTGAGATCCTATACTTCCATGCTTGGAATTTTTCAGCTTCACCAAGCTTGTCATCAAGCTGATGTGATTAGTCATTTTGAAATGAGAACCTCAAATGTAAATAGCAAAAGATTAGATATTACCAATTTGAGGTGTCCATCCTAGTTCTAGAGCTAGTTAATCTAGGGTTTTTGAAAGAAACCCTAATTTTCAAAACTTGGAATATTTCAGATCTGATTGGATATAGATATGGGCCTCTTTAAGGAGATTTGTTCAATGTACTCCTTTTCTGAAATCAGTGGAGGAAAGCTCCCGAAACAGGAAACCATAGTTTTCCAATTTCTTATACAGAAATTCCTGATATTGTTTCTGCAGTATGTCCAAAATTACTACTCCTCTATGTCTGAAATTTCATATTGTGGTATTCTTGTCTGTCCTCTTTCCAAAACCATAGGTTTGAGAAGAATTGGTTTCACCAATTGGGACTTATGATAGTTTTCACAAGGTGAATTCTTTCAGGACTGTTCAACATAGAAAACTTGTACAGACTTCCATGTGTCACCATTTAACCTTCGGGGTCTGAACCTTTTACGATAGAAATTAAAATCCGTTCCCTATCTAGAACATCTTATTAAATTTAATTTGGACCTTCGTAGCCCAATATATATCAATTCTCCCTAGGTGTCCTGTTAAGGGATGAATCCTGGAAGGAGCTAGAACCCTGATTTGGAGGAATCATATATCCTATAATATAGAGAATATAAGGATAAAATATTTACACAGAGTACATCAGGATGTTATCTTTGGCCTATGAAAACTTTGGCACCTGAGACTTCTTCAATATTGCGATATAGTGAATGTACCACAACTACCGGTTTTAGTATTTTATGGTTTTTTAGGCCTGAGGTCAAAGTAGGGTTTGAATTTCCTGGAGTTTTACTCAAACAAAAACTTCAACCTTGGTCTATAAACTTCTATTTTGATAAGGAGAGAAATCCTATTCTGGGCTCACTCAAAAATTCCTCTTACATGAAAATCCCTAATTTCCCACAGTAACTAAAAATTCCTGGAATCAACTTCTACTTCAACAGAAAGATGCCACCTTCAATGGAGAGTTATACTGTCCTCCTTTTGCTGATGGATTTTGGAGAGAGACCCAAAAATTAAGAATCCCTAGCTTCTGCAACTGGAGAGTGTCTTATTCTCAGGTTAGCTTTGATACCATACTAGATTTTTATCATTTAAGAAATATGGTCTTAGGATATTATATGAGAGAATAACATGCACTATAATCAATCACAAGAGACAATAGAAACAAATATTATCCTTAGGTAAACCATAAAGGAAAAATGCCATAGCTTCCTCAGAGATAGAATGAGCACCAATGGTAATAGTAAAACCCAAAGACAGAAAGATGATCTCCAACAACTGTTCTCTCTCCCACCTATGCAGTATAGCTGGGTGAGTGTGTGTGACAAATAAAGAGGCTTACTCTCATTTCATACTAGTTTCCAACTTGACAATAACTTACTAGGTCTAACTTCTCTAGGAGAGTCTAATAACCCTATTGCCCCACAACTGTGGGGACTTTGCCCTTCGATCAACAAGGAGGGTTAATCACTATGACTTTACATGACTTGATTACATTAATGATTCTCCCAATAGGAACATCGGGGACCAATGAAAGACAAAATATAAAATATACAAGTGAATACATTCTGAAGTTACAAATACATCAACAGGTTGATCACTTATGATCTGGATCAAGGAGAACCCAAGATTCCACCTACCATTGCCTTCCGAGTCCCGGTCTCAATTTGGAATTTGGTGGTACATCGATGCATTATCGATGAAGGGGAATCCACCTATGTTATGTCAACCTTTGTTTGGCAGAAATTCAGGTCTCCCACCCTTCAACCTTCCACTATCACCCTCTATGCCTACGATGGCCTGTCTACAAAGGCCCAGGGCATTCTTACAAATGTAGCTATCGAGTTAGCTGATAAAATGGTTTTGATTGACATCGAGGTTATTAATTCCCAAATTGATTACAACTTCCTTCTTGGATGTAGCTACATGTATGCCATGACAGCCGTGGCTTCCACTGTCTTTCGACTTATAATATTTCCTCATGATGGAAATATCATGACTGTCAACCAATTAACTTACTAAGATATGAAGGGGCTGGCCACACCAAAACAAATCATTCCTACAATTGATAGTGCCATTGAAAACATGTCAATTCCTTCCTTATCTTCTATGGGCCCCAGCTTATTTGTCAATACCCCTATGGCGGACACCTTCCCATCCCTACCACCTTCCACTATGCCAACTAATACAATGGATTTGTGTACTATCACATCCAGCACCATCCCGAACACATCACAAAATCAGTCACAACCCCAACCACTATCACCTGGGAATTATTGGGGTTCATCCCCGTTCCACACGATTCCCTTCCTGTTTCCACCATATGGAATCGTGAGCAGGCCTATCATGGCTACTCTCAATTTACCTAATTTCATGTTGAGAATTCCTGTGTGGTACCTTGACCCAGCTACCCCACCTCCAATACCCTAGGTTGTGTTGAATCCTGTCCAAACTATTGAGATGGAGTCACGCCATCCTCCTGGCCCATTGAACATGTCTTCCATTCCCAAACCTTCCCCTCCTTCCCCAAGGAAGGTTGGGGGCAAGGTAACCAAAGTAACAACCAAGCCTTATCCGACTCCACCTTGTGATTTGTGTGATATCAAAGGTCATGCAATGCAAAATTGTCCAGATATACCTATCCTTGACACACACATGGTTGCTATGGATACCGCCGAGGGTAATCTAGTAGTCATTGTACCAGATCTTCCAACAGTCAAGAATAAGTCATTGAGGACCAACCATCCTTACACAATTTGCATCTTGTATGGCCACTACTCTCACCATTTCCCATATTTTTTCGAGTATCGGTTAGTCATTCGCAATCTCTGGAAACACTCCATGAGTCCAAAATCACTATGATCGATGAAATCCACCCTTTGGCTTCCTCCTTGAACAAAACCACCACCAAATACATGATATCCATTTCCACTATCCCTCCCACCTCCTTAGACCTAGACAATTCCTCTAATCTATCCACACATTGTTTTTTCAACGACGAGGATATTACTGAAGATCTTTCAACTCCTGAATACCCTTGGTATGATATGCACCATCGCTCATTTTTTATTCCTGAGAAACCTCTGTCATCATCGGATCAGTACTCAGTCAAAGCCAAAGACTTCATCCACGACAAATTCGACTCGTTCAAGAACCCCATTCCGACACCCGACGCCTTTGAAGAGGGAAACATAGGAAACATTTAACCCACTATTAAGGTTAATATATCAACCATCCCTGAGATAGTTGAAGACATTACAATCGGAGCATCATGCTCGCCTGAAGAAATTGCTTCCTACAAAGCGTGTTTTCAGGAATTCTGTGATATTTTTGCTTGGTCCTATAATGATATTCCTAGGATGGATCCATCTATCACTGAACATCATATTGACACATGGCCTGATGTGGCATATGTTCACCAGAAACAAAGATCCATTCACCATTAAAGACTCATGTGGTCAAAGCCAATATTAAGAAACTTCATAAAGCATGTTGGGTTTCTAATTGTGTTCCCATAAAAAAAAAGGTATCATTCACGTCTGTACTGACTTCCATGACTTGATCTTCGCATGTCCCAAAGACAAGTTCCCCACTCCATTTATTGACCATATCATTAACGCTTGTGCCGACCATGGAGTATTTTCTTTCATGGATGGTTTTTCCAGTTATAACCAAATTCAAACCCCAAAAGAGGACTAGTACAAGAGTGTCCTCACAAACCCCTGGGGAACGTTTGCGTATCAAGTCATGCCATTTGGCATAAAAAATGCTAGAGCCAATTTTTAGTGGGCCATGATGTTTTTCTTCCACTACCTTATCCACACTATCTTGGTCTACCTGAACAAACTCATGGCTCTCTCTTGGAAGCATTCATAGCATCTAGATGACTTACGACAAGTCTTCTTATGATGTCACAAATATGTGTCCTAGCTAGGCATTTACTTGGGTTTATCGTCTCTCACAAAGGGATTTGGGTCGACCCTCTGAAGGTTCAAGCCATTCTGAATCTTCAACCCCATGTACTTTGTGCCAATTTTAGAGTCTCCACGACAAGGCCAATTTCCTTCACTGGAGGTTCTATGCCTGAAGTCACCATGAGTACAATTTGTTCATAGTTTTAATTTTTTGTTTTGCATTGTTTTTCCCATGAGTCGATGACCCCCTCCAGTAGTTTCTCCATGTCTAGTCGTAGTGAGTTCATTGTAGAACTCCGTCGCATCATTTGCATGTGAATATGTGGATCTAACCCATCCACCCTGCCCCTGTTCTGTTGGTATCCCATTGGAGGGTGCAGTCCCACGTATGCACATGCAAACAACATGTTCCATGTATGATCTAGCTACCACTATGGTAGCATACAGTCAGGTCCCTAGACCTATATCGAAGGTCGAGGCATCTCCAGGATCTCCCTGGTTGTCCATGCTCACGTATGGATAATTTTCTATAAGATAGGAAGCTTCCACCACTGTGCAAAAATCTTTGGGGTAACGAGATGACCTATACTAGATTGACTCCCTCCCTACTTTTCTCAAGCCATTTCTTAGAGTCACCATGATTTGTGTGCCACCATGTGAATCAAACCTTTTATGTTGAGCTAGCTCCGTATCCATAGGCATCCATTTGGTCTAGTTTTTCCCCGTGCACCACTACACCAGGGGTAGCATCACTGACTTCTAGTAAGAGCTATCTAGAGTCCATTTGAGACACCATTCACACCACCAAGTTTGGTTTTCTGCCCTATGTCTTTTGACGAGACCCTTGTCTTGTGATCTCACTATGATTTTTTGGGCCATTTCCTAAAACTCACACCAATTTGTGTGCCATCATGCGAATCTCTCTTTGTATGTATTGGAATGTTCACGAGCCATCCACTCCATCCATACTGCATAGTTGGCCATCTTCACCACCATACATCTTCCCGCAAGGGGGTGGAATCAGTGTTCTACATTTATTCCTCTTAGCCATGTTCACAACATAACCTCTGTCCATATATCGAACACTTCCCCCTTGCTTGATTGACCATTACGGAGTTTCAGTTAAGATCTTCTCTTACTCCTAAAAGAATGAAAATATTGTTGAGCACGCTTTCTTGCTTTCATGGTCGCTAAATTATTTTGAAAGGGCATTTATGTAGGCTTGTTTATCTCCTTTCTTGAACTATATAGACTATGACAAGAAAAGGACCACCTTGGCACACTCAAGCCAGGAACATTTTCCTTTGTATCCTTTTATGCTTTCTCAATCATTGGGGATGAAATTTACGAAAAATATCATTATAGGTTGTCTTTAAGCTCTTTTCCATCCTTCTCATCAAGAAACTATTGCCGATCAAACTTGGTTTCATTCATGCTCGTAAAATTATTTGACTGACTGTCCAGTCAGTATACGTTTAACCTTTCCCGGCCTGATTGGACTACCAACGGTAAAAAAGTATTCCTTCCCCAAAGGTTGAGAGAGCTCTCCTTTGTACACTTTTATCCTATTTTTGGGATAAGGAGACTAAAAAAGAAAAAGAGACCACACAGGAGTCTTATTCATGTTTTCAGAATCTCTAATAATGAAAACACCATCGAGCATTTACTTTCTTGGGTTCGTTAAAAATCCATGAGATTGTATCATAACAATGTCTTTAGGCGCCACCCCATATATCAGAGTTTGGCAACCTTCCCCCATTGGTTTGCATTTGTTCAGAGTATTATGTGATGAGTCTTCCTTGGATCTCCTAGACATCAATAGTCAAGTTACCTCTCTCAATATTTCCCATCTGCAGTTACATTGCCGGTATTATAACTATGATCCATATCCCATGATTCGGTTTCATTTGCTGCCAGGTTATCCCTACCATCATACTCTGAACAAAGGAAGTTTAAGTCCCCTGTATTCCCCAGCCCCTGTTTCCCCATTCAGCGTGTCAGTCCCCATATTGATTCCACATATTTGGTTATCCCCCTCGTTCTTCTTGTCAAGCAACCATCATTTCCTTGATTAGTTGTAGGTATCCCTTTCTCAACATCAACATTTCTATTCTAGAGGATAGACCTAGAGGCCAATGTATCATGGTTTCATCCACCTCATTGTTGAGTTCCTTAGACCATTTGAGAGGAGTCATTAGTTCCTCTCAGGATGGTTGTGTCTCACGTGCTTGAATTCAACTACTTCACCACACCATTGAGATTTGTACAAGGTATTGGTATGTTCATTATTTGGTTGAAGACCTCGTTTTTCACCTGACTCTAGGTTATTGGTGAGTCTACTATGGGACCCACATAGCTTCATGTCCCTTGTGATTTTTGGGTTGCGTTGGCGACACTATTCCAAAGCCCCCAGTGTAGTGCTTCCATGTATATCTAGTACTTGATGCGGCATATTGTACCATAGATATTTAGAATCTTCATTAGTGAGTCCCTACAGTTATGTACACTTCCAGATCCAGCAGAGCATCAGTTGTGAATATATTGCATTCAATGAGAATGCCATTGTTCCTATATATCATTTCTTCAGATCAGCTTGTATTCATCCTCTCCTTGAGGCCACCATTATGTAACATCATTTGTATATATATTGATCAAATCCCATATTTTTGAGCCTTCATAGCATTATTTATTCTTTTGGTATTGTTACGAGCATGGGTATGCTCGTCTCGTCCATATACATTTCACACATTATATGTATCTCACCCATTGTTGGGAACCATTAATGAAAAACCAAAATCCACTATGGTTCAAGTGAGGAAGCTCCACTTCTTCGCAGGTCTCTCCAATCTCTCCACTATTCCCATAATGTTATGATGTCTATCGGCTATACGATGATCTCTTGCCCTCACACATCACAAGACAAGCTGTTAACACAAATAATTGCTCACCTAGCTCTGCATGGTTTAAACCACATACATATTTCATATACCTGCCATATTTCCCATACTTTTTACCTTCATAATTGCATTTCCAGTCTGGAACATTATTATTTACTATGGTTTACCTTCATTCTCTCCCAAAAAGGGCCAAAAAATCCCAAAAAGGGCCTAAAACCCCCAAAAAGGGCTAAAAACCCTAAAAAGGGTGTAGAAACCCTAAATAGGGATCCAAAACCCTAAAAGAGAGAAAAGATAAAAAAAACCTGAAAACTATTATAAAACAGTGTGAAGGTCTCACCTAAAAGATTATTACACCTTTTTTTCCATTATTCTATTCTGTGAGTACAGTGAGACATCTTTTGATGTCAAGTATTCATACCCCATTTTTCCATTATCCCATTTTCCTACCATTCCCACTTCGTACATCGATACATTCTCCGTACCCACCTAGATAACCATCCTGTGGAGAGGTGGACCATTTTCAAGATGGCCATGGTGACCCATTTTGACAAGAAAGAAGGTATAATTTTCATTTATTTGTTTTTTATCTAGTTTATCCATATATGTTTATTTGATTTGTATTACTGATGTTGTTTATTGCTGTATATTTTTTCCATGAACTCTACCTTACTGTCCCATTGACATAAGGTTGGTGCTTTTGCACGTAATAGGGGTGAAAACCCCATTACAAGATGCATGGCTCTCTACCGCCCTCTGCATGGTAAACAAGATGGTCTTGGGAGCTATATCCATCACTTCCTTGATGGGAATATTCTTCCCACTCATTTGTGTCCTAGGAGTACAATATTGAGATATAAGACCCTATGTGGTAATGTCTCCAACTCTTGGATGAGCTAAGGAAATAGGTGCAACCCACTTGGACAATCTAGTGAGAAAGTAGATGTCGTCCACCACCAAGGTAAGGATATGGTATCCTAGCTCAAAATATATTTTGGTCAGGATTCCACTTCCTAATCAAGTGATTCAATAGTTGAACGTGTTCTCTCATCCACGACACTTGGAATAACTTCAGTAGTCCACACTCCCGAAGTGAATTCACCATATTTTAGTCATTGGTGGCATGGATATCATCGATTCCATGTTCCCTCTCCTTCCACACCACCATTATTGTCTTCAAAATGTCTCAATAAACCAAATTGAGGAATTAGGAATCATTTGCAAAATTTAGAACATTTTATTTTTGCTTCATAGTTGAATTTTTTGGGCTGGATTGCGCCACTGCACTCTGTTTTTTCCCACCGAGCGATGGAACCACACTTTTCGTGAAGAAAATGTGTGGTGGCAGGTCACCACTACTTTTCCCACAAAGGAAAAGTGCAGTGGATCCAAGGCACAATATCCCCTCTAGGTACCCAAATCCCTAAAATATGACCTCAAAACAAAATCTAAAACCATAGAAATGAAGGTAAAGGAAAGATGATTCACCTGGTCCGGACGGAATGTAGAATGGTCACCTATAGCTCCTGTGTTCGTCATGCCAAATTTGACCTCAAAAGGGGCTCTTCCCCACCAAATGGGATAAAAACACAAATAGTAAATAATTTTTACTATTCTCACCTATTTTTTTTTTTTTGAGTTATTTATTAATGATTTTTATTGTTTTTTACCCATAATGGTCCTATATTGCCTAATTTTTGTCAAACTAGTGCTTAATTATGTTTTGTTGAGAATTGTAGGATTCACAGAGATGTGTTTTTGGTTACGAAAGAGTTTTATTTTTTGTCTTTTCATTCTCTATAAAATAGGAAAATATTCCAAGTGCTCTTAAAACCATAGTCATGCTTGTTAAACTCTAGTACAAAGGTTTTGAGTATAATTTTATCACTTTTTCAAGCTCGTAAAACTGTTTACAAAAAAAGAACCCCAGTGGAGTCATATTTAAGCTATTTTTAGACTCTCGAAATATGAAAAGATTGGTGAGTGAACTTGTCACTTTCACACTCGTAAAATTACTTTAAAGGTCATTTTTCTAACAATAGTTTAACCCTTTTTCGCTTTAGTTGGACTATTTACGAAAAAGGTATGCTCTAGCCAAATCATTGACAGCTAGAAGAGTTCTTTAGGATATTATTTTATATTTTTTTGGACCTTGGGGACTAAAACTTATGCCAAAAAGAACTTTTTGGATTCTTCTTTAGTATTGTTTAGACTCTCTAAACATGAACAACATCGAGTTTTCTTTCATTGGACTTGTTAAATTAAACATTGAAAGACCTGCTCTGGGAACAAACGCCTTCTTTCTTAGGTTTGTAAAACATATGAAATTGGACTTGTCCAAAAGACGGGCTATATCAATTCCTTGTTACCCTTTTCCATCTCGTTAAAAAGAAAATAGATACTCAATAGTCCTGATGGGGAAATTAAGGGAATGGGGGATCATTTTATCATTTGTATTAATAACATCTTTTTAGTCACCTTTGAACTCAACACCTGTCTACATTTCATTCAACCAGTTGGGTATTCAACTTGTCTCTGAGTCGATCCATTTTCATGATTCATGTTACTCCTTTGAGTCATTTCAAAGAATGCATCTTCTTTCATCGAATTGTGTCTTCGTATCTGCGTCATTAAGTCAATGGTGCCAAGTCTACTGACATGATGTTTAATGTTCAAAGGAAATTTGTGTCAGAAGTACTCTTTGCAGTCAAAGCTACCTCTCTTTTGTGTCGGTTACCTTTGATTTAGTTCTGTGGTTACTTCATAACTCAATTTCCATCAACTTTGTTCCAAGTTTTGTGTTGTTGATGTGGGAATCATCATGGCCCCCTTTCGATGAGACTATTCATGTTGACATCAATGTATCTTCCAGGATCTAGTCTTAGAAAAACGTTAGTACCTTGAGATCTGCATTCCTTAATGGCAGGTTTCCTCACTTTAGAGAATAATATTTCATTATTGGCCTTTGATAGAGAGATTTCGTCGAGTTTTTGGAATCAGTTCATCTATTCACATTCTGTGGAATGTACTAGGGTACCTTGGGAATCATTGGAACTAATGGTGATTTCCCTTGTGCTTGTTAAAGGTTCACACAATTAACCGATAATTAAGTGATTTCTACCATGTTTTACTTCAATACATCTATTCACATGGATAGAATCATATGTTATATTTTTATTTATTTCAACAATATGATCTTAGGATATTATCTGGGAGAATAACAAGCACAACAATCAAACACAAGAGACAATGAACACAAAGTTTTTCCTTGGGGAAACCATAAAGGAGAAAACCCCACAACTTCCTTAGAGATAGAATCAGCACCAAAAGTAAAACCCAAAAATAGTAAGATGATCTCCTGACAGTAGTAGTCTCTCTCTCTCTTGTCCCAACTTCTTCTTTCTCTCTCAGTTATGTGCTACAACCGAGTGTGAGTGAATGTGTGATAAATAGATAGGCTCATTCTCTATTATACTAATTCCTGACTTAACAATAACTTAGTAGGGCCGACTTCTCTAGGAGAGTCTAATAACCCTAAATCCCCACAACTATGGGGACTTTAACCCTTGAACAATAGGGAGGGTTACCCTCTATGAATTTACATGAATTTTTTACATTATTGAATCTCCTGATAGGAACATCAAGGCATGACATGACTAAAATACATTACAGATACTTCCAGGAATAAACATCGGGGTACAATACATAAGATATACAAGTGAATACATTCCGAAGTTACAAATACATCAAAACTTCCTCTTTACTAGGAAGGTATTCTCTCGACACAATTTATCAGCACAAGTCTTCTTCTCTATATCATCTGGATCATCATCAAGTCATCTTCATCTTCAAGTCTGGATCTTGATCATCACTGGATCTGGATCATCATTGCTGAATCATTATTGGGTCATCATCACTGGTCCTATCTCAATTCTACTCGTCACAGGAAGTTCTACAGAGCCAACCCTTTTTCATGTTGGTTGTAGGCCTAGCCTCCATGTAGATCTTTATCTTCTTCAACACTTATATCTAACCATATTTTAGAAAGGCTCGCCCAACACTTACATCTGACCATGGGAGGAACACATCCACCACCATGTTAGAAAGGAACGCCCAACACTCACATCTGAACATGGGAGGAATAGATCCACCACCATGTCAGAAAATCCCAGCACTTACATCCGACCATTAGAGGAACCCATCCAAGAACCATTTCAGAAAGGCCCAACACTTACATTCACTAGCATGATAGGACACACCTACTATCGTCTGTGAAAAGGCCAAGCAATTGCGACCATCAGCATGATAGGACACACCTACTATCATCTGTGGAAGGGCCCAGCACTTACAACCATTAGCATGATAGGAAACACCTACTATCATCTGTGGAAGGGCCCAACACTTACAACCAGTGGCATGGTAGGACACAACTACTACCATCCATGGAAGGGCCCTACACTTACAACCAGTGGCATGGTAGGACACAACTACTACCATCCATGGAAGGGCTCTACACTTACAACCAGTGGCATGGTAGGACACAACTACTACCATCCATGGAAAGGCTCTTCACTTACAATTGATCATGTGGGAGCTAATCCCATAGTCATATCAAAATGGCTCCGCACTTATATCTCATCATGTGGGAGCCAATCCTACAGTCATATCAGAATGGATTTGCAATTATATATGATCACGTGTGTTATAGCTGATTTTACCACACCAGGTGAATCAAACTTGTATGGCCTTCCCCTGTCCCGATGAAAACTCCTTAGACCCCTTGGACCATTTTTTGTCCTTTTATGTTTCCTATACCATCCCTAAAAATATGTGAAAATTCATATACACAACTTTTAAAACCCCAATCGTGTATATACGCGGGTTTGACCCCTAAAACCGTGTACATCGGGATGTGTACAAAATCCAAATCCTTTTGGAGTTTTCCTTGACATTGATCTGACTCACTTGACTCCTAGCCTTCCATATGCCTTGAGATCGCTCAGATTCGACCTTTCATCACCCCTTCAAAATGCTATATAAGGAACTCTTTGGTACATTGAAGGCATATGAGAGAATTGAGAGTAAAGAAACTATAGTCCATTGTTTCCAGAACTTGTACTTGAGTCTGCATCCCTTTGTCCCTTGGAGCACTTTTGTGTTCTTCCCAAGCTTGCCTTTTGCTTGTGAGCTTGCTATCGAGAGATGGAGGATTGAGGTGGTGGAGGCCCAAGTGGGGGATTCAATTTCTCTAATTCGCAGACGTGCCGACAGAGGTTGTATCCATTGTAATCTCTAATTTTATATTAATAGAAATATCTTTTCCTGTCCAATAATGTATGTTTGAATGAATATTTTATCCATGGATGATTTCAAATGCTTATACATTGTTGATTATATATGCTAGAATAGATCTAACACCTATATATATAGTATGCTTGTCTTGTTTACTTGTTTTTGAGGAAGTGATTTATCAATTCAAGCTAAAGTTGGAAATCTCAATGGGGATCTACTTCAACCGTCCGAAATAAGGTATGAGATCTAATCCTTTAGTGTTAGATATTTAATTTCTATTAAATATTGGAAAGGATTGATTTTTGGAGTCAAGATGTCTGTTGTGGTACCCCAAGCCATAGGAATTTCTCTCCATAACAGAATTGGAAACTCCACTGGGGAGTTCCTAGTGGTTGTCCTTTGGGGGTTTTCTATCGGCATTCAATGACTTTGAATTGCTCTTTTTCTCTTGTTTCTTTGTCGGGTCTGGGGGCATGTTTTCCTGGTAGTGTCTGATTGGTGTAAATTTTGTCTTAGCTTGTCTGTTTTCCTTTATTTTTATGCACTTTTCTTCCTGTACATGAGTTTTTAACTCATAGTCATGTATATACACGGGTTTCACTGCTATTTCCGCGTACACATGCGGGTTTACTGTGAACAGTTGCGTATGCCCTTAGTTTTTCCTTCTAGAGGAAGATAGATGGTTTTTGGGTGAATTTTGATGATTGTTGAGTCTCCTTTGATACTGCTAGAGTCTGTATACACCTCTATTTCTAACCAGAGACGTTTTTTTTAGGGTAAATTTCCTTTTTGAAGATTGTTCTTGTCATTGCATTTTCTATTTTTTGTTTTGGGATTAGTGCATTAGATTTCTTTTACCTTAGTACTTTGCTTGAGTGTGCTTGCAGAGTCTGGGGGTTGTAGAACTATTCTTTTGCTTTAGTATCTCATTTTTATTTCAAAAAATCCAAAATATTTGTTTATCATTATGCATTGCATCTTGCATTTTGCATAGTACTTGCATTAGATTTGCTTTGGAGTATTAGTCAGGATTTCAGATAGGAAAGCTTCCATGTATCATTTGAAGAAAATTGTGCATTACACGTAGTAGCATACCCCATTTTTCATGGACATAATGCATTTGCATTGATTGTTAGGTGTGCATTTTACTTCATGTTGTGTCATAACGCCATTAGTTGCACGACCATATACCTCTTTTGAGTAATAAAGGCAATTAAAATCAACGCTTAAATTAAAATGAACTACACTATTTTATTTGATAGGGTTCACCAACAAGATTAGGTTTTAGGGTCTTGGAATAGTTCATTGTGAGTAAATTCTCCAAGACCACTAAACAACAACATGTATGTGTCTGTCCAGGTGAGTGTGTGAAATTCCTTGGTATAACCAGTGTTTCTTAGGATCCTCCTCTCAAAAGGGAGTTAAGCACGAGGTAGTGTGAGCGGTTATTGATTGGGATGACCCCTAGTCATAACTGAGTAGCACCGGAGTTATTTCCAGGATTGTATTCATATCTGGGGTCTCTTTTGAGAGTTTTAGGCTTTGCTACCCTGCCCATATGGTCAAGCTTGCCTGCGAATGTCCTCCTGAGCATTGATTATATTGAGGTGACCTTAGTGGCCTTACCTAGGATATCGAGGGGGTATTCTGTAGGGGTTATTCTGCAGCTGTCCCAGCCAGGTTGGGGTCAGATAGCACTGTCTCTTTATGCGTTGAAGCTAAGGGCCACAATAATTGGTTACATACCTCCTCTTGTTGTGTATGGGAGTCTCAAGCCTCTCCTAGGTGAGACATACCTGCTTCATTCGGGAGCTCACTTATCCTACCCTTGATTTCTTACGGTTGGCTTTAGATTTTATTGGTGATTGCTCTGTGCACGTTAGCTTTCCTAGGGTTTGCGTAGATAGAGAGTCTTTTATATTTTTTGAGTCATTCTGGATTCAGGTGCGGCTCCTCGCCGTTCTCATCATTTAGCAGGAATTCTGCCTTCTACATGTCCTCCTCCTTTGGGAGAGAGAAATAGACAGTCCAGGTGGACTACTTCACACATTGATTCACACACCATGGGAGACCATATAGAAGGTATTCCTGAACCACCTTCTCCCATTCATGTGGAAGATGGGGAGTTTACTCCTAACTATGATCCTTCACTTGATGTGACTGAGTTAGGTCCTGTGATTACTGAGATAGGTACTTTTCATGATAGACCTACTTACTCTAGGGTTGATTCCCCATTGAGGCATCACTGGTATGGAATTCCAGAGGATGATGAGACTCATTTTGAACCCACGAGCACCAGTTATGGTAGTTATGGTATGTCTAGTTTTTCCACACATGATTTGGAATTCCATGTCGAGTCTGAGTTTGAGCCTAACACTATTCCTGGGGGCACTCTCATTCCTTACCATGCGAAGAGGTTTGGGAGCACAAGTCACATTGCACCTTCCTTCCTGGCGGTGGAAGTTTCATCGCATATTCCTCCTAGGTCTAGGGTTAGTGATCCTATTAGGATACCAGATCCAAGATGAGTGACTATAGGGAATAACACGTACATAAATACACAGGTCCCTTCATCCTATGTCCCTATTTCTTCGAATGTTCACCCTCCACCTCATTCATGTGGTCCTTTGGGTCAAAAAGTTGCTACGATTCATGTCCATACTGCGGTTACTCGACTAGTTGTGTCTCAGGTTCATGCACCGCCTGTTGTATCGAGTGGTCATGTTCATACTTCTAGAGGTCCAATTACTACTTCTGGAGTGTATATTCCTACTTCTGGAATGTATATTCCTACTTCTGGAGCGTATATTCCTACTTACGGAGTGTCCCATGGGACATCGTATGCGATGACTTGTGGACCCTATTATGGGATGCAGTATGGATAGGGTTCTTCACCTTATGGGTGCAGGTATCAAAAACCCACTTACTTTCCAAATTACGGCTTTGTAGCTCCAAATAGTCAAGGTACACCACACTATGGTGCTTCCATGCCACCCTATATGGGTCAAATGGGAAGAGGGAACTATGGCCAAGGCCATGGTGGTTATGGTAATAACACCTATGTGAATCAGAAATATCAGGGAATGGTCCATCAACCTAATCATCCTAGGCTCCCTTTCCTCACAATGTTGAATCTTCCTGACTTGTCGAGATTGACGAATGATCTTGTAGCTCATGACCCATCTTGGCCGGCTGTCCCTACTAAGCTTCCCTCGAACATACCCAAATTCGAGGGAAAACTGGGAGAGGATCCAAGTGAACATGTTACTACCTTTCACCTATGGTGCTCTTTGAATTCCTTACACCAGGACTCAATCAGTTTAAGGCTGTTTCAATGCACCCTTACAGGGCCTACCGCGAAATGGTATATAGAGCTATCTAGGGGAGCATTCACTTTGTTCATTGACCTAGCGATGAATTTTCTTCACCACTTCCAGCTACCAGTGTGTTATGATGTTGGTACAGAACTCTTGTCAACATTTCGGCAGGATAAAGCCACACATATCTTGGATCATATCCAAGAGTGGCGTAGACGGAAGAGGTTGATTAAATCCTTTATACCGCTGAAATTCCTCCTCGAATGGTTCCTTAAGTCGTTATTGCCATGTATAACGAAGGATGTTTCTACATCTGGAGTGAAAAATGAGGAACAAGCCATTTTTAGGGCACAAGAACTATACTTGATTTATGCTCAATCCGGTTTGTTATATGAGATTATTTCCAATGCTCTGCGTTCTAGTTTCGATCCCAAAGTTAAACCTGGACCACATGCCGATGGCATTGTTAGTTGTGCAAGTACTAAACCTGTGGATTCGGTTGCAAAACAAGTTAGTCAATTGTCAATCAACCAATCTGCTTCGGGACAAGCCATGACTTCGTCTCAACCCGTCCAAACGGCGAGTGTGCTTTTAGTGCAATCGTCGAACCAGAAGGGTAACCAGCAGCCCGGATGGAATTAAAATAAGGGTAAGAATAATCATAAGGGTGGGAATAGGAATGAAAATGCTAATAATAATGGCAAGAATGCCTATAATGCTGGAGGGGACAAGCAATATAAATGTAAGGTTAAATTTCCTTGCAAGTTGTGAAAGGAGGATCACCTCACTTACTTGTGCCCTCATATCAATGAAGCCTCGAGATTCTTATCACAGGGCCCAGCTGTGGTGACTAACCCTTTACCTCACAATCAAAATATGAACTCGAGGACCCATGATCAGTCTGGTGGTGATCAAGATCCACCGGAGGGTAGTGGTCGTGGTTGCATTAACATGGTACGTGCTGCAAAAGTTTTGACCCGTGCGAAGGACTATGGTTCATCACAACCCAACCCAAGAAAGGAACCTGATCCACCAGGGACTCCTTTGTGTATTGAAAAACCTGTGGATAAAACTGAAGCTGCACCTCACATTCCTAAGGGATTCCTTAAGCGTTCGGGGCACAATCTTAATGCCCAAGCACCCAGAACTATTCTGTTGTCGAGGATTTGGGCCACACTCCTTGTACAATGTCTGCATTAGAGGTTCTTCAGAGTTGTCCTTCGCAAAGGAAGGCTTTTATTTCTGCCCTTGGTGTGAATGAATATAATTCTTCCTCCATGATTAAATTTGAAACCGTAGGACTTTAGCCTCGCTTGCCTTACTATGTGTCTCTTTTGATTCATGTAGAATTTCTTAACATGACCGTCAAGCGCACTGCGATTAACGAAGGCGTTGCTGCTTCTATGATGTCTTTATCGTGTTGGAAGGGTTTAGGTTCCCCTAATTTGTCTAAGTCAGTGACCATGTTAACTGCATTCGATGGGAGATCGTTTAGGCCACACGGGATTCTCCCTTCCATTAAGGTCCATTTGGGAGGGAAGACCTTTGTGATAGAGGTCAAGGTGGTTGATGTGCCCCTTGAATATAATCTCTTGCTGGGTAGGAATTGGATGTACAGTATGCTATCTAAATATTCTTCCCTATTTCGCATTGTATGCTTTCCATCTAATGGGAAGATAGTTACAATTGATCAAACGTCATTCAAGAATCCATCGGTTATCGCATCTTTGGGAGTTTCGATCCCGATTGTAGAGCACTCTTAGCCGAAAATTGGGAGTGTGGGTGTGGGCATGTATCCATCCCTCACGGGAAGTTTTAGTTGTCCTGCACCTATCCTTATGATAGGGTCTAGTTCCGGTGAGGGTTCGACATCTATGAGATCGGTGTCTTTTCGCACAAGTCACATGGAAGATCCTTGGATTCTTCCTACACCAAGCACTTCGAGTGAGCCCATCATGATGGACGTGTCATTGCCTGCAACTATGGTAGCTTATCAACCTAATATTGAGTGTGTTGCGGAGCCTAGTCTGTCCTTTTCATGGATGGAGGAGGAGGACCCTTATGTGCTGCCTGTATGGGCAGTATAGTTTTCTCACACGCACGACTTCCTTGATAGTGTTTTTCCTTCAGACGAAGTGATTATTGAGGCCATGTCAGGAGTTGAGCCACCATGGGAAGAACTCCATCATAGATCTTACTTTCTTCCCAAGCTTGACCACTTGGAGCATGACGACTTTAGGGAGGTTCTTAGTGAGAGAATTGGTAGTCCCATGGTTCCATTAAGCTCTCCTGGTTTGATGACTGATGGGAACATGGAAAATATATCTCCAACGATTCCTATCATTATTTATCGCGATCCTGACAGGATAGAGAATGCCTATATTGGGGTAGAATGTTCCCATGCTGAGATTCTAGAATACACCGAGCTGTTTAAAGAATTTTGTGATATATTTTCTTGGTCTTATGATGAAATGCCAGGTATAGAACCTCGCATTATTGAACATGAGATTAAGACTTATCCCAACACTAAGCCTATTCGACAACGCTTGCGTGCGGTGAATCCTAGGAAAGCACCCACGATTAAGGTAGAGATAGAGAAACTATTGAAAGCCGGTTTTATCTATCCCGTTCCCTTGACGGAGTGGGTTTCAAACCTCGTTCTGGTAGACAAGAAGCAGGGAGTGATCCGCGTATGTACTGATTTCCATGATTTGAATTGTGCTTGTCCTAAGGACAATTTCCCCACACCATTTATTGATCAGATTTTGGATGAGTGTGCGAGTAGTGAGGTTTTTTCCTTTATGGACAGCTTTTTCAGATATAATCATATACAAATTAAACCTGAGGACCAACATAAGACTGCATTTATTTGTCCTTGGGGAACTTTTGCATATCAGAAAATGCCTTTTGGCCTTAAGAACGTCGAAGCTACTTTTTAGCGGGCCATGACCTTAATCTTCCACGATCTCAAATCGATTATCGAAGTATTTTTGGATGACCTTGCTGCTCATTCTCATATGAGAATGCGTCATTCCTATCATTTGAGATTGGTATTCGAAAGGTGCCACCATTATTTGGTCAGGTTAAATCCTCACAAGTGCATCGTTTGTATGAAGTCTGGTCGCTTCTTAGGATTCATCGTTTCTAAAGAGGGTATAAGATTCAACCCTTTGAAGGTTGAGGCAATACTTCAGTTGTCTCCCTGGAAGAATATTCATCATCTTTAATGGTTGCATGGCATGGAAAACTTTTTACGGAGATTCGTTGTCAATTTTGCCAATTTGACTAGAGGCTGCATGAGTCTTTTGAAGAAGGACACCACCTTTTGTTGGGATGAGTGAGCCCAGGAGTCCTTTGATGCACTCAAGCAAGCCCTAGCATCGGCCCCGGTGATTAGTCCCCCAGACTATAGCCATGATTTTTTACTTTATGTGGTCGTGTCCATGGAGACGATTGGTATGGTTTTGGTTCAAGAAGATGAGGAGATCCAAGAGCATGTCATATACTATCTAATCTGGAATCTTATTGACACAGAGATCCATTATTCTCATGTTGAGAAGCTTGCCTTAGCTACCGTACATACAATTCAATGGTTGAGACATTATATTCTCCTTCGCTAGACCTTGGTTGTAGCCCATGTCAATCCATTTCAATTCATCCTCACTCAAAGGATGATTGGGGGAAAATATAATAAATGGATTGTCATCTTGCAAGAATTCAACCTCGAGTTTGTTTTGGAAAAATCAAAGAAATCATTAATTTTTACAGAACTCATATCGGATTTCCCAAGCGATGCCGAGGAGTTGGTTTGTGAAGATACACTTATCGATGAGCACATCTTCTTAACCTCAACTTTAGACCCATGGTATGGGGATATCATTATATATTTACAAACATTGAAGGTCCCTACTCACCTCTCACGGGATGAATGACGATAATTACGTCATGTGTCTAAGAATTACCTCATAGTGGATAACACTTTATACTGCCATGGGGTAGATTCCATTTTACGTCATTGTTTAACTCATGAAGAGGCTAAGGTAGTGCTGAATGATTGCCATGGAGGGGCATGTGGTGGTCATTTATCTGGGCTTTCTATAGCCCAAAAAATCTTAAGAGCGGGTTATTTCTGGCCGTCGATATTTAAGGATTGTATAGATGTCGTCAAAAGGTGCCACCCTTTCCAGGTGTTTGCACGTAATATGCGCTCAAAACCTGCCCCGTTACATCCCATCTATCTAGAACGAATCTAAATATGGATCCTAGTAGTCCACCAGCATCTACAATAGTCCTGTTTTGGCCCTTAAGCCACCAAGACACCAAAATTTGTAGAGCCCACATGCACGTAGCATTTGTTGAGCCATTATATCGGCCCTTACTGCCTCTTCTACATTACCATGTTCATGTTCTCTCCATTCTAGGACCATCCTGCACAAAAAAATTGAGTTTTTTCCCATTAGAACACTTGAAAAACCTTAAGCGTGGCCGCATATGTGACTGTTTGCCAAATAGCCACGTATGTACGCGATTGTGAGGGCATTTTCTGCGTATATCCAGCCCTATACGCAGAAAAATCCTCGATTTTTGCGTGGGCCATAGTGCCTATTTTGGAATGGCCTAGAAATCCAAAATCACCATGGAATTTGACAGAAATTGCATCAAAATGGAAGAGAAGAGCATGGGAAAGTACTTGGATAAAATGGTAGTGGATTCCACTGGGTGGATCTCCTGGAATTCGTTGTTGAAGTTCTAAGCTCAAATGGGTAAAAGTTTCAAATGTTTTATAATCTTTTGAATTATTTACTATTTATAGAATTTTTGAAAATTTTTGAAAATTTTAACCCCCTTTCCTATAGTTTGGACTGTTTCTAATCCTTTTGGACCGTTTTTGGACTAATTTATGATGTAGGAGACCTTTTTGAGTGCTGTTTCACCCGTTGGATTGACCCGTTCGTGATGATTTCAGGTATCATGTCTAAACTGGCATATAGGTTAGGTTTCATCACTGTTTGCATTTTTCATGACCTTATGACCGTTTCATTATAGCCTTAGGTACGAGCCCACTCTTTCATGTCATGAAACCTTCTTGCTGTGTTTGAAGTGGCATGATATTAGTGGTGGAGCTTGACCTTACATGGCTACCCTAGTTAGCACCTTATTTGCATTTGGTGCCCATGGTGACATTTTGTCCCTTAGGGTGTGGGAGTTTGTTTTATAGTATTTCCATGACATTTCACAAGAGCCTCATACTCTTGATCTTTTGCTGGCCTATTTCCCTCAGGACTCCCTTATGTCAAGTTGTAATTGCATTATCATGATCTTTTCTTGACTTATTGAGCCTTACGCCAGCTTCCCTGACATTGAGTTTCATCCATATAGCCTGAGCTTGTCTCATGTCTAGCCATGCAGAGCCATTTTATATATCCTTTGCAGCTTCATTCCCTATTTTTTCCAAGAGGGGATTTTCCCCCAAGTGTCACTATCCTACACATGTATCCTTGCATTGAGCATAGGTATGTTCCACTGCTTGGAGCTAGTTTGTTTTCCCCTATGACACTCATCTCCTCCTAGTCTGTAACTATAAAGCAGTTTTATTCTTTTTCAAGATTTTTAAATATTTGAAAATTTCCAAAAAAGAATCAAAAAACCAAAAAGCAGGACAAGGAAAGATGTTATATTTTGGTAGCTATTGAGTTGTGTCACCTTCGAACAGAGCACTGTATATCACATCCGTTGGTTGGGTTTATAGTTTGACTTTACGAGCTATACTCATTTATCTGAGTTTATCTCCATTGACTGGTTAAGCTTCCAGTCCCCATGGAGCCTCTGTCGATGCCTCCTGTGTTGCAGAGATGTCCCAGTTTTGTATATCGAGTTTATGGTGCCTTTGTTTAAGTCACCATATGCCGTTATGCTCTTGTTCGAAGGAAGTTGAAACCTGATTCAGCCATTCCTCAGTTATCTTGACTTTGCATGTCGGCCATTACCGGTACAGTTACTGGTTCGTGCACCTTATGATCGATTCCTTCCACATTATATAGCTTTGCTGAGTACCTCATGTTGGATGATGGGGGATGCCTTAATGCCCTCCTTCCAGTGGATTTCATCCCATCGAATTCAGAATTTATTCTGGGATTGGAATCTAGAGTCATTTTGAGTGCCTTGAGACTTGCAGTCATCAGTGGTAGGTTCTCTCACCATCGCCAGTTTTTGGGAATACATAATGTCCCCTGATCGATGGATCCTCTCAAGTGTTCGACCTCAACACATCTATTCACACTTGTTAGTTTGCACTCTAGTATCTTGATTCCCATTTTCATTATTTGTGGGTGATCTCGCGTCTATTAACCGTATACATCAATGACTGGTAATCAGACGATGGACTACTATGTTCGACCTTGACACTGCTATTCACATAGTAGGACATGTACTCGTAGTGGTTTATGTAGAAGAATTTCCAGATTGGTGGCATCTCTTATATGCTACCTCCTTGATTGTGCTAGTGTTCATGATATTTCAACTCTTGTGACTTGATTCTAGTATATGTCAGACATTTCCAGCTATTATGGAGATCTTGATCCATTGTATATCTTTAGCCAGTATGGAGATCATGATCCTTTGTATATCTTCATCATGGAGATTCTGATCTATGTATATTGTACGTGGCGATGACCACTTATGTGATATTTTGTATCATGCCTATTCATGGCCATTGTACTCTTATGTATCTAGGACTGTTATATGTATTTGCAGTTATGTGCAAAGTTGTATCATTGTACTATGCCAATTGGGTGGCTGGTCTTCCATTTGGGATCCTTCATCACTCCACTTTTGCGATGGACTTATAATGTATTTCGGCCATCGTATGACCCCTCTGACCTCATGCATTAGGGGGCATCTATTATAGCTGATTTTACCACAGCAGGTGAATCACACTTGTATGGCCTTCCCCTGTCCCGCTGTAGACTCCTTAGACCCCTTGGACCATTTTTTGTCCTTTGATGTTTCCTAGACCATCCCTAAAAACATGTGAAAATTCATATACATGACTTTTAAACCCCTAATTGCGTATATACATGGGTTTGACCCCTAAAACTGCGTACATCAGGATGTGTACAAAATCCAAATCCTTTTGGAGTTTTCCTTGACATGGATCCGACTCACTTGACTCCTGGCCTTCCATATGCCTTGAGATCGCTTGGATTCGACCTTTCATTACGCCTTCAAAAAGCTATATAAGGAAATCTTTGGTACATTGAAGGCATATGAGAGAATTGAGAGCAAAGAAACTATAGTCCATTGTTGCCAGAACTTGTGCTTGAGTGTGCATCCCTTTGTCCCTTGGAGCACTTTTGTGTTCTTCCCAAGCTTGCCTTTTTCTTGTGAGCTTGCTATCGAGAGATGGAGGATTGAGGTGGTGGAGACCCAAGTGGGGGATTCAGTTTCTCCAATTCACAGATGTGCCAACAGAGGTTGTATCCATTGTAATATCTGATTTTATATTAATAGAAATATCTTTTCCTGTCCAATAATGTATGTTTGAATGAATATTTTATCCATGGATGATTTCAAATGCTTATACATTGTTGATTATATATGCTAGAATAGATCTAACACCTATATATATAGTATGCTTGTCTTGTTTACTTGTTGTTGAGGAAGTGATTTATCAATTCAAGCTAAAGTTGGAAAGATCAATGGGGATCTACTTCAACCGTCCGGAATAAGGTACGAGGTCTGATCCTTTAGTGTTAGATATTTAATTTCTATTGCATATTGGAAAGGATTGATTTCTAGAGTCAAGCTGTCTGTTGTGGTACCCCAAGCCATAGGAATTTCTCTCCGTAACAATGTGGGAGCCAATCCCACAGTCATATCAGAATGGATCTACACTTATATTTGATCATGGAAGGAACCAATCCTTGGAAGGAACCTCGATCTTGAGAACACCAAGCTTCTCTCTAAAGTACTCAAACTGCACTCTAGCTAATGGTTTGGTCAACACATCATCTATCTGCTTATTTGTCACAACATACAGGAGCTTGATTGCTCCTCTTTGCACCATATCCATGATATCGTGATATTTGATCTCGATATGCTTTGACTTGTCATGGAACACTGGGTTGTCTGACAACTTCACACAAATCTGTTTGTCGCAATATATACAAGTAGCATCCAACTGGAGATCAAACAAATCATATAGTAGCTTCCTTAGGCACACTTCCTCACAAATAGCTGAACAAACTGCAACATACTCTGCTTCGGTTGTACTCAATGCAACACAAGAATACTTCATGATAAACCAAGAGATAACACCTGATTCGATACTGAAGCAACATCCCAAAGTGCTCTTCCTATCAATGGCACTTCTTGCCCAATTTGAATCAACATAACCTTCCAGGTTGATCTTTTCATTGGCTTCATACTTGAACACATAATCAACTGTACCCTTCAAATACCTCAGAATATGCTTTGCAGCAATCAGGTGAACATGTCTCGGATCCATCAAGAACTGGCTCAATGTGTTCACAGCAAAGCAAATATCTGGTCTTGTATTCATCATATACATCAAGGACCCAATCATTTGACGATACATCGTAGCATTAACTATCTCTAATGAAGCATCACTCAATAGCTTCAGGTTTGATACCATAGGTGTGGTCATGGCCTTGTAGTCCATCATCCTGAACCTTTTTAGGATCTCTACTGCATACTTCCCTTGTCCTAGGGATATTCCATCCACATTCTGCCACACCTCCATGCCTAGAAAGTAGTGCATCATACCCAAGTCCTTCATCTTGGACTTGACAACAAGCTTCCTCTTCATGTCATCAATCAACCCATCCATACCTGTTACAAATAGGTCATATACATACAGTAGGAGGATCACTGGGTTTCCTTCTTCAACCTTGTAGTAAAGGTTGAAATCTGCTTTACTCTTAGTAAAGCCCAAGCCGGATAGGAAGCTGTCAATTTTTCAGTACCATGTATTGGGTTCCTGTTTCAAACCGAACAGGGCTTTATTTAATTTACACACATGAGTCTCCCTATCATGTGTCTCAAAACCGAGTGGCTGCTCCACATACACTTCCTCTTCCACTACACCATTCAAGAAAGAAATATTGACATCCATCTGGTGTATCTTCCATTTCATTACTGCAGCCAAATCAAGTACTGATCTGATGGAAGTGTATCTGGCTACAGGTGCAAAACTTTCTTCATAATTTATCCCTTCTTTCTGGGAGAAACCACAAGCCACAAATCTTGCTTTATATTTCTTTATGCTACCATATGCAGCATGCTTGATCTTGTAGATCCATTTGGAAGTCACAATAGACTTCCCCTCTGGTTAAGGACAACATCCCATACATCATTCTTCATGATCAACTGGTACTCCTCGATCATAGCATCCTTCCATTCTTTCTTCTCTGCCGCTTATTCATAGTTGAAAGGTTCTTTATCAATGATGTCACATAATAGGGATCCATATCCGGAGTAGGACCTAGTTCTCTTTCTTTCTCTAAGTATTTCTTCTGGAGCCCCATATCTTTCTGCACCTTGGATAAACTCTCGTACCCATGCATTTTTCCTCTTGTGAGGATTCTTTTCCTGAGGTTCTTCCATTTCTCGATCCTCTTTTGGATTTACTTCGTTTATTGTTGTATTAGGGATTCTGGGTACTTCTGTTTCTTCAAAGTCTTCAACTAGTCTCTTTCTGGATTTGTTGTAGGCTGAATCTTCGTCGAATGTTACGTCTCTGCTAATGTCGATCTTCTTGAATCCTGTGAAGTATATTTTGTAAGCTTTTGAGATTTTACTATATCCCACAAATATACCCTTCTTTCCATAAGGATCTAACCTTGTCCTGTTTTCTTTTGGAATGTCTATGTATACTAGACAGCCGAATATTATAAGATGGTTGACCTCTGGTTTCTTGTTGAAAAATACTTCTTCAGGTGTCTTGTTCTCTAGTACTCTGTGTGGAGTATGGTTCTATACATACACTGCTGTTCTGGAAACTTCTACCCATAGATGCATGGGAAGATCTTGATCATGAAGCATTTCCCTTGCAGCTTCCATGATCATTCTATTATTCCTTTCTACAACCCCATTCTGTTGTGGATTATATGGAGTGTTTAACTCCCTCTTAATCCCTAAATATATGCATAATTCTTTGAATTCATTTGATGCGAATTCTCTACTGTTATCTGATCGAAAGATCTTGATATTCTTTTCTATGTGATTCTCGATCAAGACTTTGAATTCTTTGAACTTGATGAATACTTCATCTTTGTTCTTCAAGAAGTATATCCATGTCTTTCTAGAAAAATCATCAATAAAACTTCATAGTATACATACCCGATTAATGAAATGGATGACATTGGGCTCATACAATGGAGTGAATGATTTCCAAGATTCCTTTTGCCTTGCTCTCGCTACTTGGAAATGTCTTCTTTGTGTTCTTTCCTTTTGCACATCCTTTGCAGACACCGTCATGTTTTTCTTGTATTTTTGGAAGACCTTCAACAACTTTTCTTTCAAGTGGTAGTGCCCTGTAGTGCACATGTGCAAGCCTTCTGTGCCAAAGTTCATTTGGCTCTACTGAGTCATGGACCAAGGCTTGTTCTGGATGGCCCTTTAATTTGTATAGTCCTCCTTCTTGTTGTCCAATCACTACTCCATCATCTATAGTCTTTCCTTTTGGCCACATAATGATTTGGCCATCTATATGAAACCCTCATGCCTTTTTCATCTAATGCAAAGATGGATAGAATGTTCTTCTTTAGTCTTGGTACAAATAGGACATCCTTCATTTTCATAGACTTTCTGGAATCTAGTTTATAGGAGGATTCACCACTACCTTTTATTGGATACCGGTAGTCATCTCCGAGTTTCACCTTGTGAGGTGACTCATGTTTGAAAAGTTTCACAAAGGATTCCTTGAATCCTGTCATATGTTTGGAAGCCCCACTATCAATGAGCTAATCATTGCTTCCATGTGTAATAGTTCTCGTGAGGGAAGAAATCAGAACATATTCTTCTTCACTAAAAGAATCATCACTTTCTTCTTTGGCTTTCTTTTTGGGATGTTCATCATCCTCTGCAGTGTGAGCATGATGTCTTTTCTTGCTTCCCTTCTTCTTGTGAGATCCACTTTTGTTTCTAGGACATTCTCTAGCATAGTGTCATTTCTCTTAACATGTATAGCATTTGATTCTAGACAAATCTTTATTAGATCTTCTAAGATTACTTTTTTGGTGAGAAGACTTACCTTTGTGATAGTTTGTTCTACTACTCTTGGAGTGTACTGTGAGAGCTTGATATTCACTTCCCATCTTTTCTTCTTGAGCTACTATCCGAGCTTCTTCTTGTGAGCATTCCTCCCACAGTCTGCTGAATTTGACTAGCTTCTTTCTGGCACATATCTCTTGAATAAAGGAGTCCCATGATCTAGGGAGGCCATTCAAGGTGGTCATCACAATTTCTACATTCTCTACTTCTTCATCTACTACTTCAAGTTGTTCCTTGATCTGAGAGACCCTTGTAAAGTAAGACTGGATGGTTTCCGCATTCTGGATCTTTACATTCTTCAATTGGTTTCTCAGAGTCATCTTCTGATTTATGTTCTTCCCTTCAAACAGTTTGGTCAGGGCATCAAACATAGCTTTAGGTGTCTTTAGGGAGGACACCAGTGGTATGAGGTGATCCTTTATTGAATTAGCAATAATCCTCTTAGCCATGACCAATTTCGTTTTTTGTAAGGCCTTAGCCTCATCTCCCTCTTGAACTGGAACCTCTTAATTGATGTAAGAGTCCAACTCATTTTCTTCCAGGACCAGGCAGATCCTATACTTCCAGTCTCGGAAGTTATCAGCTCCCTCAAGATTTTCATAAAGCTTGGTATGATGAGACATATTAATAGAGAACCTCAAATGGAAATGCAAAAGATTTAGATCTTACCAGGTTAAGATGTCGAAACTGGATCTGGAGCTAAATTTCTGCAAAGCTGGTTTAGGAGAAGATTAGGGTTTGACTTTTTTGGAGTTATACCCAACAAAAAACTTTGATCTTGATCTCTAAACTTTGATTTTTGGGAGGATATCAATCGAGTCTTGGGCTCACTAAAAAATTCCACTTCGGTGGAAAGCCCTAATTTTTGGTAGTAGTGTAGGATCAAAAACTGAAAATGCTTAGAATCAGATTTTTCTTCGACAGAAATATGTGCCCTAGAGAGGAGATCCAGCTCAATCTCCTTTTGCTGAAAATCTGTGGAGAGAGATCCAAAAAATAGGAAGCCCTAGTTTTCATAGTTGCACAGTGTCGTCTTCTCAGGTTATCTTTGATACCATGTTATATTTTTATCTATTTCCACAATATGATCTTAGGATCTTATCTGAGAGAATAACAAGCACAACAATCAAACACAAGAGGCAATGAACACAAAGTTTTTCCTCAAAGAAAGCATAAAGGAGAAAACCCCACAACTTCCTCAGAGATAGAATCGACACCAAAAGTAAAACCCAAAAATAGTAAGATGATCTCCTGATAGCAGTAGTCTCTCTCTCTCTCTTGTCCCAACTTATTCTTTCTCTCTAAATTATGCACTACAACTGAGTGTGTGTGAATGTGTGATAAATAGAGAGGCTCACTCTCTATTTATACTAATTCCTGACTTGACAATAACTTAGTAGGGCCGAATTCTCTAGGAGAGTCTAATAACCCTAGGGCCCCACAATAGCGGGAACTTTAACCCTTGAACAATAGGGAGGGTTACCCTCTATGAATTTACATGACTTATTTACATTATTTAATCTCCAGATAGGAACACCGGGGCATGGCATGACTCAATTACATTACAGATACTTCCTGGAATAAACAACGGGGTACAATACATAAGATATACAAGTGAATACATTCCGAAGTTACAAATACATCAACATCATACTTTATTGAGAATGAGATGAAGACCCTATGTATTCATTGATCATTCATTTTTTATGTTTTCCTTTCCCCTGGGTTACGATGGAGTATTTTGCATGAGCTATTGTATGGATCCACATTGTACGTCAGTGGATATGCTCATATTTGCATCATTATGAAATATATCTATATTGTTTGTTTGGTAGTTGTGTCCAAATTTGAGTCTCTTTCGGATGGATACATGTTGTATTTCAATAGCCATGAATTTTTGTATCTCACATGGATTTGCATTCTATTGGTCGAAAACCATGTTGTTAGTCATTTAAGACATGTATCAAAGTGTAAAGTACTACAGAATGACCTTGATTTTTGACAATTTCTAACCATTTAACCTTTACCTCGAAGTCATAACCTTTTCTATCAAAGTATTTTTCCTATCATTTTCCTCTAGCCTCATACTTTGGGGGGCATTATGCTACACTTAAATCTCATCATCATCATGTTGATGAGATAGGTACCTCAGTGTTTTCTTCAATCCCTTAGAGTATGAGTAGAAGAAGATTGTATCCTTGTGTTTTGCCATATTTTGAGGTACCACCACACCTTTCCCATTGACAAGAGGAGTTACCAAGTTAGCAACACACCTTGCACACTAGCAAAGTGTGGTGCTTCCACTGTTTCACTTCATGCAACATGTGTTTCCCCCTTAATAATGCTCTTTTCCTTCCTGCAAAGTGCGCTTTTATTCACAATAATGCAAAAAGGAGAATATCTTGAGAAGTTTCTAGAAGAAAACCTCATGGATCCTCATCCCAACTAATCTGCATACGTGGAACTCAAATTCCTCCATATTTGGGATGATCCCTTAACCTTATCCCTAAAATATTCAAACTACTCTATCATCTTTGGCCTTTATGCCCGAGTAAAAAACACTCAAATACAACGAATGGGTGCCTCTAGTCAAATCGGTTCCATGTTTTAAGGAGTGGGAGCACCAAAAGGACTGAAGTATCATAAATGAGGGTACATGTGTCTCTTGAATGATCAAATGTGGGATCTTGGGTGCATTAATGAGTCTAAAACCCCCAAATACCTTGCTAGACCAATATAACCAAGGTTTGGACCATATGCAATCAATAAAAAACAAATGAAAGTGTCCTAGGTGTATGTGACCATGGTACTAGGTGGTATGATGCTCTAACATAAAGACAACATTTCTTCATGGTGATCATGAATAAGAAGTTTATATAAAATAGGTCGAGGGTTTCCCAGTGAAAAGGGAGAATAAGTTGGTTTGCAATCTCAAGAAGTCCCTATATGGTTTAAATCAATCAATAAATATGTGGTTCCAAAACTTTGACATGTATATTCAATAGCTATGGTTTGTGAGAAGTCATGTTGATCACTGTGTGTATAGCAAGAAAGTCGGTCATCACTTTATATATGAAATTTTGTATGTTGACGACACGTTGTTTGTTGAAAATAACGTGGTGTTATATGATTATCCTCCACCTCTGAGCCTCATATGAGAGCCATCACTGAGCCATCACTGATAAATTGACATTCCACCTTGATTACCTCCTTGTTTGACACACTTCTAGAAGTTTTACCCTCTTGGTCGCACCTTGCTATGTAGAATCCTATGATCAATCCTTCGACTTCACATTGTCTATTAGAAATCTAGTATCGTACCATACTTTAACTAGTTCTACGGGTACAATCATGACTCCTATATTATATTTGGAAATTTCCAAGGAGATCAACTTTAGGATGAGTGGGATCCCTTATAGCATGATATTGGGATCTCACAACAATTTCAATTTTCCTAAGTTCTAGAGATCTAGATCCTTCTTCTCAAGGGTGAGGACCAATTAGAGATAAAGAAAGTCAATGAGGCACATATGCAAAGAGAACCTATTCATTCCTTTTGTGATCATCGTTAAGATATATCCCAATCTGTTACAGAGAGAAATTCCTATGGCTTGGGGTACGAAGAGAAATTCCTATGGCTTGGGGTACCACAACAGACAGCTTGAATCCAGAAATCAATCTTTCCCAATATGCAATAGAAATAAAATGTCTAACACTAAAGGATCAGACCTCGTACCTTATTTCAAACGGTTGAAGTAGATCCCTGTTGAGCTTTCCAATCTTTAGCTTGAATTGCTATATTACTTCCTCAACAACAAGTGAACAATACAAGCATTCTATATATCATGGTGTTAGATCTATTCTAGAATATATAATCAATAATGTAAAATCATTTGACATAATCCCATGGATAAAATATTCATTCAAATAAACATCATTGGATAGGAAAAGATATTTCTATTAATATAAATTAGAGATTACAAGATACAACCTCTGACAGCGCATCTGCGAATCGGAGAAATTGAATCCCCCACTTGGGCCTTCACCACTTCAACCCTCCATCTCTCGATAGCAAGCTCACAAGCAAAATGCAAGCTTGGGAAGAACACAAAAGTTCTCCAAGGGACAAAGGGATGCAGACTCAAGCATAAGTTCCAGCAACAATGGACTATAGTTTCGTTGCTCTCAATTCTCTCTTATGCCTTCAATGTACCAAGGGGTTCCTTATATAGCTTTTCAAAGGGGTAATGAAAGGTTGAATCCAAGCGATCTCAAGGCATATGGAAGGCCAGGAGTCAAATGAGTCAGATCCATGTCAAGGAAAACTCCAAAAGGATTTGGATTATTCACACATCCCGATGTACGCGGTTTTAGTGGTCAAACCCGCGTATGTACGCGCTTATAAGGTTAAAAGTCACGTATAGCATTTTTCATGTGTTTTTAGGGATGATCAAGGAAACATCAAAGGACAAAAAGTGGTCCATAGTGTTTAAGGAGTCTGCAGTGGGACAGGGGAAGGCCATACAAAGTGCGATTCACCTGGAGTGGTGAAATCTGCTATAACAGATGCCCCCTAATGTATGAGATCAGAGGGGTTATAAGATGACCGAAATACATTATAAGTCCATCCCAGAAGTGGAGTGATGAAGGATCCCAAATGGAAGACCAGCCACCCAATCAGCATAGTACAATAATACAACTCTGCATATAACTGCAAATACATATAGCAGTCCCGGATACATAAGAGTAAAATTTCCATGAATAGGCATGATGCATGATGTCACATATGTGGTCATAGCCATGTACAATATACATAGATCAGAATCTCCATGATGAAGATATTCAAAGGACCATGATCTCCAAAATGGCTGAAGATATATAATAGATGAAGATCTCCATAGTGGCTGGAAATATCTGACATACACTGGAATCAAGTCACGAGAGCTGAAATATCATGAACACCGGCACGATCAAGGAGGTAGCATATAAGAGATGCCACCAACCTGGAAAGTCTTCTACACAAACCGCTACGAGTACATGTCCTACTATGCGAATAGAGGTGTCGAGGTCGAACATAGTAGTCCATCGTCTGATTACTGGTCATTAATGTATATCGTTAACAGACGCGAGATCACCCACCGATAATGAAAATGGGAATCAAGGTACTAGAGTGCAAACTAACAAGTGTGAATAAATGTATTGAGGTTGAACACTTGAAAGGATCCATCGATCAGGGGACATTGATGTATTCCCAAGAAACTGTCGATGGCGAGAGAACCTCCCACTGATGACTACAAGTCTCAAGGCACTCAAAATGACTCTAGACTCCAATCCCAGAATATATGATCTGAATTCGATGGGATGAAATCCCCTGGAAGGAGGGCATTAAGGCATCCCCCATCATCTAACATGAGGTACTCAGCAAGGATGTATAATGTGGAAGCACTCGATCATAGGTGCACGAACCAGTAACTGTACTGGGAATGGATGACATGCAAAGTCAAGATAACTGAGGAATGGCCGACTCAGGTTTCAACTTCCTTCGAACAAGAGCATAACGGCGTATGGTGACTGAATGAAGGCAGCATAGACTCGATATACAAACTGGGACATCTCTGTGACACAGGAGGCATCAAAAGAGGCTCCATAGGGACTGGAATCTTAACCAGTTGGTGGAGATAAACTCAGATAAATGAGTACAGCTCCTAAATTCAAACTATAACCCAACCAATGGATGTGGTATACAGTGCTCTGTTCGAAGGCGACATGACTCGATAGCTGCCAAAGATAACATCTTTCCTTGTCCGGCTTTTTGGTTTTTTGATTTTTTTGGACTTTTTCAGTTATTTGAAAAGCTTGAAAAAAGAATAAACTAGCTTTATAGTTACAAACTAGGAGGAGATGAGTGTCATAAGAGCAAACAAACTAGTTCCAAGCAGTGGAACATACCTATGCTCAATGCAAGGATACATGTGTAGGATATTGACACTTGAGGGAAAATACCCTCTGGTAAAAGGGAATCAAACTGCGAAGAATATAAAAAATGGCTCTACGTGGCTAGACATGAGACAAGCTCAGGCTATATGGCTGAAACACAATGTCAGGGGAGCCGGCATAAAGCTCAATAAGGCAGGCAAAGCTCATGATAATGCATTCACAACTTGACATATACAAGGGAGTCCCAGGGAAATGGCCAGCATAAAGTTCAAGAGGAGTATGAAGCTCTTGCTCAAGGACATGGCGGGACTAAAAGGGACTCCCGGACCTAAGAGAGGATTCACAGCATGGGTACCAAATGCAAAAGGGAGCTAACTAGGGCACCCATGTATAGGAAATCTCTACCATTCACCTAGTACCACTTCTAAAAGCAGCATGAAGGTGTCGTTAAACCATGGAATGGGTTCGTACCTAAGGTTAAGATGGAATGGTCATAAGGCAATGCATAAGTGCAAGCGGATGTGAAATCCTAACCTATATGCCATTTTAGACATAATACCTGTGATAGGAACGAACAGGTCGAAACCTCGAAGAGAGTGTACAAAAAATGGATCCTACATGACAACGATATTAGGCCAAAACAACCCAAAATAGTCAATAAAGAATCCACACTATAGGATATAGGGAGGAATGATCATGAAAACCACACCCAAAGGAAACAGTATGGTGAACGATAGGACATGAAAAGAAATGTAAGGTGTAGACCCAACGTTCATGCATCCACTACCACCCCCATGAGGGTGACCATTGGTGTAAAGATCGAGTGAAAGAAAATAAAAAATCCTCAACAAATGGAGTAGAGGATGGAATATGACCATTCCCAAATCTATGAACACGGCAAGGGGCTGTGATGCCCCCAAGTCTGACACCAGAGTCCGTACTAAGACCAAGGATAGGTGATAAGATACCAGGCATGCTGAAAATAAAAGGACCCAAACTCAAGAGAGCATAAATATACTCAAGTCACTACGATCCCAAAGGCCAACTAGC
This sequence comes from Pseudotsuga menziesii, assembly GCA_001517045.1. Taxonomy (NCBI): domain Eukaryota; kingdom Viridiplantae; phylum Streptophyta; class Pinopsida; order Pinales; family Pinaceae; genus Pseudotsuga; species Pseudotsuga menziesii. The sequence continues at coordinate 159,862 of LPNX011081220.1, forward strand.
GCACAAAGAGCACACTCCTATGAAAATCTACAGCCAAAATACAAGCAAACCAAGGGGAGGATACGTGAGATCCCGAATGTAGCAGGTATGTCTCGCCTAAGAGAGGCTCGAAACTCCCATACACTACAAGTGGAGGTACGTAACCAATTATTGTGGCCCTCATCTTCAACGCGTAAAGCGACTGTGCTATCCGACCCCAACCTAGCTGGGACACCTGCAGAATAACCTCTACAAGTACCCCCTCGATATCCTAGGTAAGGCCACTAAGGTCACCTCAATATACTCAATGCTCAGGCAGACAGTCGCAGGCAGGATTGACCGTATGGGCAGGGTAGCAAAGCCCGAAACTCTCGAAAGAGACCCCAAATACAATACAATCCTGGAAATATCTCTGGTGCTACTCAGTTATGAATAGGGTTCATCCCAATCAATAACCGCTCACACTGCCTCGTGCTTAACTCCCTTTTGAGAGGAGGATCCTGAGAACACTGGTTATACCAAGGATTTCACACACTCACCTGGATAGACACCTAGATGTTGTTGTTTAGTGATCTTGGAGAATTGACTTTCAATGAACTATTCCAAGATCCTAAAACCTAAGCTTGTTGGTGCACCCTAGAAAAGAAAAG
>LPNX011081220.1:160719-228173 GCA_001517045.1 Pseudotsuga menziesii
TAAATCCTAAACATAACTCTCATCCAAGAAATCTAATGCTAGTACCTCCTCAAATCCATATCTAAGATGCAACTAAGAGTGCAAGTACTTTTTTTTTTCAATATAAAAGAATGAAAAATGCAATAAAAGTCATCTAAAACTCTCACTCTTTGCAGCAAGTATAAAAGACAAGCCCAACAAGACACCGAGACAAAAAGAGTAATGCACTAATGGCAAAACAAAAAGGAAAAATGACTAAAACTAATTTCAAAGAAAAATCAATGAAAAAGCGGTCTCTGGTCACAAAAGAAGCATCCAACAGACAACATCAGACCCAAGGAAGACCCAAACACACTCACAACCCACCCAACAACTTCCCATAACATCAAACTCACCAAAAGGGAGGATGTACGCGACTATTTAAAGAACAGCTGCGTATGTACGCGACTTTTGGCCAAAAACCTGCGTATATAGGCATATGTACGCAACTTTTGGCCAAAAACCTACGTATACAAATAAGGCAGTGGTAAAAAGCAGGCCAAGGGTCAAACAAATAAAGGGGAGTGTCAATGGATTAACATACTATAAAATGCAACCCAGGAACAAGGAGAAACAAAGAGCAAGTCAATAACATCAAGCCCATTGTACCGATAAAAACCCCCAAAGGAAAAATGACTAGGAACTCCCCAGTAGAGTCGCCAATTCTGTTACAGAGAGAAATTCCTATGGCTTGGGGTACCACAACAGACAGATTGACTCCAGAAATCAATCTTTCCCAATATGCAATAGAAAAAAAATGTCTAACACTAAAGGATCAGACCTCATACCTTATTCTGGACGGTTGAATTAGATCCCCGTTGAGATTTCCAATCTTCAGCTTGAATTGCTATATTACTTCCTCAACAACAAGTAAACAATACAAGCATTCTATATATCATGGTGTTAGATCTATTCTAGCATATATAATCAATAATGTAAAAGCATTTGACATAATCCCATGGATACAATATTCATTCAAATACACATCATTGGACAGGAAAAGATATTTCTATTAATATAAATTAGATATTACAAGATACAACCTCTAACGGCACATCTGCGAACCGGAGAAACTGAATCCCCCACTTGGGCCTCCACCACTTCAATCCTCCATCTCTCGATAGCAAGCTCACAAGCAAAAGGCAAGATTGGGAAGAACACAAAAGTGCTCCAAGGGACAAAGGGATGCAGACTCAAGCATAAGTTCCACCAACAATGGACTATAGTTTTGTTGCTCTCAATTCTCTCTTATGCCTTCAATGTACCAAGGGGTTCCTTATATAGCTTTTCAAAGGGGTATTGAAAGGTCGAATCTGAGCGATCTCAAGGCATATGGAAGGCCAGGGGTCAAATGAGTCGGATCCATGTCAAGGAAAACTCCAAAAGGATTTTGATTATTCACACATCCCAATGTACGTGGTTTTAGTGGTCAAACCCGTGTATGTACGCGCTTATAAGGTTAAAAGTCACGTATAGCATTTTTCATGTGTTTTTAGGGATGATCAAGGAAACATCAAAGGAAAAAAAAGTGGTCCATATGGTCTAAGGAGTCTGCAGCGGGACAGGAGAAGGCCATACAAAGTGTTATTCACCTGGAGTGGTGAAATCCGCTATAACACAACCTTTGGTGATTGAGGTAAGGAAGAAATGGAAATCAATAAAGTATCAAGGAGGTGAAATTGTAATTTTCCTCCAGGTTTGACATAAAGTATCTCAGTGCAACTAATTTCATTCTTGAATTGAAATAAATATATATCGAGTAGATATAAGGGTCTGTTTAAGTCAGATTAAATATGGTGATACAATTCTAGAACACTTCAACATGTAGGAGTGTAAACTAGTTAAGTTCTCTATTCCTATATTATTTAAATTGTCCATTGAACAATGTACAAAGACATATGAATAAATAAAGTACATGACACATGTTCCCTATACTAATGATGTAGTTAGTTTGATGTATGCAATAGTTTATACTCAACCTGATATTTCCCATATAGTGGGAGTATCGAGCAGATACATGTTGACACCTAGAAAGGAACATTGGACCAAAATTAAGAGAGTATTTAGGTATTTGCATGGCACAATGGATTATGAAAAATGATATCAAGGGGTACCTGAATACAACAAGAAAATTACTATACATGGTTTTGTTGACATCGAATGGCATGGAGATATTAACATCATACAATTGAGCAATGGATATGTTTTCAAGTTATTCGGTGGGGTAGGCAGTTGGATGAGTAAGAGGTAGTTGGTCCTTGCACTATCAAATACTGAGGATGAATACAAGGATGCCACTCACACAATATAGGATTCATTTTGGTAGTAAATAATGTGTTCAAAGGTCAGCTTCAAATAGCATGTTGTTAGGTTGGATTGTGACATCCAAAATGCAATCTTCCTAGAAAAGAACCCATAATAACATTCAAATACAAAGAATCTAGATGTGAAATACTACTTTGAAAGAGAAATGGTGAAGAACCAAAAAGTGTTGCTAGAAGAGGTAGAGACATTGAATAATATTGCATACTCACTAACAAAGTCTATGGGAACCAATAAGTTTACTTGGTGTAGGGAATCAATGGGTCTGTCAGGCCTGGTCAAGTGAACTGAAGTTTCGAAATATCTTGTGTATGAAAATAAAACAACAAGTGGGAGGATATTGGGAATGCTATATTCTTTTCATGTTAATTAAAGGTCAAAGTAGACAGTCGAATGGTAAATAAGTCAACTATAATTAAATTCAATATATGGTGGAACTTTGGTCGATGGGCCAACTAGAATAGTTGATCGTTCGACGAGAACTTAACAAGCATAAATGAGGTATGGATTATAAGAACACTTGGATGTTTGGAAGATCAAATGGTGGTCAATCAAGGTTCAATCAATCAAGTTGACTGTAAAAAAAGCAATTGAAATTTGTTAGGAATTTATGGATCATCATTAATGGAGAAGGGAGTTGAAACTAATTTAGGTATCAAGATTTAGTGTATGTGTTGCATCTATAAATATGATGTAAGGAAAAAGGAAAGGAGTTGTACTATGAAGTATTCTATGGTACTATAGTAAGTGTATTAAATTAATGCTTAAGCTATTGTGATCTAGAAAATCATTGTTGTAAACACTGGTTAAGAGTTTTGATGATAAATGAGTGGTAAAGCTCACTAGTTTATTTTTTTTCCCTGTAAAGGGTTTTCCAGAATAAATTTATTATGTGATTTTGTTTTGTGATATTGTTTAATTTTGTTTAACTATAAGAATCATTATGCATACTCATTGTAATAAGTATTAGAACCCAACAAAACACCTAAATCTAGTGTAATACAAGAAAAAAAAGAGTATGGAAGGGAAACTTTGTCGAGTGACAGTTATTCTGATACACCAATTATAGAGAACAACCAAAATGAAATAGTTTTTATCCTAAGAATGTTTTATTTGTCTTTCTTGGAGCAATTTCACTTCAATTAGTGGGACTGAAGTGGAATAGAAACATGACTGGGATCATCATTATGGAGATTTTGATAGATGGTTTTGGAGACTTCTTCCAAACACTTAATGTTCTAAAATGTAATGAAAATAGGTTAATTCCTTGTGAAATTTGTCATGATATTTACTGGCTAGAGGAAGAGAATTGTATGCTTAGACCCACAAATTTTTATTTAGACTTTTATTCAGAAGAAAGATACATTGTACATGTTGTAAAATGCAAAGAGAGAGGCCAAGATGAGAACATTTGTGGACATACATTTTATTATTCATGGATTAATTCACTATAAGATGAGATGCAATATATTGAGGGTATTTTACACCAAGAAGTCATGGAGGTTTCTTAGAAGAGATTTGGCCAGAATGTTTGGAATAAGAATATGAGACATGCTTCCTATCCAGTTGAGTTGGTTGAAGTACTTACATATTTTAGCCCATATTTTCTCATAATGTCCTTTCACAAGTTTTTTTTTTCATAACCAATAAGTTTTGGAAGTCTTTTCATAAAAAACACAATTCTAGGTTGTCCCCAGAATAAAGTAAGTTCTATGGGAATTGAAATAGTAAGGATCATTACAGCTTATCCTCAATACTTTGATGATGTTGCAAAGGTTCATGATGTGATAGTGTAGTAAGAGGATATAATAAATTGAAGTAGTGTCTATAATGATGACGATGGCCTTGAGGTTCACGGAGGACCTTAGTTAACATGATTTTTTGGTCAATTATCATTGGTGCATGTAAGGTATGTGTTTGAAAGTGAATGAATCCATGGAAATCCATTCTTGTTTAATAGGAAATAATGAGGAATATATAGAGTCCAAGACTTATTTTCTGAATCATATTAAAGAGGGAACAATTGCAATATTGATAATGATTGAATCTAGAGAATCTCATAGTAGTAGTAATAAATATTAGAGAAAATAAAAATCACACTAAAGGATAATAAATTTGCATGGTAGAAGGACAATAACTTTTCATAGATATGTAACTATCTCTTTTCTTAAAAGCCAAAGATAATACACTACATTTAAGAATTAAAAAACACCATTCAAGATATTGTTAAGTAACTAGTGTTGTGATATGCCACCTAGCCTAGATTTAATTGAAATAATCACCAAGAATAGTTACTTACATCATTCTACAATATGTCAAATAAACAATCTCAGGAAGTGTAGTTATAATTTACCTTCCATGACTCTTAAGTTTCAAACATTTATTTTTCATATACTAGGAATTGTTTGCATGAATAATGTGATTAGAGTAGTGTAATCAATGGGAATATCATTTCTCATGTTCTTAAATAATTTCAACTTCCCATAGATTGAATGTGCAACTATGGTTGGATGCACATAATTTTTTTTCTTTCAAATTGGATGACTAAATTTCCTAATCTATTGACACTCCAAATGAAAGAATAGTATTTTCACAATAAAAATATTATTTTTAAAGGCCTTCATATGCAGTTTGAATTGCAAGAGGAAGACTTTCTTCTTGAGTAAAATATATGTTCTTTTTGATGCAATGTGGTCAACCACTACATTAACTGAGGCTTCCATATTTTCTCTTGTTTTATGAAAAATGTTATGTCTAAGATTGCATAATGATGGCCATATTGGTCTAAAAATTGTACAAATACTGGTTGTGTTGGCTCCATTCAAATTTTATTTTTCCATAATTTGAAAGGGAATTATGAATTTTATCAAGCAAATATAAGAATGTATTTTCAAGGACCAAAACTTGGTTTGTGGATGTCTTCATATGCAGTTTGAATTACACAAAGGAGAATTCTTAACTAGGTTAAATCTATTTTATTTTGTGTCTATTAATGCTACTGAATGTCCTCATTATACAAACAAAAACTCATGTATGTTACTCGTGTGGTATTTGTTCTATTATGCCTAACCTTGCACAAACATTGGCCATATTGGCTCCATGTGAAGTGTACTTTTCTATATTTCGTAAGGGAAGTATGGTATCTACAAAAACCTCCTACTAGTTTGGGTTGTGATGACTTTAGTTGTCCTTTTTATCAGTCTTGTACAACCTACAAAGAACTTCTAGGAGGATCTATGTGCACAAGAGATTATATTTCTAGTTGTGTGGTTCCCAATAATTTAAATTAACCTATTTTGGGGGTGGAAATATCCCACACCAATGTTCCCTCACAAAACCCAAATTCCTTCTAAAGGAAAAGTGACCAAACTAGTTCATCTGTAACTGTAGGCTAGAAGTTAGAGAGACAAGTGCACATTTAGTATAGGATTTCCATAGTTGAGAAAAATCAACCAATGAGGAGGGTCATCATGACGAGATTTTATAATCATCCCGTTGTCTTTTTTACAATTCTTTCATTCTATTCACACTTTCTATTCTTATTTCACTTGAACAAAAAATTATTTGGGGTTTGGAGGTTCTCTCTTCATTATAATATGTTTTCCTCAATGAACAGACTTTTTCAATTGTATATTTATATTTCTTTGATTCTATATGTTTCCTTGATATTTCCAATTATTTAAACTAGCTTTATTACACAACCCAATTTATTAAGATGTGATTCCATATTGAGTTCTTGTCCAATGAGTGTTATGAACTATACATGTTGATTAAGTTGTCTTGATGCCAATGGTGTCTGGTCATTGATGCCAACTGTTGAGTCCTTGGTGCCCCTTGTGGAGCCCCTCATGGTTAGTGTTTATTTTGTGGTTGTTTGTGTCAGAGGAGCCCTTATGACCTTGTCAAAGGCCAAGCTTGAATACCTTGGAGGCCTTGGAACAATGACAAAAGTTGTAGTTAACCATTGACTTGGTCAAGTTATCCTAAGTTGTATCTTGGGCCCATTTGAGTCCATTTTCAAGTTTCTTACTCCTGGTTGATCTTTGGTTACTGCTCTTTGTGCTACTTGTTATGCCTGTACTTTTTTTAATCTCTTGTTTGGTTGTTGGATTGATGATGTGGCGCATGTGTAAAGTCCTTGATGTGTTGATGGTGAAGCCCATTACTTGCATTGGATGGTATTGAGGTTTATAAGTTCTTATGGGGTCCTTAATTCCATAAGCTGAGATCTTAATCCTCTTGCATGTGGAGACTTAGGTCTTCGAACCCTCACTTACGGTGGTATGTTGGAACCTGTTGATGTATTTGTAACTTTGGAATGTATTCACTTATGTATTTCATATATTTTATTTGATTGGTCCCTGATGTTCCTATCAGGAGAATAAGTAATGTAAACACGTCATCTAAAGTCATAGAGGTTAACCCTCCTATTGATTAGGGGGAAAAGTCCTTACAGTTTCGGGGCACTAGGGTTATTAGAATTCCCTAGAGAAGTAGACCCTGTTAAGTAATTGTCAAGTTGGGAATTAGTATAAATAGAGAGTGAACCTCTCTATTTGATACACACACTCACCTAGCTATAGCACATAGGTGAGAGAGAAGAAGCTCGCTCAAATGAGAGAGAGAGAGAACAGCTGTTGGAGATCATCTTTTGTCTTTGGGTTTTTGCTGCTGCCATTGGCGCTCATTTTATCTCCGAGGAAGTTGCAGGGTTTTCTCCTTTATGGTTTCCATGAGGAAAATATCTGTGTCTATTGTCTCTTGTGATTGATTGTTGTGCATGTTATTCTCTCATATAAGATCCTAATATCATATTGTCTAATTGATAAAAATCTAACATGGTTTTAGAGCTAACCTGAGAAGAAGACACTGTGCAGCTGTGAAAGCTAGGGATTCTTAATTTTTGGGTCCCTTTCCACAATCCATCAGAAAAAAGTAGGCTAGGATGACTCTCCTTTGAAGGGTACATCTTTCTTTTGAAGTAGAATCTGATTCTGAGTGCTTTCAGTTTTTGACCTACCACTACATCGAGAAATGAGGGATTTTCACTAAAGAGGAATTTTTGAGTGAGCCCAGGCTAGGATTTCCCTCCTCCTCAAAATCGAAGTTTAGAGACAAAAATATAGGTTTTTGGTTGAGTAGAACTCCAGGAAAGTCAAACCCTAATTTTCCTTAGAACCAAAAAACCAGCACTCTAGAAGATTAGCTACAGATCTAGTTTTCAGCTTCTCAAATTGGTAAGATCTAAATCTTTTGTATTTCCATTTGAGGTTCTCAATTAAGATGTCCCATCACACCAATCTTGATGAAAATATTGAGGGAGCTAATAACTTCCGAGCCTAGGAGTATAGGATATTTTTGGTCCTCAAAGAAAATGAGTTGGACTCTTACATAAGTGAAGAGGTTCCAGCTCTAGAGGGAGAGGAGGCTAAGGCCTTAACAAAAAGAAATTGGTCATGTCTAAGAGGATTATTTCTGATTCAATCAAGGATCACCTCATACCACAGGTGTCCTCCCTAAAGACACCTAAATCAATGTTTGATGCCTTGACCAAGCTATTTGAAGGAAAGAACATAAACCAGAAGATGACTTTGAGGAACCAATTGAAGAATGTGAAGATCCAGAATGTGGAGACCATACAATCATACTTTACAACGGTCTCCCAGATCAAAGAACAACTTGAAGCAGTAGATGAAGAAGTGGAGAATGAAAAAATTGTGATGACCACCTTGAATGGTCTCCCTAGGTCATGGGACTCTTTCATTCAAGGAATTTGTGCTAGAAGAAAGCTAGTCACCTTCAGTAGACTATGGGAGGATTTCTCACTAGAAGAAGCTCAGATAGTAGCCCGAGAAGAAAATATGGGAAGTGAAGATCAAGCTCTCACAGTACACTCCAAGAAAACCAGGAGGGACTATCATCATCCCAAAGGTAAGCATTCTAACTAGAAAGATAACTCTAGAAAATATAACAAAGACATATCTAAATACAGATGCTTTACATGTGATGAAAGAGGACACTTTGCAAGAGATTGTCCCAAGAATAGGAATAGCTCTCACAAGAAGAAGGACCACAAAAGAAGACATCATGCTCACACTGCAGAGAATGATGAACCTTCCAGAAAGAGAATCAAACAAGAACGTGATGATTCTTCAAGTGATGAAGAATATGTTCTGATTTCTTCCCTCACAGGAACTATCACATATGGGAGCAAGGATTGGCTTATCGATAGTGGGGATTCCAAGCATATGAAGGGATTCAAAACATGAGTCACCCCACAAGGTGACTCATGTTTTGAAATTATCAAAACATGAGTCACCCCACAAGGTGAAACTTGGGGATGACTACCAATATCCAATAAAAGGGAGTGGTGAATGCTCCTACAAGTTAGACTCTGGAAAGTCTATGAAAATGAATGATGTCTTTTTTGTACCAAGACTCTGGAAAGTCTATGAAAATGAATGATGTATTTTTTGTACCAAGACTAAAGAAGAACCCCCTCTCCATCTCTGCATTGGTTGAAAAAGGAATAAGGGTTTCATTTGTAGATGGCCAAGTTCTTATGTGGCCAAAGGGAAAGACTATAGATGATGAAGTTGTAATTGGAGAGCAAGAGGGAGGATTATACAAGCTAGAGGGCCAACCAGAACAAGCCTTGGTCCATGACTTAGTAGAGCCAAATGAACTTTGGAACAGAAGGATTTCACATGTGCACTATAGAGCACTACCACTTGCAAGAAAATCTGTTGAAGGTCTTCCAGAAATACAAGAAAAGCATGAAGGTGTTTGCAAAGGATGTGCAAAAGGAAAGAACATGAAGAAGACATTTCCAAGCAGCGAGACCAAGGAAAAATGAATCTTGGAAATCATCCACTCCGATGTATGCGGTCTGATGCCATCCAGTTCATTGAGTGAGTATGTATACTATGTTTCTTTCATTGATGATTTTTCTAGGAAGACATGGATATACTTCTTGAAGAACAAAGATGAAGTATTTAGTTAGTTCAAGGAATTCAAAGCCTTGATTGAGAACCACATAGAAAATAAAATTAAGACCTTTCGATCAGATAATGGTGGAGAATTCACATCAAATGAATTCAAAGAATTATGTAGAGAATTAGGGATTAAGAGGGAGTTGACCACTCCATATAATAAACAACAGAATGGGGTTGCAGAAAGGAAGAATAGAATGATCATGGAAGTTGCAAGGGCAATGATTCATGATCAAGATCTTCCCATGCATCTATGGGAAGAAGCTGCTAGGACAACTATGTATGTATAGAACTGTACTCCGCATAGAGTACTTGAGAATAAGACATATGAAGAAGTCTTCTTCGAAAATAAACCAGAAGTTACTCATCTCAGAATATTTGGCTATCCAGTATACATAGACATTCTAAAAGAAAATAGGACAAAGTTAGATCCTTAAGGAAAGAAGGGTATATTTGTGGGATATATTGAGAGCTAGAAGGCTTATAGAATATATTTCCCAGGATTCAAGAATATTGACATTAGTAGGGACGTAACATTTGATGAAGAATCAACTTACATGAAATCCATAAAGAGACTTGTTAAAGACCCTAAAGAAACAGAAGTCCCCAAAATTCAAGATACAACTATGAACGATGCAACTCAAGAAGAAGATCGAGAAATAGAAGAACCATAGGAACCTATAGATCCACCCCAGAAAAGAATACTCATAAGAGGAAACCTGCATGGGTACGAGAGGCTATCCAAGGTGCAGAAAGATATGGAGCTCCAGAAGATATGCAAAGAGAAAGGAAGAGAACTAGGTCCTACTCTGGATATGTAGCCCTATTATGTGACATCACTAATAAAGAACCTTCCATATATGAAGAAGAGGCAGATAAGAAGGAATGAAAGGATGCTATGATCAGGGAGTACCAATCGATCATGAAGAATGATGTCTGGGATGTTGTTCTGAGACCAGAGGGGAAGTCTGTTGTTACTTCCAAGTGGATCTTCAAAATCAAGCATGTTGCAGATGGTAGCATACAGAAATATACAACAAGATTTTTGGCTCGTGGATTCTCCCAGAAAGAAGGAATAGATTATGAAGAAACTTTTGCACCTATATCCAGATACACTTCCATTAGATCAATACTTTCTCTAGCTGCAGTAATGAAATGGAAGATAGACCAGATGGATGTCAAGACTACTTTCTTGAATGGTGAAATAGAAGAGGAAGTGTATGTGGAGCAACCACTCAGTTTTGAGACACATGATAGGGAAAATCATGTGTGTAAATTGAAGAAATTCTTGTACAGTTTGAAACAGGCACCCAGGACATGGTACGATAGAATTGACAGCTTCTTGACTAGTTTTGGTTTTACCAAGAGTAAAGAGGATTCCAACCTTCACTACAAGTTTGAAGAAGGGAACCCAATGATACTCCTACTATATGTAGATGACCTATTTGTAATAGGTAAGGATGGGTTGATTGTTGATACAAAGAGGAATCTTGATGCTAGGTTCGAGATGATGGACTGTAAGGCCATGAACACACCTATGGCATTGAACCTGAAGCTATTGAGTGATGGTTCATCAGAGTCGGTTGATGCTACGATGTGTCGTTAGATGATTGGGTCCTTGATGTACCTGATGAATACAAGAACAAATATTTGCTTTGTTGTGAACACATTGAGCCAGTTCCTGACGAATCCTAGACATGTTCACTTGATTGCTGCAAAGCATATCCTAAGGTACCTGAAGGGTATCGTTGATTATGGGCTCAAGTATGACGCAAATCAAAAGAATAAACTGGAAGGTTATGTTGATTCATATTGGGCAGGTAGTGCCATTGCTAGGAATAACACTTATGGGTGCTGCTTCAGTATGGGATCAGATGTGATCTCTTGGTTTAGCAGGAAGCAATCCTGCATGGCACTAAGTACAGCCGAAGCAGAGTATGTCGCAACTTGCTCGGCTAGTTGTGAGGAAGTGTGGTTGAGGAAGCTACTATCTGATTTATTTGATCTCCATTTCGATGCTACTTGTATATATTGTGACAACCAGAGTTGTGTGAAGTTGTTGAAAAACCCGGTGTTCCATGACAAGTCGAAGCATATCGAGATTAAATATCACTATATCAGGGATATGGTGCAGAGAGGAGCAGTGAAGCTCCATTATGTTGCGACGGATGAGTAGATAGATGATGTGTTGACCAAGCCATTGGCAAGAGTGAAGTTTGACTACTTTAGGGAGAATCTTGGTGTTCTCCAGATCAAGGTTCCTTCCAAGGGGAAGCAATGAGTCCGTGATCCATTCCGACATGGTGGTAGGATGGGCCTCCCATGGTCAAATATAAGTGTTGAGCCTTTCTGACATGGTGGTAGGATGGGCCTCCCATGGCCAGATGTGAGTGCTGGGAGTTTCTAACATGGTGGTAGGCTAGGCCTCAAATGGTCAGATGTCAGTGCTGGGCATGCCATTTTGACATGGATGTTGGATGTGTTCCTCCCATGGTCAGATGTAAGTTTTGGGTGGGAATTTATGACATGGTGGCAGGATGGGCCTCCCATGGTTAGATATAATCACTGAAGAAGATGAAGGCCTACTTGGAGGCTAGGCCTACAACCAACATGAAAAAGGGTTGGCTCTGTAGAACTTCCTATGATGAGTAGAATTGAGAGATAACACCATTTGATCAACATAGCAAAAGCAGTGATGATGATGATCCAGTGATGATCCAGCTTTGATGATGATCCAATGATGATCCATCTTTGATGATGATCCAGTGATGATACATCTTTGATGATGATCCAGAGAATAAGACCTATACTGATGAATTGTGTCAAGAGAATGCCTTCCTAGTTAAGAGGGAGTGTTGATGTATTTGTAACTTTAGAATGTATTCAGTATTTCATATACTGTATTTGATTAGTCCCTAATGTTCCTATTGGGATAATTAGTAATGTAAACAAGTCATATAAATTCATAAAGGTTAACCCTCCTAGTTGATCGGGGGGGAAGTCCTCACAGTTTTGGGGCACTAGGGTTATTAGACTTCCCTACAAAAGTCGTCCGTGGGAAGTAATTGTCAAGTCAGGAATTATTATAAATAGAGAGTGAGCCTATCTATTTGATACACACACTCACCCAACTATAGCGCATAGGTGAGAGAGAAGAAGCTCACTCAAGTGAGAGAGAGAACAACTATTGGGGATCATCTTTTGTCTTTGGGTTTTTGCTGCTGCCATTGGTGCTCATTCTATCTCTGAGGAAGTTGCAGGGTTTTCTCCTTTATGTTTTCCCTGATAAAAATATTTTTGTCTATTGTCTCTTGTGATTGATTGCTATGCATGTTATTCTCTCAGATAAGATCCTATTATCATATTGTCTAATTGATAAAAATATAACAGAACTCGTTATTATGGGTCCTTGGTGTCCTTGAAATTTTAGGTCTTGAACCCACATATATGGTGGTTTGATGTCCCTTGAATGCTATATGGTCATTGGAATGTAGTAGACTTGTGATCATGCATATGAAGCCCATAAGGTGTTGCAAACTTGTGATCATGCATATGAATCACATACCGCTCTTTTGGGGCGTTAGTAGTATTACGGTGTTGAATATATATAGTGGAACCATTGGATATGTTTTTAATGATATTGAGACCTTAAACATGATGATGTTGAATCCCTTGATGTCCGTGAATCCATATTGTATAATAATGATGATATTATTGAAAACGTTTGTGTTCCCACCTGATTGATGGTGTTGGGGTCCTTGATACCGTTGATATGATGAATATATGGTAGAGCCCTCCTCCTTGTTAATGTGCATTTTGTGGATGTGAAGACCATAGAATCCCTTATTACTTGAAGATGTCCATTGAAGCCTTTGACCTTGAAGAATTTATGAGTATTAGACCAAGAATTTTCAAATAAACCCATCATAGGGAGATATTCATCGTCAATATATTTTCGTTTATATGTGGAGCATCTTCTAACTCCTTACGGTTGAAGAGATATCAAATTTTGAAGTTCGTGTACCCCACCTTTTTGGGTGAGCTGACCAACCAAAAGAGAATTTAATTGTTTGTAATTTTGAATTGCATGTCGTCCCAACTTAATAAATTTTCTTCACAACCTATATAAACAAATTATCAAACATTTCATTTGTTCATCATCAATTCTCTCAGGAATTTTGCAACTCTTGGAGAAAAGTGCAAAATTTTGTGACAAAGAAATTTCTGGGCATCTTCACTAAAATTGGCATAACTTTCTCATACAGAATCAGAATTACAAAATTCTTGGCTTGTTGGAAATATTGTTATGAGGGATATGTGATGGAATAATATATATTTTATTTTTATTTGTCTAATGTTTCTTCATATTATTATCTTCAAAAAGGTATGGGCCATGCTTTTGGGTTTCTCTTGTGATGACACATGTTGGATAGAGTTCATCTTTGATCTTAGTATGTGAGCCTATATATTGGTATATATATTTGAAGTAATTAAATATGTTATGGAGACTATGGTGATGGTTATATTGGAAAATATCTTGATGTGATCTTGATATAGATCTTAATGATTATCTTGGATATTGTTGGCATAGATTTTGGTGTTTATCTTGATTGTTGTATAGTGTAGTATTGAATGAGAAGCTTACACGTAAGTAATAGATATTGTGAGTGATTTATTGGATCAACCTAAGTGTTTTATTTTAAAACTATTTTGACAAGTGTTGATCATTGTGTCTTTGACCTAAGTGGATTTGTATTGTTATCGATTGTTAATGACAACCTTTGACAGTGTTGTGAGTGACTATTTTCTCGATATTTGTTTGATTTGTGGACTTGATTTGATTGGAGTGAAAAATATTTTTGTGTCTAAGAGTTTATGATATTGATTGAGTTTGACATAGTTGGTTAAGTACTTTATCTTTTTGGATGAGGTTATTTGGTTGAGGCATATCATGTTTAACTGTCAAGTAGTCCTTAACTGTGATTGAGGTTGGTTGTGGTGTCATTGAGTTTAGTGTGTTTGAAAAATGTTTGGTTGACCTTATGTGAAGTATCGTGGTTTCTCAAATGTGTCTCTTAATTGATGAACTAGGACAACTAAGAAGGGTTAGTTGACTGTCATAGAACTTATTAGATTAACACAAGTATACGATTGATTTGGCACAGGTACACAAGCAGTTTAGTACAGGTTGGTTTAATTGAACACGATTAGCACATGTTTCCTTATGTGCAGTTGGTCTAACTCAGATTGGATGAGTTGTATGAGCAGTTCGTTTGAATAAGGTGGAATGATTTTGGTGTGCAGCTGGCTAGACTCAGTTTGACTGAGTGATATGATGTTAGCAATAGATTGATTGATACGACTTGAATGGACAAGTTGATGAGCAATGTAACACAATGGACACTAATCAGTTGATGAGTAGTCATCAGATGATGAGCATTGGTTAGTAGCAGGGTAAGTTTTAGGGGCAAAAAATTGCCAATTGGCTAGTTTGGGAGATTTTTTCAAGAAACAAATTCATTATTTGGTCAATTTTAGCCTCTAATATCACCAATATTTACATAAGATGTGTTTTTTTATCATAATATTAGCCAAAATTTACACATTTCAATAGTACATTGTATGTTTTATATTTAATATTGAGCTACCTATCTATATACATGTTTTTTTCAATCCAAACTAATCGTTTAGAATACTATACTTAAGTATAATATTAGAATCCTTAAAAAATACCCTGGTTAGTAGTGGCAGTGGTTGTGCTTTGTGGTATAAATTGTACAGTGTAGTACATGTGTTGATTAGAAAGTCTGCAGGATTAGTGCAGTTTTGGTTGAATAGTTTCTATCTTCATATATGGGTTGTAGGATGTGGCAAGGGAAGGGAGTTGTAGCCTCCATCCGATTGTAGCCAGAGAAATTTGGAGTTGTAGCTTCCTTAAGGTTGTATCCTCCTTCTAGTTGTAGCTAGAGAATTGAAGTCATTGTAATAAGGGGGTTTTTTCCTCCTTCCAGTTATTTTTTTATTCTGGAAAAATATTATAAAGACTTCCATGGTTTTTCCCCAGGACTAGGGTTTCCACGTAAACTCTAGTGTTATTTGTTTCATACTATGATTATTATGTGATGATGATGATAATAATGTTGATGATGATATAATTATAATGTGAAAATGCATACTATTGAATAAGTTTTTGATTGTTAATAAAAGTGAAAAAGTAATAGAAGTTGTGCACACTGATTCACCCCCCTCTTAATGTCACTGGTGTATCCAACAATTGGTATTAGAGAGGGTCCTTCACAAAATTCCTTATCATCTTGAAGGAGATATTTGACACACCATGGGGTTCTCATTTAATGGAGTACCATTATCCTCTGAGTCAAATTATTACTTGATCTATAAAATGACAATGATGGCTTATCTTGAGGCAATTGGTGTATGGAAGGAAGACATTACTGGATATACACCTCTAAAGAAAGTTAAAACATCATCTTAGAAGGAAGTAAAGAAAAATAATTCAATGACTATGGAATCCATCCTTGAAGGCCTAGTGGATATGCAAAAGAAAACGATATGGAACTACATCTTAGCTAAGGAATTATGGCTCAAATTAGAATAAAAATACTCCAATAAAGAAGAAGAAGAAAAGGTTATGGAATTAATGCTTGAATATCTGACATATCTTCAAAAGGAGAAAATAGGAAAGTGCAACTCAGTTGAATAATTGGTTCAAAATAAATCAGCTAAACTTATACAAAGAACAATAAGGAGAAGACAACCCCATCAAAAGGCCAGTGCATGATTTAGGAAGGTAGGTAAGTCCCATGAAAACTCTATTTATAATTATTTTAAAGAGATATGTTTATCAGGTATAGAAAATAAGAGATATTATTAATTAATTGAATGCAGTACTTCAAATTATGATGAAAATCCTTGCTCTCTGATAAGTGATATAAATTTAGCTGATATTATGATAGACAATGAAATTACTAATGTTTCATAAGAAGTGAAAAATATTTGTGAACAGAACCAGGTATTGTAAGAGGAATTGGACAAAGATGAAAAGAGGAATGAAGAAAAATCTGAGAATGCCACACATGAAATAATTAATATGAAACTCCAAGTCGAATAATCCACCAGAACCAAAGAAGCCATATCCAAATCTTTGCAAGATAAAATTAAGAATTTAGCCACATAAATTGCAAATCAATCAGAAGAAATTGTCAAGCTCAAAATACTTCTATAAGATAAGAATAAAGAGTTAATATGCAAGCTACAAGACAAAGAGAGTGAGATAAGTTCCTACAAGAATAAATAAATATTGGAAGAGAAATTAACAAGAAAACAAGAAATTGAAATAAAATCCTTGAAGGAAGAGATACGCAAGGAATTCCTGACCTCTCAGAACTGAGAAAGGAGAATCATGTACTAAAATGTCAACTGCAACAATCCCATGAGGATGATCAAAATTCCAAAAGACAGATGGAAGACAATATCCTTGGTCTGAACAAACAAGTAGAAGAAGTTAAGAAAATAGAAGAAGATCTAACGAGACAACTCCAGGAAAAGATAGAAATATTTTAACAACAAGAATTGAAGATCCTCTCTCTGAAGGATGACTTGGACAAAACAAATACTCAGTTAAAAACAAATTCAAATATTGAGAATAACAATATGGAAGAGGAAGAAAAAAATAATAGTTATACACATATTCTCATAAGATTCCATGATAAAAAAGAATAACGAGAAATTACAGCTCATAGATATCCTATGATGTTCAATGGATATTGTTACAAGTGAAATAACTATGGTCACAAAGCCAGCCAATGTAGAGATCATGAAAATATCATGCCAAGAAGAAATCAAGATGGTTTTTTCATTTAGTGTTACAATTACTATCGTTATGATCATTTCACAAAACATTGTAGGATGCAGGTACTAGCTAAAGTTTGGAGAAGAAATAAATTTTAATCTAATGATATGAGCAACCATCATCCTACTAAAGTATGGATAAATAAGTTAGTAGATTGCACCATTGATCAAAACATAAATGATGAAAATCTTGGGAAAAATGTAATGCCATTTTGAATACTATCAACCAGTGATATGAAGTGTACAAAGAATGTGTAAAAGGAGATATGTACCTAATTATCAGATTTGAGTATCGTATAGTAGTTGGCTCCAGTAGTATTTGTGTGACATAATACAAGTCCATCAAAGAAGCATTGATGCTCAGTGATAAGGAAAGAGGTAGTGGCATTAGAAGTTCTGTTGTCATTAATGCAAACTAGAAGAAAATTTAAAAAGGAAGATACATTTATGAAAGGGGGAGCATGTCCTAAGGGGAGCATTCCCTGAGGTGGAGCAGTATGGTCAAAGGATGTTCCCTTTGCCATTGATTCTAAAGGGGGAGAGAAATTTTGTTGACAGTGGGAGCTTTTTCTGAAGAGGAGTTATGGTGTTGTGATTAATGAAAAAGGGGGAGATTGTTGATTAAGTTTTCATTGATGCCAACGATGTCTGGTAATTGATTTCAACTGTTGAGTCCTTGGTGCTCCTTGTGGAGACCCTAATGGTTAGTGTTTAGTTTGTGGTTGTTTGTATTAGAGGAGCCCTTTTGACCTTGTAAAAGCCTAAGCTTGAATCCCTTGGAGGCCTTGGAACAATGAAAAAATTCTTGGTTACCCATTGACTTAGTCAAGTTCCCCTAAGTTGTATCTTGATCCCATTTAAGTCCATTGTTGAGTTCCTTACTCTTTGTTGATATTTGGTTACTATTATTTGTGCTGCTTGCTATGCTTGTACTTGTTTTGATTCCTTGATTGGTTGTTGGATGGATGATGTGGATCATGTGTAAAGTCCTTGATGTATTGATGGTGAATCCCATTACTTGCATTCAATGGTCATTAGGTTGCTAAGTTATTGTGGGGTCCTTGATTCCACAAGATTAGATCTTGATCCTCTTGCATGTGGAGACTTAGGTCTTGGAACCCACACTTATGGTGGTATGTTGGAACCCAGTATTATGGGGTCTCTGGTGTCCTTGAAATTTTAGGTCTTGAACCCACATATATGGTGGTTTGATGTCCCTTGGACACTATATGGTCATTGGCATGTAGTAGCCGTGTGATCATGCATATGAAGCCCATAAAGGTGTTGCAAACTAGTGGTGAGGTCTTTGTACCCCTTTTTTGGGGTGTCGGTACTCTTATGGCGATGAATATATATAGTGGGACCATTGAATATGTTTTTAATTATATTGAGACCTTTAACATGATTATTTTCAATCCCTTGAAGTCCTTGAATCCCTCTTGTATAATAATGATGATATTCTTGAAAACATCTGTGTTCCCACTTGATTGGTGGTGTTGGGGTCCTTGATACCCTTGATATGATGAGTATATGGTGGAGCCCTCCTCCTTTTTAATGTGAAGTTTGTGTATGTGAATACCAAAGAATCCCTCATGCCCTTGATGATTTCCATTTAATCCTTTGACCTTGGAACTTATGCATAAGGTAACATGGTATTTGACACCTTTATGTGTGGAGTCTTTATGTACTATACAAATTGAAGAATTTAAGAGTATTAGACCAAGAATTTTCAAATAAAACCATCATAGGGATATATTACTCATCAGGCCATTTATGTTGATATGTGGAGCATCTTCTAACTTCTTACTGTTGAAGAGATATGACTTTTTGAAGTTGGTGTACCCCACCTTTTTGGGTGAGCCAACAAAAAAAAACAGAATTTAATTATTTGTAATTTTGAATTGCATGCCACCCAAACAAAATATCCAACATTTTATTTGTTAATCATCAATTCTCTTAGCAATTTCGCAACTATTGGAGAAAAATATGAAATTTTGTGATAGAAAAATTTCTGTCCAACTTCACTAAAATTGCAATAACTTTCTCATAAGGAATCATAATTACTAAATTATTGCCTTGTTGGAAAGCTTGTTACCAGAGATATGTGATAACATGATATAGAGTTTATTTTGGTTTGTATACTATTTATTCATCTTATTATCTTCAAAAAAGTATGGCTCATGCTTATGGGTTTCTCTTGTGATGGCACATGTCTCTCATGGATAGAGTTCATCTTTGATCTTAGTATGTGAGAATATATATTGGTATATTTATTTGAACTAATTGAATATGTTATGTAGGATATGGTGATGGTTATATTGAAATATATATTGATGTGATCTTGGTATATATCTTGATAATTATCTTGGATATTGTTGGCATATATTTCGGTGTTTATCTTGATTGTTGTATAGTGTAGTATGGAATGGGAAGTTGACATGTAAGTAATAGATATTGTGAGTGATTTATTTGATCAACCTAAGTGTTTTATTGGAAAACTAGTTTAAAAAGTGTTGATCATTGTGTGTTTGACCTAAGTGGAGTTGGATTGTTATTGATTGTTAATGACAACCTTTGATAGTGTTGTGAGTGACTATTTGCTTGATATTTGTTTGATTTGTTGAATTGATTTGAGTGGAGAGAAAAATATTTTTGTGTCTAAGAGTTTATGAGATTGTTTGAGTTTGACATAGTTGGTTAAGTCTTTTATCTTCTTGGTTGAGGTTATTTGGTTGAGGTGTATCATGTTTAACTATCAAGTATTCCTTGACTATGATTGAGGTTGGTTGTGGTGTCATTGAGTTGAGTGTGTTTGAACAAAGTTTGGATGACCTTATGTGAAGTATGTTGGTTTCTCAAGTGTGTCTCTTAATTGATGAACTAGGAAAATTAAGAAGGGTTGGTTAACTGTCAGATAATTTTATTAGATTAACACAAGTATATGACTGGTTTGGCACATGTACACAAGCAACTTGGTATAGGTTGGTTTAATTGAGCAAGATTGGCACATGTTGCCTTGTGTGTAGTTGGTATGAATCATACTGGATGAGTTGTATGAGCAGTTGGTTTGACTCAGGTGGACTGAGTTTGGTGTGAAGTTTGTTAGAATCAAATTGACTGAGTCAGATAATGTTAGCAATAGATTGATTGATACAACTTGATTGGACAGGTTGATTGTATAGGTTGATGAGCAGTGTGATATAGTGGACAGTGATGAGTTGATGAGTAGTGATCAGATTATGACTAATGGTTAGTAGTGGAAGTGGTTGTGCAATGTAGTACAAATTATGCAGTGTAGTACATGTGTTGATTAGCAGGTCTGGAGGATTAGTGCGATAATGGATTATCTGTTTCTATTTTCATATCTAGGTGGAAGGAGGAGGAAAGGAAAGGGCGTTGTAGCATCCTTCTAGTTGTAGCAGGAGAACTAGGGAGTTGTAGATTCCTTCAGGTTGTATCCTTTAAATTAGGGGGTTGTAGCATCCTTCCAGTTATTTCTGGAAAACTATTATAAAGGATTTTTTGTTTTTTCACCCAGGTCTTGGATTTCCACGTAAACTACAGTGTTCTTTGTTTCATACTAATCTTATTATGTGATGATGGTAATAATGATGATTATGATGTAATGATAACGTGATAATGCATAATATTAAATAAGTTATTGATTTTTATAAAAGTGAGAAAGTAATAGAAGATGTGCACATGGATTCACCCCCCCTCTCAGTGTATCTGGTGTGTCCAACAATACATACTCCCATTATTTAAAATTTAGTTTTTTGTTCTTGATCAAATTACTCATTTTTTAATTCTTAATGATTTGCATGGGTTCCTTAAATGGGATTGCCACATTTGGATGACCACCATTCTTATTTCTATGACCACCAAGATTTGATGGATTCTATGAACCGAATAATTTCATATATTGATTGGTTATTTCATATAGTTTGTTGTCCCTTGTTTCAAACCATATCACTACACATAACGATTAATATACTTATAATAATTATTGGATCCATCCTTTCTCCTACAATATCCATTATATGCAAAGTATCGAGGGTCTGTGCATATCCAACCATCATGACAATTCAAGAGATCACATCATCAAACATATTTCGTGCATAGTTCAATGACCATGTTTTGTATATCAATCATAGCATTCCAAAATGATACATTTCATTCAAAAAATTCTTCAAATGCATTGCATGCATCCTTGATCCAAAGCTACATTGGAAAAAATCAGAAGGCCAACTTTCCCCGACTATATAAATCCATTTTTGGCATCAATAATTTGAATTCAAAGAAGACAACATTCTCTCTTTCTGAATGAACATTCATTGTTACACGGAGGAGGAACCATATAAAACTCAATTTCACATAACAGAACTTAGCTAACCCAAAATAACTATCATAGCCTATATCATGATTTGAATCATTTGTACATATTGCACTCTGACATGGATAGTTCTTGAGCAACGACAACTTTCACAAGTTCTCTATGCATTTCCAACCAAGGATTAGTACTAAACCCTTAACATGATGTAATTACCCCTCGATGATTGCACCTTGGTTCATTCCACTAACCTATATAATTCCCATATGTTCAAGTGGAATTCAATTTGACTAGGGAATTATTTGGCCTATATTCACTATGCAAATTCAAATGTAAAACAATAAGGGGTGATGTGGGCCATAAATTTTGTAATAATAATGGAAAGTAAATCATAAATGAGGTGGAAATGGTATATTCATCCAAGAAGGTATCGTATGAGGATGAATGGGCCCCATAGGAGGTGTAACTCCCATCCTAGGTGGAAGGAATCCTATCTTGAAGGCATCTCATGAGTTGTAACTCCTCAGGCTAAAATTAGCCAAGGAACGACGGACTAGAGAAAGAATAAATCCAAAGGAATATAATGAAGAAGGATAAAGATAAAAATATACAAGGAGTGTCCATTAGTGAAGTTTAATCCCTAAAGGAATATATGACAACTTATGACAAAATCTATGGCAAGCTATTCCAATCTATGACAAGCTATGAAAAATCTAGGTCCTAAATATAGCCATGGAGGGCACATGAGGGGAGGGTGGTCCCACAAATTAGTTGTAACTCCCACAAATCAAGGAAGAGAAACCGAAAATATAATTATCAAAGGTTATTAAGGTATTATTTGGTCAAAAATAACATTAGAATGTAGTTGTTGTGTGAGGAATGATGATTCTCTCCAATAATTTGAATTTTATTATTATTTTTGTGATAGAATTCTTGAATGAGGGGGGAATTCGTAAATAATGTTTATAAAAAGGGATGAAATAACTTGGGAGGGGGATTTTGTTCATTTTCAGTTTGAATTGAATAGATATTGAGCTTCTCAATCTTCAGAGATGTGCCCTTTGCAATTGTAACTAATTTCGGTGGTGCAAGATTCCACCCTATCTAGAATGAGACGAGGAATCACCATGATTTCTATATAGAGATTCAATGGAGTGAGGTTACGTACTTTTTTTTTTTGAGTTCATTTTGGTTTATTTGAGTATCAACTTGTAGTAGTGGAAGTTTGTTTGTGTTTTTCTAGTTCAATTTGTGTTGTGGAGATCTCTAGTTCAGGAGGGCTCACCAGTGATGGTTCAGATTTGATGGAGGTGGTTCTAATGGATTTATTTATTACATATATGATGGAGGGAACTCTATAGTAGGAATATATATAGGTTTAGGTTGAAATAGTCTTGTGTGAAGGTGCACTAGTGGAGAAGATCATTCAGTTCAAAGTAACACTTCTCTCTCTTTCTTTGTTGGTTTTTGGACAACCATCCATCCACTCTCTGTAACATATTTATATGAGTTTTTGAAAATGAATTAGGATCCATACATATAATATATTATATTACTCATTTCATAATGAAATCCCACATTATTTTATTCACACGGTGTCCATTATTCAAGCACTAGTAGTTCTATGTTAAAATCTGCAAAATTGGGTGGTACTATGATTTTATGTTCACTTGAATGAGCCAAATGAACTACTTCTGGTGAAATAATTTGATGAAGAAATAATGAAATCCATGATCATGTTCTAGAGTGTGTTGGAAGGCGGTTTTGGTGCGAAAGAGGAAGCATGGTTCACAAGACCAAGGATGATGCGCAAGACCAAGGATGATGCATAAGATCAAGGATGATGCACAAGACCAAGGATGGTGTGCAAGACGAAAAATGCGACAATGATTCGGCTTGATCATAGATTTGTACTTTTTGGTTATGAGTTTTTAGTTTGTGGTACAAGTTAGTTAGAGATTCGGTTATAGTGTACCATTTTGTAAAAGGTGCAAGCCTATATATAAAAGTAGGAATGTAGTAGAAAGATAGCAAATTGTGGAGATATATGGAGCATGATTATATGTGTGATGATATTCTTGACCTCTACGAAAGATTGATATGTTTTTTTGTTCTTTGGCACTACTATGAAGATGTTTCCTGGGAATCGATTTTGATGCATGAAGTTATATGAGATGGCAGATGTTGATGGAAACTCTTTTTCTTGTGTATTTCTCCTTTTCCTGTTTTAAATTATGCAATTTGAATGATTAAATGCTACAACATGGTTTTTATTTCTGCATGATGTGATGTCTCTATGTTCTGAATGATGTCATGCTAATCTATCTGGTTGTAAGTAAACATAATGCTACGATCTAATGTACCGGTGCGATCTAAATGGTTTATCATATGAATAAGTGATAGTGAAACCCATAATTTAATCTCTGAGTAATATTGATATATCTAAACAATAGATCACAAAAAACCTCCTTGTTACTGTGGAAACATGGTTTTGATAGTTTTCCCTCAAACATATTGGGTGATAATTCATCTGCTTTGCAGGTGTTTTTGGACAAGGTAAAACCTGTCTAGGCTGGTGCTTAAGGAGATTGTTGAGTTAGGGATCTATAAAGAGTGTGAACCCCTGTTGAGAGATATGTGTCAACAAATGGTTCTATTGTCAGGACCATAGTACGAGGATGAGGAGGACATGTTGTGGAATTTGACGAGACTGAATATTCAGGGTTGGTTTGAACAGAAGGCTCAAGAATTCGTAGTGGAAGAAAATATGAGTTCCAGATTAATGACAGAAGAGTGGATGGGGAGGAATATCTACTCTAATATCCACGAGTACTTATTCAGCAAGTTATCGATTATCTTGTACTAGTGGTTGGTGTAGATGACCTATCGAACCTACTTGCTAGACTTCGGAGTTGATCTAGCAGATGAAGGAGATAGACAACATAGCATCGAGGGCTATTGAAGTGTGGCTCAACAACATATTGGAAGGATAGATTAATGAGTTTGCGGTCGAAAAAGTCAATTCTTATAGTGACGCAGAAATGGAATTCTTCAAAGGGACAAGGGGTAGGTTTCTATTATATTTGCAATTGTGGATTAAAATTATTATCTGTGAAAAGGGTATATTGAAGATGAACTCTGAAAAGTAAATATATGGTGTGTGGAGGTGGAAGGTACTGCAGAGACAAGGGCTGGATGGAATGATACGAGGTACATCGATGGGCATTACGACAAACCCTTGAGGGAAGTCAAGGAAGAGTGTGGTCTTCTGCGAAGTGCGGTAAGGTTTTAGAAAGAGAAGAGAAAAAGAACTAAGGAGAGTCCTAATGCGACAAAAAAAATAAGCTACAAGCGAATATCATAAGGGACTAAGTGAACCTACATTGATGAAGAACACCACTAGGCTACATCTGAGCCTGAGGAAAGACCAGCCCAAAGCAACAATGTAACTACACCTCCATGCACTGTGGTGCACTCAGGAATAAATACCATCTCAACACAAAATTTACCGGTGTCCCATCAACACACTAATAGTAGCAGATCAACGAACATAGGAAGAAGGCCCATGATGGTGGGTAATGATGTAAATTTACATTTGTTTCATGGAAACAGGACCAAGGATCCTAAAAAATATTGGTTTTTATGTGAAGCACTCTGGACTGTAAAGAAAGTCCTAGATGAGGATATTAAGAAGGGTCAGTTGGTGATAAATTTTTGAGGTCACGCATTGGACTGGTACATGAAGTTTATGCAAGTTCCCACAGGGAACCCAACGAAGACTCAAGTAGAGATCAGAACCAGATTGATTCAAGAATTCAGAAAACCTAAATCCGAGTCGCAATATATCACATAATTGAAAGAGATCAAGGAATATCCAAATGAATCAGTCTAGTATTTTTATTAGTGATTCAAGACTCTAATGGAAAAAGTTAGTTTTGGAATGAGCTATGTACAATACAAATAATTGTTCATCTCTGCATTTAGTACCACATATCAGAATTTCGCTGATGCAATAGAATATTGTGACACAAAGTTAAGCGTTGGAGATCGCAATGAAGATGGAAGCTTCATCCGTTGGCAAAACTTGAGTTGGCATGAATCAGATCCAATCGTAACTGGGAAATATGATGATCCAATTGCAAGATATCAAGAAGGGAAGGGATAATCGTGAGGAAGTATGGTGTACTCGATGTTTCACAGAGGGACATCATAAGGACCAATTCCCATATTTTCAAAAATTATTTGCTTTCGGTAGCTCCAAATATGCTAAGTCAAGGTGGATTTACATGGTGTCACATCTGTCAAGTTCATGGACATCGACACAAATACTATTTGTATGTTCAGAAGATGGTATCCAAGCCTACGAATTTGTTTTGTACTTTCCATCAATCTATTGGTAATGAAGACAAATATTATTGAACATATGACTTGCTCCAAGATAGGACAATGGATATATACTACATGAAGGGAGAATAACATCGGTCAATGGAGAGATCGCCACCGTAGAAGCCACAACATGTGGTGCAACCACAACCACAGTTTGTACATCCACAACCACATTTTGTACCGTCACCACAGTTTTCTCCTACACAATCGCAATATAACTAGATGCAGTATGCTTCACAAAATCCACAGTATACTCAACCCAGTATGTTCAGCCACAGTAGAATCCACCACAACATCAACAGTTTAATAAAGGACAGTATCAACAATAAGGAAGATTCTGTGGGGCATTTTGAGGAGGATGAAACATAGGTTTCGATCGAGGAGGAGGACGAGGTTGTGGATTTGTGAAGTGATACAATTGTGGACTATTGGGGAATTATCAGCGAGATTGTTCAAACTTGTAGTCACAATGTACCTAATGTACTATTGCAAATCACATAGTCAAATATTGTCCGTAGTTGATCGCAAAATGGAAAGCGAATAATGTTTTGCCACCATAGAACCAGAATCAGAATGTAAATGAAATACAAACAAACTGGTGAATCCACCACAAAACTAGAACCAAGGACCAACGACTGAGAATATCTTAGTAGAACCAAGGGCTCAACCTACTAATGTTGATGTCATTACATGTGGAGGTGCGACAATAGGAGATGATGTTTTGATCCCACAAGTTCAATTGGTGTCTCAGAAAAGGTGCAATTTGATGTTGAAACTGAGAGGGATATGTTATTTGAAGCATGATATACCATGAGAAGAGATCCAAGTAAGTTTCCTATTTATGAAATTCCACTAGTTTTTGATTCAACACTAGTAGCAGGACCATCGCGGAAGCATGGTACACTCCAATATTTCTTTGAATGTTTTCTATTGTTGGCAAAAGATCCTAATGCACTAGCCGATATTGCAAGTATGTTGTATCAACTAGAGAAGGGCTGACAGGATTCTACTATGAATTCCCTGCATAAGAAAAAAACTGGAAAGGAGATGAGAATGAATGTCCAAATTGGGGATTACAATGTGTATTCAGTTATTCTGTATTTCAAAATAGGCGTCAACATTTTGACAAAGAATACATGGGAGAAGATGGGGAAACCATAGTTGGTTTGGTCCCTTATGCAACTACGACTGACCAATCGGGATAGAGTATCACCAATTGGGAGAGTACCGTGCTTAATGGTGGAAGTTGAAGGAATGAGGACATATGCATATTTTGATGTTAACGAGATTTTCAATTATATAAGCTCATATCCCACACTACTGGGGATTATATGGGCTAGCAATATCTTGGTGGTGATCAAATTCAAGAAGTGCGTGATGAATTTTAAGAACCGAGATATCAGAGTCATGTCCCTAATGGATACAGGAAAAGGAAGAAGGTATGTTGAACCAGCCAAGGAGGAAGTTGTAGGAGGATGGGACCATGCATACAACATTTTAGAGGACTATGTCCATCCCACTACATACACAGAGCTGGTTTGGCAAAGCTCCAACTCTACATCATCAGATTATGATGACTCATTGGAAAATTAACAGAATCAAATGGATGAGGTATCGATTCGAAAGTGTGAAAGAATCACTCAGTTGCTACGTCGGGTTGCAACGAAGGTTGCCCAGTTATCGACATATAAAGAATTGTGTGATTTTCCTGAATTTCTTGCTGGCTTTGAAGATAGGGTCTCAGAACCACATAGGCTCTTGGAGTTGGAAGAGGCATTGAAGTCCACTCCAACATGTTGGTGGGAGATAGACAAGAAATCAATCAATGGTTGGTAATTATGTTGCAGATTGATGGAAGTTTGCTTGGAAGACGAAGAACAGTATCAAGTCAAGAAGTATGATGGGAGAAATGATCCCATTAATCATTTGATTTCATGTTAGACCATGTGGGTGTCACGAAAGAAGGATGAGTGGGTACATGCATTTGTACACACATTGGATGAAATGTCATGATAATGGTATGTATCAGTATAACTCTAAAGGGAAATCACAACATGGGAGGATATGTCGATCTAATTTAGTCACATGTTAAGTTTTACGAATGCTAATCCAATAATTCATAATGCACTACATTAGATCCGTGATGTTGACTTGGAGATAATCCTAGTTGCATACCCTATGGAATTGCATGAGGTATCGATGATGTAGCCAATGATGGAGTGTTACAAGGTAACAGGCCCGACATGATGATGGATATGAACAAAGGAACATCAACATTCCAGAACCAGAAGGAAGTCAGAATATCATGACACCAATGATGCTGATAGACAAGGTTCACCAACCATTAAAGATTCAGAAGGTCAATATTGGGACAACGGATGAATTGAAGTTCATCAATATTGGAGATTATTGGGTTGAATAAACTATGGAAAATATCATCAATCTATTGGATGAGTTTAAATACTTGTTTTTGACTAAATTTTTTGAAAAGAAAGGGATATTAGGATATTTGGGAGAAATGAAAATCCCACTCAAGCCAGACACGAAGCCAATGAAGCAACGTTCGTATCACTTGAATTTGCGATACAAGGTGAGAGTGAAGGATGAACTTGACAGAATGTTGGAAAAAGGGATCATTGAACCAATCAAAAAATTAGTGTGGATCAGTCCAATTGTCCTGCAAGATAAGAAGACAGGTGAGGTTCAGATCTATTTCGATCTCAGGAAGATCAATGATGCATGTGTTCATGACCCATTCTCGACGTTGTTTACTGAAAAATTCTTCGAAGGGGTAGGTGTTCAGGAGATCTACTCATTCACGAATGGATTTCAAGGCTATCATCAAATCAATATTACGAAGGAGGATTGACATAAGAAAACCTTTGCAACTGAATGGGGATGCTTTCAATACACAATGATGTCATTTGGACTAAAAAATGTACCTACAATATTCTTGAGGATCGTATTCGCTACATTTAAGGAATTTATTCAAATGATTTTGGTGGTATACATGGATTACTAGACAATGTATGGGATGGTAAAGGATCAGTTAGAAACTATACGACTGATGCTGGAATGGTTTCCACAACATCAGATCACGCTGAATTCGAAGAAATGCATATTTGGTGCGCCATTCAGGATTTTGTCGAGGCACGTTTTCTATAACGAAGGGATGCTGGTTGATCTAGCCAAGAATGTGCTTATTGTTATTTACCCCATCGACGAATGTGAAACATCTTAGAGCGACATTAGGACATATGGGATATTATCAAAAGTTCATAAGAGGATACACCATGATGACAATGCCGATGGAGAATTTTATTAAGAAATACGCATTGTTCGAGTGGAGTCCTGAGTGTCAAGGGAGTCTCGACACCTTAAAGAAGAAGATGGTCACCACACCAATATTAGTTTTTCCATATTGGATGAAGGAATTCCATGTCCATGTCGATGTTTCATCAATTGTGTTAGGAGTGGTGTTGGCGCAACCAGGTGAAGGGGATATTGATCATCTGATTTCTTTTTCAAGTTGAAAGCTATCATCCATAGAGAGGAATTACACAAGGAATGAGAGAGAAGGGTTGGCGATGGTCTATGCATTACATATGTTCTACCACTACCTATTAGGGGGACATTTCAATATGTTCACTTATCATTTCACGTTGCAATACCTAGTGAATAAGCCTATGTTGGGGGGGAAGATATATCGTTGGATGCTACTCTTCCTAGAGTTTGATTTCAAAATTGTTATGAATTAGGGTCTCAAAATTTGATTTCTATTTGACAATGTTATCACTTGATTTGGTTGTCGAAAGATATTGATGAGAGATTAGGGGAGTCATTTCATCAATCACACCATCAGTGCACTGATAGAGGAGTTCCATATTCAGTAGAAGAAGAGCACTCCTTATCATCCACAAGATAATGGGATAGACGAAGAATTCAATAAATTATTGAAGCATGAGTTCACAAAGGTTTGCAATACAAGTCGTAATGATTTTGTTTGAATATTTCAGTGACCTTATGGTCTTATCGCACTACTTGCAAACAATTGATAGGGCATACACCATTCAAGTTGGTGTATGGCCAAGAAGCAATGATGCCAATGGAATATACTGTTCCAAGTTTGCACATTGTAGGGACAACAGGGATGGATGATGAAGGAGCACTAGAAGAATGCCTAACTCTATTATTGTAGCTAGAATAATATCAATTCATCGCAACTTTATCAACGAGTTGATAAGGATTGCTAGAAATCATGGCATGATCAACACATCAAAACCAAGCACTTCTAACAAGGCGATATGGTGCTTTTGTAAGATAGTAAGTTTGTGAAACATCCAGGTAAGTTACAAATGCATTGGTTAGGTCCTTATGTAATCAATTTCATTACCGATGGATATGTGGTATAGTTGCAACAGTTAGATGGTGCAATGTTGCCTATGTTAGTGAATGGAATTCAGCACAAGCCCTAGTGGGAGGGCCTGATGCAAAGTGCTGCTTGAGGCATCACGTAATGGAAAAAAATGCACGAGGTGGTATTGAGGAGGCTCGCACACTAGAAACTAGGGGTAGCATAAGGAAACATGTTGAGGTTGCAATAAGGAAGCAATATGGAGATGTCCGTAGGGACGTGATCAGGATGAGTTAGGAAGCTAATGCAGAAATTAAACTACTCAAGTGGTGGTGGTTTTGGACAAGATGCACATTTATGGAGAATATGACTATTAGATTGAGTGGATCGACGACATATTCGGTTGATAAGTGGAGGATTTGGTCATGATGATTGGAAATATTTCGCACAGATTCTCCCACATAATAAGAGTTAGTGGGGTGTAGTGGGTTTGATAAATCATCATTGTTGTTTAGTGAGTAGAATATAGAGAGAATAGAGCAATAGCCAAGAATTGTTGAGAAGTTGTGAGTGGTTGTGAGTAACTCATAGTGTAGTGATGGAACATGTAATTTCAAGTGGTAGCATCCACGGTTCACAACCTATCGGCACACCAAATTAAGAAGAGGGGGTTAGTATGCAAATGGAACTGCCATAGATTCTGTTAACACTTTATTTTCAACCGTCTAATTATGAGCCTAACAGAAGTTCGAGGAGGATGTTGGATGCGTTGAAGGCATTAAACGAGATTCATAATGAAAGGCTGAGATTGATCGGATGGTAGATCAATGGCATCAAAACATTTCACATGATGGACATGTCCGACCAAAGCCAATTTTCCAGATTTCAAAATGGTTTAAAGCTTGGAAACATTCGATGGTGGAGATGAGATCAAAAGCAGATCCATGAACCCATCCAATTTCACAAACCAAAATTCTGTGGGTAAAGCTGCAATTTAAAATCATGAAAGGTGGTATCGGCCTCGAATATCAATGGTCATGATAAAGAAGGGAAGAGATCTACGGTTGTGGTTCATTTTGCAATACAAACTAGCAAGGTTGAAGACTAGGATTTCACATTGCAAAAAGTAGTAGGGCCCACTTGGATCAACAGTTGCATGAAGAGGTCGATCGCGATCAATGATTGAGAACAAGCCTTGATCTAAAATTGATCGTTGAATACAGAGAAGAAAGTTGTAGGTAGAAATGATGGAATGTGGATAGTGGGCATAAAAGATTCCTCAAATCAGGGGGCCGAGAATACTTTTAGGGTACAGGCTTCACATCCATTGCAGGGATGATAGCGGAGGAGATCTTCATGCATGTAATCCCCCTCTTGGTGGATGAATTGATACCCCTAAATGCCATCTTTGATAAGCCTGAAGAAAAGGTCCCATCCAATCACGCTAACTTCCCCAAATCCACCGGGATGGCATGTGGTTCGCATGGGGAAACAGAAGGTGTAGGTTTTGAAACAAAAAATAAAACGTCTACATGAGCCGTGAACTGATTCTACTCAGTGCCACCGTCACAGTGAGTGAAAAGGAAAGAAAGGTCAAATCCACAGTCCTTGAAACCAGCTTGGAAGCCTCGCGAGAAGTGCTTAGAATCCTATCCATTATTAGATAATATAATTGAACATCAGAAGAGAAGATCCCCACTTTGGCGTCACCCGGGTTACTATCACATCAACCGGTGTTCAAGACTATAGCCATCTCCAGGCCATTTTTTCTTGCCGTATATAGCTCCCATCTTCTGAGGTTGTCGAGGTATGAAAATGTACAAGCGGTGAGAGCTAAAGGTTGAACTCCGAAGAGTGTTGAGTCCATTCATAGACAGCCATGGCTGTGTGGTTTGAGAAGTTAGTTTGACAAGGGGTATTGATGGTTGGCGAACATGAAATTGTGTTTCTTCATCGTTTCCAACCACCTGGGCATAGATGTTAAATACTGAGGGAGGTTCACCTGCTTCCATAGTTCCTAGGCCTTAGAGGTGTTGTGCGTGGGTTTTTACATCCCAGCAACCTCTCTCTGATGCTCCCAGTTGTAGTCACAACCTCCAAAATCCCATCCCACAGTGGTGGAAAAACTGTTGGAGCAAATGCTCGCTCTGGGACCGTACAGGTTCAAAGCCTTCGACACCGCCCCTAAAATCTCCACTTGACCACTTTGTCGTGGGTGAGGAGAAGGTCAAACACACACCCAGCTGAATGGCCTGTAAGAAAACCCTCCTCGTAGGAGAAAGAAAGAAGTACAAGGATGATAAGCTGCTTAAGTCATTTATCATCACTAAGTGTGTGACCACCTTTTTTCTAGTCTCCTCATATAACCGTGTTACCAAACGAAAGAGGGGTTGAGAAAATGATCGGATGATGGGACTTGAGTCTTCTTGTCAGCCTTTGAGCAACATGGTCTGGAAGAAGCGAGATGGTCAAAGAGACAGAAAGATATATCCAAAGTGGCCTGAGTGGACAACTGAACGTCGGCATGCAACATGGGGATCACTTTCATGAAGTGGGGAGGAAGAAAACTCTGTGTTGTTAGTCCGTGTTTTCACGTGTTGTAGCTCCATAATGTTTGTTTATATTTGTAAAACATGGCAATAGTTCCACTCTCTATACTGTTAACGCATGATTGTGACTGGAAACAGTATTTAGGTCCATTTTAGAGAATAGTCTCAACACTAGGATAGTATAAATACACTCCCGATAGAGGGAGATGAGGAAGGTGGAAGGGGGAAAAAATTCAAGGGCTAAGGATCTCCATTGTAAATAAGATCTAGTGCCTATGTTATGAATAAAATTGGAGAGGAAGAGTTGTAGCTCAAGACAGAGATTCATGTGTCGTTGCTTCTTTCAATATGTAATTTCTTTACGTGAAATGTATATCCTGTTTCCATTCCAGTTTGTTGATTGCTTTCATGTCTGTAACTTAGTGTATAATAGTTTGGAATTCATACTTTCTATGCTCCTCCTGTTGTTTCAGACATTTATCAAGTTTTCTTCTAAATTTATGTGGAATTCATCTTGCTAGTTCTCCGCGTGATGGGTTGTTCTCTCTTGTCCTCTAACCACGTGCTAAATATCTCCTGATTGTGATATCGACAGCTATCTTGCCTCTGTTTGCAACCTCATGCCATTATTTTCCTCATGCAAATGTTCACTACTCAGGTTTTCAACTCCATTGCCAATGGTCCCTTGCCCTGATAATCCCACCTACATCTCACATCACTCTACTTTGTCCCATTTCAGGAGTCCAGCCCCCTGACCATCTTGAGCAAATATCTTATGTGGAGTAAAATTTGAAGACAATCGAGATATCCCTCTTTTACTGCGCAGATCCGGAGGCGCAGTCTAAAGTGGTTCTGCTTTTACGCGGGGAGTGGACCCTTCCCTAAACCTTGGGGCTCCAAATCCCAGTGCTAACAGACTGGTGCCGTTTCCAGGGACGAAATTGAAAATATTCCCTAGGAAAAATGACATGGTTTTATATCTGATTGTTGATGGTGAACAATGATCAGACATCAAGAAGGTTGAGCACTTTTTACCTGGTGACTCCACTCTTGAAGGATTCAGACTTTAGCGACTCCGTTGGTGGCACGACCCAGAAATCTAATGATTAGAAAATAGATGGGAAAGTTCCATCCAAAAAGTGAACCCCTTATAAGGCTCGAAGAATGTGTGGTGGAAGGTTAAGATGCTCGAGTCTACATTTCTTGCAAGAAGATTTGTCTTATCTTGTAAGCTTTTTCGTATCCTTCCCAAAATTTATCAGAACAGTCTTCTATGGTTCAACTCATTTTGAACAGAGCTATGAATATATTCATGTTTATCCTTCTTTACGAACCGAAAGCGTTGCATCATCTTGTACATCTAGTTTTGACCTAGATTTTTCTCCAGAGGCCCACGACATCAAAGGTCACCCCTATGAAATTCATGAAACCTCAGTCGATAGCGTAGCTATTGCACCTAACCTGGTCTCTCCAATTTCTCCAAACCAGTACAAACCATTACAACTACCTACCATCGTCCATGATTTTCCCGCAAAACATCACAAGTACCTCCCCAAATTTGACGGAGAATCCAAAGAATTCACTACTGAGAAACATTTACAAGCCTTTGAACATTTCTTCGACCTTTTTGAGACAGAGCATGATGATGTATGCATGAGGGATTTTGCCCAGTCCTTGCAAGGAGATGCTAAATAATGGTTCAAGCACTTGCAGCCTAAGTCTATCAACACTTGGGAAGAATTTTCTTGCACCTTCTTAAAGTTTTGGGGTAGGAGAAGGCCACTGGATCAAATAATTTCAGATGTTATTCCCTGAAGAGACATGAGGGTGATACCTTATCTAGTTTTAACAGAAGATTTTCTTTTATTATAACACACCTAAGGAATTCCAACCTCTTGAGAACACTGCTAAGATCTATTATGCAACCACCTTTCCTCCTGAGTTGTCCCTGCTTCTTTTGGAAAGAAAATCAACCACTCTGTAGTATATGTTTATTGATTGTTTGGAGGTTGAGGAAAACCTTAAGATGTCCACAAAATTTTCAGATCAGAATAGCGCTGGTGAAATAAAAGATACATTAAAATTGGTTGGGTCCTATAAGAAGAATGAAAAAGTCCCTGTTCAGCTAAAGCTTTCTCTTGGTATAAAGAAAGATGACCGACCTTATATAGGAACATGTGATCCTGCAGGCCTATTCTCTGAAGATTGCGACCTGCACCACCCTGGATCCATACAAGACAATTTTAAAAAGGAATTCAGTGCACCTGTGTATGATGAATATGAGGAAGAATACCTATGGACTGTACCTGAGAAGCTGGCTATTGAACCTTGACCTGCTAATGGAGAGGACCAAGATGCTATGCGAAGTCAGGAGGTTAAAGCAGAAAAGGGTGATAAAGACAATGAAGGTGATAACCTACCCTTGTGTTATGCCTCTTTTGAATTAGTATGCCACATGATTAGAGCCTCTAAGAAAAAATAGAAAGCAGGGAAGATGGTCCAATCCAGAGACTTGTATGGAAGAGAAGATGATAAGCAGAAGCAGCTAGGAAATTCCTCTCCAGCTACTAATACATCGGGAATTTGTGATGAGGTGTCAATTCATGGAGAAGGAAGCAGCATACCTTAGATAAATACATTTTTTAATTTTCTTCCTTCAGGAATATTGCCCCATACAGGAGGAATATGCCTACTCAATTCCACTGGAGAAAAGAAGAACCTCCCTCCTGGGGCACATGAAGCCCTCGTTACAGAAATTTCAGGCGAAAAGGGGGATGTTTCATTGAAGAAATATTTTGTGGGTCCTCTTCTACAATCATCCAAGTATCAACCTGACAGACCACTAGAATAAAGGAGTTCCAGACAGCTTTCCCACGAGCGGAGGACGGAATATGTTGGGGGTTGCCATGTTTTCTATGACCCCATAGCAGAGTATATGGAAAGGATGGGTTATGGTAATGACTGGTCATGTCTCTACAGTAAATATCAATCTATATTCTATAGCTTTCTTCCATTATCTATTTCATTTATGTCCATCAAGCACAAAAAAAGAACAACACTATTAGGCAAGTTGCTTGATTGGCTTCATTGGAAGTCCGATTTCACTTAATTGGGCTTATGAACTAAATTAGGTAGAGTAGGTAGGAACCAATAAGATCGACAATCGTCAAGCATTTCCTTCATTACTATTTTAGTTTGCTTTCATTTTCAGCTATAAGGACAGGTTTGCAGTCAAGAGCATGATTTGCTATAGTGGCATGAATTCGCTGCAGCAGTAGCTTAGAGCAGAATGGATATTTCAAAGAAAGATTGAAGAAAACCCAATGGATTTGGAACTTGGTATACGGGGGTTATTTTCCACCTCACTGGGAGGATAGAATCCCTCATGGAGCTGGTTTTTAACACTTTGTTTTCAACTGTCTAATTATGAGCTTGACAAAAGTTCAAGGAGGACGTTGGATGCACTGAAGGCATTAAATGGGATTCATAATCAAAGGCTGAGATTGATCGGATGGTAGATCAACGATGTCAAAACATTTCGCATGGCAAACATGTCTAACCAAAGCCACTTTTCCAGATTGCGAAATGGTTTAAAGGTCGAAAGCATTCGACGGTGGAGATGAGATCAGAAGCAGATCCACAATACCAGTCGATTTCGCAAACCAAACTTGTGTGGGTAAAGCTGTGATTTCAAATTGTGAAAGGTGGTACCGAACCCAAATATCAACAGTCATGATAAGAAGGAAAGAGATCTATAGTTGTGGTTCATTTCGCAATACAAACCAGCAAGGTTGAAGACCAGGATTTCACATTGTGAAAAGTAGTAGGGCCCACTCGGATCAATGGTTGCATGAAGAGGCCGATCACGATGAATTATTGAGAACAAGCCTTGATCTAAAGCTGCTCATTGAATCTAGAGGAGAAAGTTGGCAACAGAAATGATGGAATGTGGACAGTGGGCATAAAAGATTCCTCAACTCAGAGGGATGAGGAGACTTCCAGGGTACAAGCTTCATATCTAGTGCGGGGATGACAGTGGACGAGACATTCATGCATGTAATCCACCTCTGGGTGGATAGATTGATACCCCCAAATGCTATCTTTGATAATCCTAAGGTGAAGGTCCCATCCAATGACGCTAACTTCCCCAACTCCACCGAGCCGACACGTGGTTTGCGTGGGGAAATAGGATGTGTAGGTTTTGAAATGGAAAATCAAACATCTACACAAGTCATGAATTGAGTCCGCTCAGTGCCACCATCATAGTGAGTGAAAAGGCAAGAAAGGTCAAATCCACAGTCCTTGAAACTAGTTGGCAGCCATGCGGGAAGTGCTTAGAATCCTATTCATTATCAGATAATATAATTGAATATCAGAAGAGAATATCCCCACCTTGGCATCACACGGGCTATTGTCGTGTTGACCCGTGTTCAAGACTATAGACATCTCCAGGCCATTTTAGCTTGCCCTATATAGCTCCATCTTCTGAGGTTGCCAAGTTATGAAAATATACAAACGGTTAGGGCTAAAGGTTGAACTCTGAAGAGTGTTGAGTCCATTCATAGACAGCCATGGCTATGTGGTTTGAGAAGTTAGTTCGACAAGGGGTATTGATGGTTGGCGAACATGAAATTGTGTTTCTTCGTCATTACCAACCACCAGGGCACAGATGTTAAATACCGATAGAGTTTCACCAGCTTCCACACTGCCCAGGCCTTGGAGGTGCTGTGCATGGGTTTTTACATCCTAGCAACCTCTCTTTGACCCTCCTAGTTGTAGTCATGACCTCCGAAATGTCATTCCACAGTGGTGGTAGAACTGTTGGAGCAAATGCTCGCTCTGGGATCGTACAGGTCCGGAGCCTTCAACACTGCCCCTAGAATCTCCACTTGACCACTTTGTCATGGGTGAGGAGAAGGTCAAACGCACACCTAGCTACATGGCCTACAAGAAAACCTTCCTTGTAGGAGGAAGAAAGTAGTACTTGAGTCTTCTTGTCAGCCTTTGAGCGACATGGTCTGGAAGAAGCGGGCTGGTCAAAGAGACAGAAAGGTATTTCTGAAGTGGCCTGAGTGGACAACTGACCGTCAGCATGCAACATGGAGATCACTTTCACAAAGTGGGGAGGAAAAAAACTCTGTGTTGTCAGTCCAAATTTTCACGCGCTGTAGCTGCATAATGTTTGTTTATATTTGTAAAACATGGCAATAGTTCCACTCTCTATACTGTTAATGCATGATTGTGACTGGAAACAGTCTTTAGGTTTGTTTCAAAGAATAGTCTCAGCACTAGGATACTATAAATACACTCCCGATAGAGGGAGATGAGGAAGGCAGAAGGGGGAAAACCTTCAAGGGCTGAGGCTCTCTATTGTAAATAAGATCGGGTGCCTGTGTTATGAATAAGATTGCAGAGTAAGAGTTGTATCTCAAGACAGAGATTCATGTGTCGTTGCTTCTTTCAATATATATTTTCTTTACCTAAAATGTATATCCTGTTTCCATTCCAGTTTGTAACTTAGTGTATAACAGTTAGGAATTCATACTTTCTATGCTCTGCCTGTTGTTTCTTCTAAAGTTACATGGAATTCATCTTGTTGGTGCTTCGCTTGATGGGCCGTTATCTCTTGTCCTCTAACCACTCACTAAATATCTCATGATTGTGAGATCAACGGTTGTCTTGCCTCTGTTTGCAACCTCATGCCATTCTTTTCCTCATGCAAATGTTCCCTACTCAGGTTTTCGACTCCATTGCCAATGGTCCCTTGCCTTGATAATCCCACCTGCATCTCACATCACTCTACTTTGTCCCATTTCAGGAGTCTGGCCTTCTGACCATCCTTGAGTGAATATCGTATGTGGAGTAA
The DNA here is from genome assembly GCA_001517045.1 of Pseudotsuga menziesii. Lineage (NCBI taxonomy): Eukaryota > Viridiplantae > Streptophyta > Pinopsida > Pinales > Pinaceae > Pseudotsuga > Pseudotsuga menziesii. The sequence continues at coordinate 199,406 of LPNX011081220.1, forward strand.
AATCTGAAGACAAGAGAGAGATCCCTCTCTGACTACGTAGGGCCGGAGGCACAGTCTAAAGCAGTTCTACTATTATGCCAGGAGTGGGCCCTCCCCTTAACCTTAGGGCTCCAAATCCCGGTGCTAACAGATTCTGTGAGAGAAGAGGGGGGCCAACCGACCCAAGTCATCCTCCCAAACAAAGAGGGCTACCAGAAACTAAAGTTGAGTAGAGGAAGAAGTAGTGGCATGGGATGGGTCATCAACATCTGGGGAAGAAGGTCCCACTGCAAGACATGGGCTGACTTCTACGAACATCCCTGGGTTTTTTCCCCTATGTAAGCCCACTGCAACCTGAAGCAAGATGACAAATAATAAATGATACCCAATTCGGATGCCGAAAATGCGAATGGGCATGCAGTGCACATTTAATATTGTGCCATGTATGAAGAGGATGAAGTATAACGATCAAGATATGTTAGCATACACTGAATTCACAATGAATCTATTTGAGTTGCAAGAAGAGAAAGACAGAGACCCAATGGTGTGCACCCCAAAAAAGTGGGCAACATGACTGCAAAGGTCGGGGATTTTAGGCATCATATACATGCCGCACTTTTGTAGGCTGGTGGAAGCCAAGGCATGTGAGAAACAACTGCTGGCATGTTTTCATGGAGGGTATTTGAGTCTAGACATGAAGGTTCCAGTCACCATATAGTTGATATCACACATTACTGGTTTTCCCATGTAAGGACTTGATCCGTCACAATACTTACACGACAAGTACAATGATAAGAGGTTGGCCGCCAAGTTGAAAATAAAATATGGCATGGACTGTGATAAACGAGTATATTTAGTCGATACCATCAATGATTAGGAAATTTGGGTTGTAGAAAAAAATTTGGCCATTAAGGTGGTGCACAAGAACCACCCCAATCAATGTACTTATGGGGTGATTGCATGTGCGGAACAGTTCACCAAGAACATACAGATGAACTGGTCATTATTTTTACACAACCGATTAACACAAAATGTGATGCCGGTGCAGGAGGGTAAGCGACCATTTACTTACTCTTAGATGTTGATTTTGATTGCATTAGTGGAATGGATGGAGCATAAGGACTATCAAGGAATGGACATCAAGATCTCCCAGGTTTGAAAGGGCACAAGATACCAAAAAAATTGTTATCTCAACCAAAGGGACCGGTTGACGTATTGTGCAATTCAATTTTGTTATCTCAACCAAAGGGACCGGTTGACGTATTGTGTTAGTGATGAAGAGGTGTCATATGCTAGGTGGTTCCTCCACTGCATGCTCCAGTGGATCAAGAATGGGTAGAGGAAAGTGAGAAAGAGTCATAGGAGGCATCTTCAAGGACTCTGATGGATTCAGAAATGGATTGGCAGTTTGAAGAGACGAGAACCAAGCAAAGGAAAGAACAAGCAAAATCAAGCAACACTGCACTGATGGAAGCTGAGAAAGTAAACCACATCATAGCGGTGATCATGTTGACGACCACTACGAGTGAGGTGAAACTAAGGAAGAAGTAAACCAAATGAGTTCAATAGGTAAAGATGCTATTACAATAATTAGATAGTTCCATTTTGGAGAAGGTGCCCGAAGCAAATGTGTTGCAGCGAATGGGTGAGTTAAGTATCGGTAAGCAGGTCCATATCAGGTAGATTCCACTATAGGAATTAGAGACCAACAATGAGGATGTTTATGCCTCACTTTAACAATTTGAGGGGATCACATTAGATGTAAATGAACTACCCATGCACACTTTGGTGCACTTGCAGAAATTAGCAAGTCAGGAACTAGTTGACCGAGAACAAATTATGGGAAATCACTTACTGAAGTCCCAAGAGAGGGAAGGGTTTGAAAAGCAAGAGATATATAACCTCAATAAGGAAAAAATTGTACTTATTGTGGAGAAATCAGAGCCATGGGATGCTAGGGAGTGGCTGGATAAAGAGTTTTACTTCACCTGCTAAGAAGTCCCAGATATAATGGATGACATGGCTACAGAGGCCAAATCTTAGAGGTTAGGACTGGTCGTTGCAGACTTAAAAGGAGACCTCAAATATTTACAGGCACAAATAACCCTGAGCACACCACCAGAAATAGCTGCAATGCATAAATAAGCCATCAAAGATGCAGAAACCCAGCTCAAGGAAACTAATAAGGAATCCAAGTTGATCGCAGATGGGACTACATACTTTTGGGCCAGCATGGTCCAAGATCAGAAGTCGCAGCAGCTAAACACACAGTTGCAGGAAGAAGAAGCGTAATTGGCTACAATGAGGACATCACTCAGAGACATGCCCCTTGTTGTACAAGTCACTAAAGAGACAGAGTTAAAGGAATGGCAACAACAAGTAACCAAGGTGAGAGAGTGTCAACAATGTCACACCACTCAACTGGATGAGTTCCAGGACGTTTGCGAGCAATTAGTGCTTAAGAGAGTAAATGCACTTCAAGCGATGCATGATAGTCGGAAGGAGGTGACTGATAAGTTTGTCATAATTCCATATGGGAAGGATGTGGAATAATTCACACGGATCAATGACAAGATGAAAACTGCAGTTGTGGAGGTCAAGCAACAATATGAAGACTTTAAGATAAAAACTAATGAACATATTGTTTCTAGTTGATGTGTCTTAATGGAGAGCCATAAGATTGTGTTGAGGGGATGTTGGTAGGAAGATTTAGTGTGAAAGAGGAAGCATGGTGAAAAATACCAAGTATGATACACAAGACCAAGGATGATACACAAGACCAAGGATGATGTGGAAGACCAAGGATGGTGCGCAAGATGGAAAAGTTGGAAAAGAGTCGGCTTGATCATAGTATTGTACTTTTTGTTCATGATTTTGTAGTTTGTGGTACAAGTTAGTTAGAGAGTTGGTTAAAGTGGACCATTTTGTAAAAGGTACAATCCTATATATAGAAGTAAGAATGTACTAGAAATATAGGAGATTATGGAGATATACGGAGCATGATTGTATGTGTGACGATCTTCTTGACCTCTGTGGAAGATTGATCTATGTTTTTGTTCTTTGTTGCTACTATGAAGATGTTTCCTGGGAATCATTTTTTATACATGAAGTTATATGACATGAACGGATGTTGATGGAGACTATTTTTCTTGTGTCTTTATCCTTTTCCTGTTTTAAATGATGCAATTTGAATGATTAAATGATGCAACATGGTTTTTATTTATGAATGATGCAATGTCTCTGTGTTCTGAATGATGTCATGCTAATTGATCTATTCATAAGTAAACATAATGCTACAATCCAATGTACAGGTGCGATCTAAATGGATTATGGTATGAATAAGTGATAGTGAAACCCATACTTGAATATCTGAGTAATGTTGCAATATTTGAACAATAGATGCAAAAAAGCCCTCCCTCTTTCTACAAAAATGTGGTTCCAACAGTTCTCCCTGGAACATTTTGGGTGAGACTTCATCTAATTTGCAAGTGTTTCTAGATAGGGTAAAACCTATATGGGCCAGTACTTAGGGATATCACTGATTTAGGGGTGTCGACAGAGTGTTAACCCCTATCGAGATATTTGTGTGAACAAAGTGTAGAACTTGCAAGAAAGAAGAAGTGAGACTCCTTGTATCAGATCATATGATGAAATTGGAGAATTATATGAATGCTTATTTCTTCTAACAAAATATTATTTGGAAAATATATCTACGCACACCCCTTCTCAAAGAGTACAAAAATTAAACAACCAATAACACAATCAGTTCCTTGTATAGTAGCAAAATTATGATGTGGATCACATGTATTTCTTCCAATATGATATAACACCTTCCCATTTCTAATATGAGGCTAAAAAGGATCTAATATATTAAAAATATTATCATATGGAACAGAAAGGACCAATTGTTCAGTATCTCCATGAGGATATATGACTAGATTAGGAAAAGGATGAGCAACTGGGGAAAACTGACGAGTGTAAAAATATGAATGAGGAATGGACTTGATATCTGAACCATAAGTGTTAGAATAGATCCAAACATGTGTAATATCATTCCAATGCTGACTAATTCCATGGATAACCAACCAGTGAAATATGACATAGCCTTGAAACCATTTGAGATAAGTAACACTGCCTAGGAAACCAAGCAGGAATCGACAAGTGAACTTGGGGTTTGTATAGTATTAGAAGTATTCATAAGTATGGTATATGGTATGGATGGTGGTATGAATGGTGGAATTACATGAATATATTCCTGGAAACATGATTCTAAATCATAATTATAATGGAGTGAGGAATATTTTCTCAAAGAAAAGTCGAGATCTGGTGAAAAAACACAACAATTGGGAGATGAATCTAGTAGAATGATAGGTGGATCATCAGAGAATGAATCTATATCAGAGATATTAGGAAGGAATTTAACTATGGAACTCAAGGAATATGTAATATTACCTTGGGACTGTGTACTATAAGAGTGTTCTGAGGATTCAACAAAATTCTCTAGCTCATCTGGAACTTCAATGTTATGATTCTCAAGAAGCTGAGACATGATGTCCATATTATAATTGAAACATTTCTTCTCAATATCAAATCCCTTTCGATTCAATCCATTTATTCTTGAATTTCTTCATTGAGTCTTCATGAGTAGGATTCAAACCTTCATCTTCAATTTATGACTTTGGCTTCTTCAGTTTCATAATTTGATTCTCTTTTTATATTGCATTATTGATTCCTTGAACCATAAGAGAATTATCCTTTCCATTGGAATATTTAATAGCACCCATCTAGATCAATTTATATTTCTCATTTGTTAGTGAATCAATAAAATTACACACATAAGGAATTTTCCAATTCGAAACATCAATCCCATTAGCATGAAAAGTAGGCACAAAAACTGAGTATTCAACACCCAATTTTGATAGAACGGAAATGAATAATTGATCATCTTTATTCTCAATCACACAATGCTTGATCATTATAACAAGTGACTTGAATTTGGTGAAGAAACCCCCAGTAGAATCGAAACTGCTTGGACTCATTGAGAGTAACGCAATCTCCAACTGATGCGCTCTTAACTCATCTTGAACTACAAAGAGAGACTCAAATTTGGTCCATACTTGGTTTGGAGTGGTCAAACCATCTAGATGAAAGAGTACATCTAGATAAATATAGAGGAAAACCAAACCACAGGATTCATCCAACCTATTATGCTACTTATCTTTCTCAACAACAGTATTTGGTTCATTTTCTAAAGCCATAGAAACTCTATAGAGTCCCTTACTGTGCAATAGAATGGAAATTTTGTCTTTCCATTCATGATAGTTAAAGGGAGTTAGGATCATTTATAAAGAAGAATCAATACTTAGATGTTGTTGTGCTCAAGGAGATACTATATGTAACATGCACAAATAAAACTAGGAAAAAATCTTGTAAGCTCAGTAACAAGCTCTTCTTCAGAGAGGGATAGGAGGTTGGGTGTGCTCTGATAGAGAGAAATGATTGTTAGCACTCAAATTTTCCTTGGATTGTATCAAGGAAACCCTGAGGTAACCACAAAAAAACTTTAGAATGTATTTTGACCTTATACAATAAGAGAGGATCTCTCAATAATGATAATTTTTTCTCACTCAAAATATTCAAAAATAACACCTAGAAGGTCATATTTCTGATAGGAACAAGTTTTTTTTTATAAAGGTTTGCTAAGATAGAATTTAAAAGAGACCATTGGGAAATGGAGTCAAATAAATGATGTTGGTTTAAGCTGCAAGAGATTGGGATTTGAAAAGAACAATGACAAAGGCAGGGTAGACACCATTTCCTTAGACTTTAGGCATTGCAAGATGGTAGTAGACAAAGGAAGACAATATATTAAAATAGAGCATCTAACAAGAATCAATTCTATAAGATGTTTAGAAGAAAAGATTTATAAATGATTGAATTTGATAAACGAGAGCATCAAAGGATGAATTCTAGCTCACGTCACTCTTACTCAAACACAAAATAAAAATATAGACTGTGGTGAAAACTTGAAACACAATCACATAAGAAGTTACTTATTGAGAAAACACTGGCATAATAATCTCTTTCTTCTAGAGCTACCAAATTTTCCTCTCTGTAACTCTATTTACATTCAGAAAATGAAAAAAATCCCAATAGTTACAATGAAAGAGTCTTTTCTTCCCATGAGAGTCGAGCTTGTTTTTTGTCTATTACATATGCTTTAATCGAAAAAAATATGACTACTCATCCTTCTTAAGAAGATCTATGTCATCTTAACCTATACTTTGTAAAAATAAAAACTACGATTAGAATACTGACATCTACATATCTAAATGCTACATTTTAGGAATCAGTTTCACAACAATTAATTAAAATTTGGAACTACTGCTTTGATGGGTTTCGAGTGCCTGAGGATGCTCTTGATGTTGCCAAATTTGCTTCAACTGAAAAAAAAAACACCTGAAGATGTGGGATCTCCAATAATAAAGTTAAAATTACTGAAGATGACTTTAATGCTAAGTTTTGAATGCCCACCCCTATTCCTCAATGATTATTTGTTATTTTCTTTGGACAAAACCTGCATTGTATATTCCCAGTCATTTTCAGAACTCGAGTCAGATTTCTCCCTTACAGACTCTTCATTACCATGTCTAAGACTGTTGGTGTACTAGAGACCTCCCATTAGCTATATTTTGGACAATGTAAAAGACACAATCATTCTCTGTATCTACCTCAAAGTATTCAATATATTGAGGGATGTTAGAGTGCTTCAAGGATTTTCAATACCCAACATTCACGCTCAAAAAGGTCAAGATCGTGCAACACAATTTGATAAAATGTCTTCCAACCTCTCATGTTGCGTAAGGAGATGGATTTTAAAGCAAACTTATCCCTATATTCCACCTCTACTTCATATGTTATAATAAAACCACCCTGTCCAATGTGGAAATTGAACCTAAGAGATAGAACAATTACACTCACAAAATTGCTAATCAAACATGCAAAATTAACACCAAAGGAGACTGAAATTGGAGCATAACACTAATCTGTATTCAGTAAGTGTACAATAGCCAACCTTATGAAGTAATATGATTCTTCAATATATAATTAGATGAGATAATCGAATGCATAAATATTCCATTCGTAATAGTAAAAAAGTAGGCTTACTAAATCTAGTCAAATCCCCCATAGGTGCATAAAGGAGTTTCCAAATCTATGAAGATGCTCACGAATTTGCTAAGTCAAGTGGGAAATATAGAGAGGGATGGAAAGAAAACTCATACATGATTTTATTTGGAGAAAAGGAGGGAGGATGGTGTGGGAAAAAAACAAGTCAACTACACCTAGTCTAGCTTTTCCTTTTGCCTTAAATCAGAATAAAATAAGGCAGCTTTTCAGAAAAAGAAGATATAGAATAAAGCATACATGCTAAATTGGGTTTCGAGGATGTTTTCCAAGTTCTCCATGACTCATTTTTAGCATGTGTTGACTTCTAGGACTTGTAGAAGGCAACTAGCATAGAATGGAATCTAGGAAACTAGGTAATAAAACAAAAATAATTAAATTAATGTCTAAGGTAGATAACAATGGGTTGATTATTCTAACAATACCCCTTAAGCTTGAATTTATGAGTAAATATCAGAAAACTATAGGGCCTAGCAACAATTCTTAGTCACCCTTTACATACTGCTTTTCCATACAACCAAGGAAAGAGGCAAAAACCCAGTGGGAAAATCCTCCCGTAAACATGGACAGGAAAAACAAAATTTTGGAAATATTGTCATCAATCATGCTTCATAGCATGATCAGCAATCCCTAGTAGTGATTTGAGATTTAGGAAGGTCTTCTCACAAAAAAATTTGGTGAATATGTATGCTACTTCTTTTGAAGATGCACATAAAAGTATATCGATGGTGCCATCATGAACAAGCTGTCTGATGTAGTGCATATGGATCTCAATGTGCTTGGTTCACGATATCTGAACTGGATCATTGCAGATTCGAATGGTTCTCTGATTATCACAATAGATAATAGTTGAAAACTCTGATTCAAAGCCACATTCTCCAAGTATCCCCCGCAACCACAAACATTGAGTTGTTTCATTTACAACTCCTCTATACTCTACTTCTGTAGATGAGAGTGCTATGGCACTCTGCTTCTTGCTTTACCAATTGATTGGTCCTTTTGCAAGAATGAACAGATATCCTAATGTAGACTTTCGATATGTGTTGTCACCTGCCCAATCAATGTCAGTAAATCCAATCAAATCAAGATCAGATTTTTCTTTCTAGAAGATCCCATGATTTCTTGTTCCTTGAACAAAGTTTAGGATCCTTTTGGCTTCCCTCGAGTGGATCTCATGAGGTTGATCCACGTATCTCAAAGCCACACTAAATACATAAGACATATCAGGTTGAGTGTGTGTAAGATAAAGCAAACACCCAATCAACTGCCTATATAGTGTATTATTTACCATAGGAGAAGAACCTGCTTCTTCAAGCTTAACTCCTGAAAGAAAGGGAGTCTTGCTTGGCATGCAATATTTCATGTTGAACATGTTCAGTAAATCCAAATAATACTTGGACTAATGTACTTTGATTCCATGTTGGGATTGAGCAATTTCGAGACCCAAGAATTGGCTCAACAATCCCAAATCTGTCGTAGAAAATGCATGGTTCATTGCATCCTTCAAGGAGGCAATCTCTTTTGATGAAATTCCTGTAATTAGAAGGTCATTCATACACAAGACAATAATAATCAAAGAACCATGAATCAGATTCAAATAGACATTAGGATCAGACTTGCATCGAACAAAACTCAGTGATAGCAAAAAGACATCAATCTTGGCATATCAAGCCCTGGGGGATTGCTTGAGCCCATACAATAATTTATTTAACCTACACACTAAAAATGGATTAGAAACAAACCATTTAGGTTGCTGCATGTGAATCTCTTTAGTGATATCTCCATTTAGGAAAGAAGACTTCACATCCATGTGATGTACCTTCCACTGCTTCGAAGATGCAATGGCTAGAGCTAGCCTTATGGAGTCCATCTTCGCCCCCGGTGAAAAGGTTTCATTGTAGTCAATACCATGTATTTGTGAGTATCCATTTCTACCAATGTTTCCTTATATTTCAAAGTTGAACCATCAGAAGAAAACTTAGTCTTGAAAATCCACTTACATTGAACTAGCTTCCTCCCTGGGGGAAGATCAACCAATTCCCAAGTGTTGTTCTTCTAAAGCGAGCTGAATTCTTCTTTCATGGATGTTTTCCATATTGGATCATGGGATACATATTCATACATCTGTGGATCTGATTCAACCATCAGATAGCACTTCTCAGCAGATAGAGGATATTTCACACAAAGGGCACTCTCAAATTGAGATCTAGTCCTCCTAGTGTCACTAGCATTTCTAGCTAGTTCCCCAGCTGCATGAATGGTATTTTATTCATATTTTGGTCTTGTAGGAATGTTAGGATATGAAATAAAATCATCATTATCAGACATATCAAAATCAACAAACTCATTAGTCTCTTTACTTACAATCAATGGATATGGTCGTGAAGAAGACTCTCCAACTTCAACTGCTACTAAAGGCTCTTCTTGGAACTGAACACTTATTTCAATGAAATATTTGTGAGTTCTCAAGTTTATTATATTGTACCCTTTTGAATATTTATAATACCCAACAAATAATCACTCTTGGCTTTGGGGCTACAAAGCCTTCCTCTTTTCAGTTGGAATTCTAGCCCAAGCCTTTGAGCCAAAAATCCCGAAATGGGTCACATCTGGCTTGTGCCCACTCCAATATTTGAAAGGAGACATACCATAAAGATACTTATGAGGAACCCTATTCTAGATGTAGAATGCACAGTTTATAGCCTCAGCCCAAAACTTTGGTGGAAAAGTCTTAGCCTCCGTCATGCAGGTTGCCATCCTTTAGTGATTTGTTCTTTCTCTCGGCAACACCATTTTGATGTGATGTGTAAGGGATTGAATGCTGCATTTGAATACCTACATATTTAAAATACTGAATGAACTTAGACTTGACATACTCACCACCATTGTCAGATCTAAGGATCTTGAGTTTCCTCCCAGACTGGTTTTCAACCAAGGCTCTAAAGACTTTGAAGAGGTCAAAAACTTCAGACTTATGCTTTAGGAAGTGAAACCAACAATACCTGGAAAATTCATCTATGAAGTTCAATGAATATTTGTCTTGACTCATGGACATATGAGGGAATGGACCAGCAATGTCACTGTGGATCATCTCAAGAGGTGCAGAGGTTCTCTTGTGACTAGCTTTCTCATACTTGTGCTCTGGGTGTTTTCCTAGGATACAGCCTTGACATAATCCCTTAGAAAACTTGACCTTTGGTAACCATATGAACATATATTTTTCACTCAAATCAGAAAGATACTTGTAGTTAATATGGCCAAATATTTCATGCCAAAGCTTGCTTGCTTCATTAGCATGAATCAGAAGATTAGACTTGGGTTTGAGTAGGGTAGAAAATGGGAAAACTTGTATACCTTTGAAGTGTGATCTACAACACATTTTTCTATGACTTTACCATTAGAAATATCAGTGATTTCAACATCATTAGGGGAGAATATGACCTTATTTGGAGACCCAAAAAGATTCATCTAATACACTAACAAGAGATGAGAGGAAAGACCTAGAACATACAACACATTATTGAACTTACCATGGTCAAGATCAATCCTTCCCTTCCCCAAACTGTCAGTGAGAGAGTCATCTCCCAAAACTATTGGTGGACCTTTCGACATGTCAAGAGAGGAGAATGTCTCTTTTTTCGAAACCATATGTCTAGAAGCTCCAAAGTGTATGATGAAGCTAGGTGAGCTTGATGTGCCAGCAACCAAGGCATGTACTCTCTCTATGCCCTCTGAATTTGATCCTCCTTCCCTCTTCTTTGAGTAATAAGGAAGGGAGATGTTATTCTTCTCCAGGATTTGGGTCAACATGTCAATTTTATTCTTTATACAAGAGCTCTTAGGATGATATCCCTTACTGTAGTATGCACACTTGCTCATTTATCCTTTGTTCTTTTTCTTCTGGGAGTTCTTCTTGGAACCTTGGGGCTCCTCTTGAGACTTGTTCTTGTCTCTCTTTTGCTTAGGTGGCTTTTTATATTTTTTCTTTCTTTTTGAATCCACCCTTGATTCTCCAGAAACCAAACCTTGGTATTTGGAAGGTTTTATGGTTCCCATCATCACCAACTTATCTTGCTCCTATGTGAGGGATTCCATGAAATCTGCAAGATTAGGCATATTCCAGGCTCGAGTTGTCAACTTGGTGGCATTAAAGCTAAAAAAAAAAACACTGAATAGCTAGGACCAATATTAGAGAGTATGGCCAAAACTAGTTTCTCTTCTTTTCGATCCCACACTGTTTCAACTGCAAAACAAGGGCCTTAAACTTGGAAAAGTAGAGTTGCAATGATTCAAAGCTACTAGGACTCAAGGAGATCATCCGATTCTTGATTTAATGTCCTCTCATCCCATCTGTCTTTCCAAAAAACTCTTCTAGCTTCTCCCACACTATCTTAGGTGATGTCAATCCATCAAGATGGAAGAGGAGGTCTCTTGAAATGCTCAGACACAAAAGACCATAGGACTCATCCCTCCTGTTGTGCCATTTAATTTTCTCTGTAGCTTCATTGGGATCTGCCTTAGTTTCCATAATCACGTTGTAGAGAACTTTCTCTCTAATAAATTGAATGGAGTCAAGATGATCTTCTAAGATTGGTCCATAGCTCAGAAATTGTGCCCTCCAGTCAGCAGAATGCGCTCCCAGTCAAGATGTCAAACCCAAAATAGCAACAAGGAAGGATAGAAATTGATATACAAAGTATTTGACACCATGTGGAAATTGAACCCAAGAGATAGAACAATTACACTCACAAAATTGCTAATCAAACATGCAAAATTCACACCAAAGGAGACTAAAATTGGAGCATAACACTAATCTATATTCAATAAGTGTAAAATAGCCAAACTTGTGAAGTAATAGGGTGCTGCAATATATAATTACATTATATAATCGAATCCATAAATATGCCATTCTAAATAGTCAAAAAGTAGGCTTACAAAATCGAGTTAAATCCCCCATAGGTGCATAAAGAAGTTTCCAAATATATGAATATGCTCATGAATTTGCTAAGTGAAGTGGGAAAGATAAAGAGGGATGGAAAGAAAACTCATACATGCTTTTATTTGGAGAAAAGGAGGGAGGATGACGTGGGAAAAAAATTCAACTACACCTATTCTACCTTTTCCTTTTGCCTTAAATCAGAATAAAACAAGGAAGATTTTTAGAAAAAGTAGATATGCTCTTTGGAGGATCTAGAATAAAGAAAAAATGCTAAATTGGGTTTCCAAGATGTTACCCAAGTGCTCCATGACTCAGTTTTAGCATGTGTTAAATTCTATGACTTGTAGAAGGCAACTAGCATAGAATGGAATCTAGGAAACTAGGTAATAAGACAAAAATAATTAAATTAATGTCTAAGGTAGGTAACTATGGGTTTATTATTCTAACATCCAAGGAGACCAGAAATCATATATTTTTCATCCACTATGTCTCCATATTTGTGAAACCCTTCAATGATGGACCTCTTATTGAGTGGTGGTTCATCAATCGTGTCACTTTGAATTTCAGCATTTATGGTACAAGATATGGCATTATAAGTCCTTGAACACTTCCTTTTGGGAAGACATTCTCTACTTTCAAATGGATTTGAATAGAATAAAAGGTTTTTAGTTGCTTTGGGACATCTTCACTTAATGGATTTCTTCTAAAAAAACTCTGTGAAAAATAGCTTAAACTGGGAAAAATCGTGAAGATGATATGCTACATCTTAGTTATAGATTTGCGACATGTTAATATATGTCACAAAAAAATATTTTCTCAACCTAAACCCCTATATCAACAAACCAAAAGTTCAGAGAAAACAAAGTGAAGAACATAGGTTCTCCCATACAAATGGTTGAACTTGTCCAAAAGGAAATAAATGAATTGTATGCCACAAAAAAGGTTGTTATATTCTTCATCCAACATTCAACTCTTGAACCACTTTTTAAAAATTCTTGAATAATCTCACGATGATGATTGTGAGAATGAAACCCTACAACCCATTTCCTCTCAATAGGAAACAGGGATCCCGTAGTGGGAAGATTACTTGGTACAAAACAAAGTATACAATATTTTGCTTCTTGAAACTCAGAGCAACGATAATCATTGGAAATACTGTATCGGTTATCCAACATCAAATAATATGAAACTATAACCTCATTTTATATTATGCTTCAAAGGGATCGTACCAAAATTTTCTTGTTAAATTTTCTTTTAATCACCTCTTGTAAAATCAATATTTTTTTCTTGTCGAATCGTGTCAGGTTACTTTCCTAATCATACATATTTTTTATTTTAGATGTGGATATTATCTCACATGCACAAAATGCACAATGTTTTCATAGTTTATATGCATAGGAAATTCCAAACAATATCGAGGAATAACATGATGTAGTATTTCTTGTGTGCTTGGTGCTTTGATTTCACGATGTGCGTTGATTGGTGTGTTGATGTGGTGGCCTCCATATGGCCATCGACCATTGGCTCTAGGTGCTGACCTTGATAAAAGAAAAATATAAAAACTTGAGTATAAATCCAAAATTATATATAAAACCATTTTTTATTAATCAAAATGTATAAAATCTACCCAATCTATGCATTGGGTATAAAATTATTATTTTTAATCTTTTGCTTGAATAGCCATTGAAAATTCTTTCTTCTTGCAAACCAGGAAACTTTCTCAATGTTTATGGATTGGGTATAAAATTATTTTTCTTTATCTTTTGCTTGAATAGCCATTGAAAATTATTTCTTCTTGCAAACCAGGAAACTTTCTCAATGTTTTATCAAATGACTCAAGCCTCAAAGTTAGCCAACCACCAACAAAATATTTGAAATTCATAATGCAACAACACCAACTCTCGTAAGCATAAAATAGTGCTAATAGTTGGTTTGAATTTGGGATGATATCCTCCCTGCGAGGTAGAAAACAACGCCGTAGACCAAGTTCCTCATCTATTGGGATGCTCCCAACCTTTCCTGAAATCCTTAACCTGTTTTGGACTATAAAAATCCACTGAAACCATTTTGCAAACAAGTCCCACTCTATAACATGTAACTTGTCACCCATCCATCCTCTGAAGAATGAAACCAATTGTAAAATACAAACCTGAACATGTAACTAAAACTAAAACTGAAACTGAAAAAAAAAAACATAAAAGGTGCTAAAGAACTGCTCACCATCTCGATCTTATTCACACCTACCTACCCTACTATATCGATCATAACAACCAATTCAAGTAAACTCTTACTTCCAATGAATCCAACCATGTCACTAATCAAATGATTGAGCTCTCTCATCATTCTTAATCAAAATTAGAACATAAGAGCATAATGAAAAAACTATATGATAAAATATTTGACCTTTACTGCTAACACATAACCAACCATTCCCACTACAAATTTTTTTCCATATAATCAGCCACTGGATCATAAAAGACATGACAACCTTAAAAAATTTCTTCTATTTGTTTTCCATAACAAGGCTGGTCAAAGTGTAACTTCTCTAGCACCCTGTCAAACTAATCTTTAGAAAAACCATGCAAGTAATGTTCATGACAATTTGTAAGTGAGACATCAACTACTTCATTCAAAATCTATGAATTTAAAACTTGATTCTTTCCATGCATTTCAAAATAATTATCATTTCATTCTTCAAAGAAATCAAGTGAACAAAATCCTTATTGACATAAAAATTCTGAATTTAAAATATTTGAAGAAGCATTCCATTAGAGTCCTTATCTCCTTCTTTGTGATTCAATTCCTCATCATAAACTGTTGGTTTTTCCACATGCTAAGATTGATTGCATGATTTCTCGTCATGCTTATCATCCATTTCTAGAAAGTTTATGGAATTATCCATTACCTCAAATTTCTTATTTTGATTAGAGACTTTAAGTCTCTTTTTAGGCAATTCAAATGAATAAAAAAATAATTGCAAACAATCACTTTCTTCATGCTCACTATCCTCATCGTTTTTACAATTTTGGTCATGGATTACAATCAGATTTTCTTCACTAACTAGCCCTGAACTTACAAAATCTACAGTTAGTTTTTAGGAACAATATCCAAGAAGTCATACTCATATTCATGATATATAGTTGAACTAAAATATTCTTTGAAACCATCCATAATAGAAATTTCAACATGTTGACTGCAATCTTCAAAAAACAAATTAATATAACCCTCTTATTTTACATCACTCGGCTGATCATCTTTTTGCTCACAAAAAATAGAATTGGAAGGAACAACAAGTTCTTTTCATTCATATTGCTCAACCAATTCTAATTCCTTTTCCATTTAATCACCAATGTCTTGGTCTGAAAATATTTTAGACATTCTAATATTCTCTTCAACCTCCAATGAATCAATAAACATATGTTTCAAAGTGACTGACTTTCTCTCCAAAAGAAGAAAACACAATTTGAGAGGAAAGGTAGATGCATAATACAATTTAGCAACATCTTCTAATGGTTGAATTTATTTTGGCATGTTATAATAAAATCTTGCAAACCTCTTGTTCAAACTTGAAAGGGTTTCATTTTCTTGTTTCTTCATGGAATACAACTTCGAAATAACTTTGTCCAATGACCTCCTCTTACCCCAAAACTTCAAAAATATATTAGAAATTTTTTCCCATGTATTGATGGATTCAGGCTACAAGTGCTTAAACCGTTTCTTAACATCTCCTTGCAAATATTAGGAAAAAAACCTCATACAAACATCATCATTCTCTATTTCAAAGAGGTCAAGGAAATGAAGAAAGGATTGAAGATGTTTCTCAGTTGTGAATTTTTTGGATTCAGCATCAAACTTAGGAAGGTATTTGTAGTGTTTTGTAGGAAAATCATGAAGGACATGATGTAGGTGAAGTGGTCTGTATCGGTTTTGGATATTGAAAGAAACAAGGCTATGTGGAAAGGATGTAGCATCAACTGTGGTATCATGAGGCTCACAAGGCTGATCATTGTTCCTTTGTCGCTCAAATGAAAGTTCTTGGTCAAAATCAAATGTAAATATGGAGAGATACTTTGAGTTCGTAAAGAAGGATATACAGGAGAAAATTCATGGTTTTGTTTTGAATGCAATAAGCAATCATAAAATATTTTGACAAGCTTAGGAAAGGACATGAAAAAATTTACAAGATAGGATAAGATGTATTGGATAAAATTGAAACTTGAGTACCTTATCTCTTCATAATTCCTTTCCATTTCTTTACAATGCGATCATTTCCTCAGTAGAGTTTGTCGGTTCTCTTTGAAAACTTGATTTATGGATCATGTCGCCAGTGGAGTCACTGAAATTTGGATTCTTGAAGATGGAGTCGTCAGGTGAAATATGCACAACCTTCTTGATGTTTGATCATTGTTCACCATCAACAATGAAATATGAAACACTCCTGTTCATACCAAGGGAATATTTAAACCCTCATATCCCCAGAAATGATGTCAATATGTTTTCACTCATATTTTCCTTGGGTTGTGTCAAGGAAACCCCGAGGTAACCACAAAATCACTTTAGACTATATTTTTGACCTAATACAATCAGAGAGGGATATCTCGATATTTAAAAGGTTTTCACACTCAAGATATTCAATCAATGACACTCAGAAGGTCATATTTATGATAGGACAATCATGGAGTAGACCATTGGGGAATGGAGTCAACAATCATATATGAGTTAGGCTGCAAGAGGTAGGGGTTTGAAAGGTTCATGGATAGAGGGAATCTAAACACCATTTCCTTAGTCTTGAGGTATTTTAAGGTTGATTAGAATACAGAGGGAGACATCCCATCTAACAGAGCACCTAGCTAGGGTGAATTCTGTAAAATTTTAGCAGAAAGTGTTTTGAAAATGCTTAAAACGAATGAACCTAGAGATTGCAGGATGAATTCTAGTTCATAAAACTAATGTTAAAACATGAAATTAGATAAAAAAGGGACAGGGAACTGGAAAAACAACTACTTAAGAATATCACTTACTGAGAAAGATAATGGCACAAGAATCTCTGCCATGGAAAAGTTCAACATTCCTCCTCTGCAATTTTATGCATTCTCCGAAAACAAGGAGCCTTTCTTCTCTTGAAAATCAAAACCTAGATCTATCAAATACATATGAATATATAGTAAAAATACATATACTCTATCTTAAATTTGAAATTCAACTGCATTCTCAAAATAGAAACAGTTACAACTAATTTTATTTCTTTTAGGAAGCGAATTGCTGAAAAATAGGCTTCAACGCCCCACCTTCATAGCTCAAATGGTTATAGTTGTGTGAAATATGAGAGATGTTCTTGTAACTCCATATGTACCTATCAAAACCCATGTATTAATTTTGTTAGATTCCCTTCCTGCTCCTCAGAATATGTATTTGAATTTGATGGCTCATACAGTAATTTTAAATTTATGGAAAATTTCCCTATGAAGATGACTTAAATTATCCCAAACTTTGACACATATGTAAAAAATGAGAGAGGTTATTGTAGATAAACATGTTTTAAGAAAAAAATTCTCTCGGTTTCTGAAAATTATTCTTCATTTAGCACAAATTGGTCTATGAATTTAATGACTAAAATAGTCAATTTTATAATTAAAAAATATCGAGGTGCTTCAATTTTGAATTATTAACTTTAATTCTCTTTGCAATAGTTAATTGGAAACCTTGCTGTATGTACATCATTGAATTACATGAGTTTTCATTGTATGTAATAATTATTATTTCCTTCAACTGAACCAATCTATTTTCCATATCCAGCTTTATTAAATACCTTTCCCTCCATCAACAGAGAATGCAATTTCCTTCAATAAAAGTGGTTCATTTGGGAGGTATCTTAACTATAAATGTTCCACAAAATGCCTCCTTGGATTGTCCAATCCTTTTAGGGTGCTTGTTTTGCAGTATGAGTGGATCCTCATTTGGAATCTTACAATACTGTAATATTCCTTCCAATACCACGATGATTTGTTCAATTTGATAAATGCAATATACTAGGTAGAAAACACAACCACTAAGTGCAAACTTATATGAGAGGGAAAACCCCATAAATTCAGGTTGTTGATTCTTTTTGGAAGAATAACTAACAACAGTGCATATGAGAAAAGTCTCATGGTACCAATAATATTCATACAGAAATCAAACCATTCATTGGTAGCAACATTATAAAATTCGATAGATATGTGTGTGCTGACCAACGTAGCATTAGTAGACTTGAACCTTTATTGGTTGTAGAAAACTCGAATTCTTGTAATTCCAAAAAGTGTCTCAGAGAAATTGTGAATAATAGGTTCCATTCGAACTGCAGGTGCATGGGTCCTTCACTAGTCAGGATTTCCAAAACCAATTGCATATCCTGTTAACTTCTCCTTAACTTTCTCCATCTGAATGATTAGAAACCTTTCATTAATTTGGAAAAACAATACAGTACCAACACGTGTTTGGAAATTAACGACAAACAGATAATTTTGTTGATTTTAAGATTGATTCTCTTCTTGCTTGTTGTACTTGAAAAAATCATTGGGACAATAGATCAGAAACAACTACAAATATCCACCATTCAAGATCACCGGGCATACCAAATTTCCCTGATTTGGAAAATTTATTTGGTCATGCACATTCTGGAAATGAAATCCACCTCCGTCATGGATCCATTTATTCTCTATATCATCACCATTAAACATTGAAGGATCTACCCAATTTCGCTAAGTTTGAAATTTCCTTTTTAGGAAGGGACAAATGTTTCTCCAGTTT
Source organism: Pseudotsuga menziesii (assembly GCA_001517045.1). Lineage (NCBI taxonomy): Eukaryota > Viridiplantae > Streptophyta > Pinopsida > Pinales > Pinaceae > Pseudotsuga > Pseudotsuga menziesii. Next base: position 218,298 of record LPNX011081220.1, read on the forward strand.
CACCAAAAACTGTTATCACATGAACTAGCTATGAAAATTTTCATGTTGACAAAATCTTGTAAGGCACTCATCTTTCAGATGGTCTGTAAGGGTATTAACCTTTTGAGGATGTCTCGACCACAATAGCACTCAATTTAAACAAGAACTCATAGAAGCACAATGCTCTTGGTGTTTTTCTTTGTCCAACACTTTTAAAAACTTTCTCTCTCTTATAGATGGATCTTCTTCATGGTCACCATCTGAAACAACATACACACAACGTTGTGTACATTCACAAATATACCAATTTTACCATCTCATCATAGTTTCCTTAGAGAATTTGTAAATCAATGTGGTCACCACTATACATCAAGAATAAGCCCATTAAAAATAATAAAAAACATGTTGAACTTGTCTGCCATATGCTTTGTTGCCACTTGATGGTATTTGCAAATTTGTCAGATAAATTGAAAATTTTTATCCCATACTTCCAGCAGAATTCCTTCCAATACCTCTACTTTAAATATAGGGGCATTCTGAAATCCAGACGGTCTGGCATTCATTTTATATGAATTTTCTCAGTAATTGAAAGAGGTTGATCGACAAAATGGTCCAAAAGATGTAGATCCATGTGAGATTTCCCAGGAAAACACATATATTTTGAAAGAAGTAAATTGGACACCTCTTTCTCACTACATTATTAGAACATTAATCCAACCCCTTAGTACCTAAGTTTAACTCCTTAGTCGATTTTATTGCTTTTATGCATTAATACACTAGTGTTTTGGACTTAGGGTGCTTAGTTGGACAAATACCAAGTCAAATTGAGGAATTCACACTCACGTGAGCACTCCATATTAGTCAACCAGCCACATGTGCTCCCTCATCATTTCTGGTGCACTCCCATTCATTGAATGTGGACAGCTTGGTTGACTAGGAGCACTAGAGGTGAATTTTGTCCATTTTTTGCTTGATTTGGTACATTTAATGCCATGTAGATCCTCTCAGTCACTTAGATTTCCACATAGCAATTTGTGGCCATTTGGGCTGATTTGGAGCATGATTGTCCCACCTAGGGGAGATTGATACCAATTTGGAAATTTTCACTTGCACAGTCACATTAGGATCCCAAATCCTCATGAAACACTTTTGATGTAATATAAACTTGTTACAAACATATTTTTATGTTAGAGAATCAAAATATAACCTGCTTCTGTTAACATTGCATGTGTAAATTACTTCTCATTTAATGGTTTTTTGTTGGTTTTGCACCAAATTCGATTTGTGATTTTCTCTAAGGATCCTAGAGCTTCCTGTGGGTCGAATTTCTCATATGGTATCAGATATGGTTGTATTTTATTGAGTTTCATATCAATCCAGAGTGTTTTGAGCTACATTTTTAGAGAAATTTGAGATAAAATTGAGTTGTTTTTGCAGGACAATCGAAAATTTCATCACCATTAGCGCAGACAGAAATGGAAGCTACCCACATCTTGCTAAGACCTTTCAAATTATTCAATTGGAATGTATATATGGTGATTCAACTGAGGGCCAAAGGTCTCTACAGAGTTACCACAGGCACAAAGGTGGAGCCAAACTCTGTAGTAGAGAAATCCAAATACTTCAACAAATTGGATGAAGCATATGGATTGTTATGCATGAGTATCTCAAAAGAGCTCTTGTTCCACATAGACAGTTTAACCACACCCAATGAATTTTGGGTAAAACTAGAGACATTATTTGGGAAAGCTGATGAACCAAGAGGTCACCATCTTGAGAACGAGCTCATCATCCACATCCCAGCGCACTTTGACACTATCCGGTAATTCTTCACCAAGTTTAAGTCACTTGTGTTGTAGCTGAACCAATGTGGAATTGAGAAGAAAGAAGACCAATTTATCTTGTCCATACTTTCAAAGTTGGTGTCGAAGTTCTTAGTTTTTGTCAGCACACTCCACTACGGCAACTTAACACTTCGAAACTGGAAAATGCTAAGTCTAGAAAGATTCATGGAGTCCCTCACTCAGGAGCAAGAAAATATAGTCCAAATGGGAACCATAAAAAATAAGGATCAAGCCTTGGCCATGGGAGTTTCAAATGCCTCAAAGGGAAATCCCAAAGGCAAAGAATTCGAAGCTTCCAAAGATGAAGAAACTAGGCAAACCCAAATCTAGTGATGGGGTTTCGAATCCTCCCAAGGAGAAGGACAACAGAGGAAAAGAGAAGACCAAATGCACCTATTTCCATAAGGGATGGAATCTAGAGAGCTCATGCATGAAAAAACCATTGAAGAGATAGCGTAGCTATTGGATAAGAACAACATTCCAGTCCCTGACAGCTCAAGGAAGAAGGATGGCACCTCCAGTTTAGATGACAAGGAGAAATGTCATGCTTTGGTAGCAAGTACCTCTAATTACTCATATTTCATCATTGATTCGGGGGCTTCTAGACACATGGTATCCAAAAGATATCTCTTCTCCTCCATGCATTCGAATGTTGGCCCAACAGTTCGAATGGGAGATGATTCATAAATCCAGACTAGGGGGATTGGTAGGATTGACTTAGAGAATGGTTTCTTTAGTGATGTGTTGTATGTACCATAACTTGTAGAATTTTTTTTTTCATTATATCAAATGATCCATATAGGAGACAAAAAGAGAGTGACCTTCACTCTAGACATGGTAGAGATTGCAGAAATATCATCAGACCAAGTCATTACAATTGGGTATGAAGACCACCATGAGAGGATGTACAAGTTTTCGAAATTCCTCCCCACTTCCAATGATCAATACCTTCTCTCACATGACAATGAGATTCCCAATCTATGGCATGAGAGTTTTGGTCACATGAAATACAAGTACCTCCAAGCACTAAACATAGATGAGATGGTGGAAGGACTTCCACAAATCAAATCATCAAATGGAGCACGAATTGGGTGTGTATTTGGGAAGCATCCAGAGCGAGGCTATGAGAAGGGGATGGCAAGGAGAGCTAAAAACCCATTGGGGTTGGTACATTAATATCTGATTGGTCCTTTTCCCACTCCATCATATGGTGGATCAAGGTATGTACTTACATTTATCGATTATTACTCAAGATTATGTTGGGTGTACTTCCTCAAATTAAAGTATGAAGTTTTTGAACAATTGAATATTTGGAAGGCATTGGTAGAAAATCAGAGTGGGAATAAGATTAAGATAATTAGGACTGATAATGGGAAGGATTATGTGAAAAATAACCTACAACACCTTTGTTATGAGTGTGGCATCCAAATGCAACACTCAACTCCCTATACACCACAACAAAATGGTGTGGCAAAGAGGAAGAATAGATCTCTCAAGGAGATGGCCACTTGCATGATTGAAGCAAGGGATCAAAGTCCCAAGATATGGATTGAGGACATTAGTTGTGCTGTACACATACAAAACATATCCTTCTACAAATCCATAAAAGGAAAGAATCCCTACAAGGCATGGTCTTTCCATAAACCAAATGTCTCAAATTTAAGGATTTATTGAACTAGAGCATGGGCTCGAATCCCTTCTGAAAAGAGGAAGTACTTGCAGTCACAAAGAAAGGAGTGTATCATGGTTGGATATGGTGAGAATAAGAAAGGTTAAAAACTTTTTGACACTTCCACAATCAAGACATTTGTTGAAATAAGTGTGCAATTCGAAGAGGAACCAATACCCGATTTTGAGCTTGCAACAGGGGAATGCTCTTCTCCTTAACTATTTGATGATGTAAGTGATGATTCATGCTCTGTTCTTTCTGATATACCAGATAATAATATGGATGAATATTATATTTCTGTATATGATTCACCATTAGGGCCCAAGTGGGATGAAAAAATCATACAAGTTGAAAGGGAATTGGTTGGCAATCCCCAAGAGCCTAGGAAGACTAGATCTCAAACTAGTAATTCTTCTTTTGCAAGTGAAAGTGTTATTGATGAGAAATATTTTATGCTGATTGGATCTGATACACAAAAATATAATAAATCTTGTAATGACCCAAAATGTAAAACATCAATGAAATAAGAGTGCCATTCTCTCCAAGAGAATGAGACATGGGAATTGGTTCCCCTTCCTTCCAAGAGGAAGCTTGTTCAATGCAAGTGGATCTTCCAAACAAAACTTTCTGCTGATAGGTAAGATGTGAAATAAAAATAAATATTAGTTTCTAAGGGATATTCTCAATTCCATGGTGTTGATTACATAGAGACCTTTGCACCGGTTGCAAAGATGGACTCCATAAGACTAGTTTTAGCAATTGCACCTAGTAAGGGTTGGCAAGTGTACCATATGAATGTCAAGAGTGCATTCCTAAATGGTGACCTACAGGAGTATATATATATTAATAAACCTTAAGGATTCCAAGAGGATCCTTCACTTGTATTCCGGTTGAATAAATCACTTTATGGACTCAAACAAGCCCCCAGGGATTGGTATGCTAAAATGGATACTTTCTTGCTCTCTATTGGCTTCACTACATGCAAATCAAATACTAATGTATATTTTCCGCAACATTATGGTATTTTGAATTTTATTTTTCTTTATTTTTATGACCTTCTAGTTACAGGTAGCTGCACCACTTCAATTGGTTCAATTAAGTCATCTTTACATAGTGAATTTTCCATGACTGACCTAGGATTGCTAAGGCAATTTTTGGGCTTGGAAATTGAGCAAAGTGAATGGGGAATCATGTTGAGTCAACCACAGTATGCTTCAGACCTGATAAGTAATTTTAACATGGATTATTTTAAGGCATCCAAGTGTTCCTTTCTTTCTGGCATCAAATTGCATGAATTTGACAATTCTCCATTGGTAGATTTTACACTCTACAGGAAACTAGTGGGCAGCTTGTTCTATCTTACACATACAAGACCAGATCTATATTATGTTGTAAGTGTTGTAGAAAGACATATAAAACAGCCACATGATCTCCATTGGATGGAAGAAAAACTAATTCTTCAGTATGTCTAGGGTACAAAGAATTTCAGGGTGCACTACTCAGCTAGTTCTTCACTTCAACTAGCTGGATTTTCTGATTTAGATTGGGCTGGAGATCCCACTAACAAGAAGTCAACTTCAGGTTTTGTCTTTATGATTTCTGAAGGTCTCATTTTCTGGTAAAGTAATAAACAAAACACCATGTCACTTTCATCAGCAGAGGACGGGTACAAGGAAGCAGTCAATGCAGCTACACAGTGTGTTTGGTTGCAGGGAATTCTTCGGGAATTTGGTGTCACAATTGATTCTCCCACCAACATTTAGGTGGAAAAATAAAAGTTCCATAAAAATATCTACTAATCTAGTTCAGAGGCAAAGGACAAAGAACATTGAGATCCATATGCACTACATCCGGGGCTTAGTGCATGACCGTGTGATTTCACTACAGTATTGCCCATCCACCGAGCAAACTACCAACATTTTCACCAAGACTTTCACATAGAAGACCTTCACTTACCTGAGATATTTTATAGGGGTGAGTTATGGATAGTTATTTTCTATTATTTGTTGCAAGTTTCAGCCCATGTCCATTCTTGAGGGAAGGTTTTGTCCCATGAGGTTTTCCTTCTTTTCCTTGGTTTACATGGACAAATAAAATTTCTCAATTATGTATTTGAGGTTACTTGAGCCATTGTTTCCAAGGCCTCCTTCCTTTTTTGAGATGTACTTAGTTTTTGGATTAAGGGAGGGTGTTAATACAGTAATCCAACCCCTTAGTACCTTAGTTTAACTCCTTAGTCAATTTTATTGCTTTTATGCATTAATGCACTATGGTTTTGGACTTAGGGTGCTTAGTTGGAAAAATACCAAGTCAAATTGAGGCATTCACACCCACATAAGCACTCCATCTCAGTAAACCAGATACATGTGCACCCTCCTCATTGTTCGTTCTCTCCCATTCATTGAATTTGGATAGCTTGGTTGACCAGGAGAGCTAGAGGTGGATTTTGTCCATTTTTGGCGTGACTTGGTGCATTTAATGCCACCTATAACCTCTCACTCACCCAGATTCCCACACCCACGCATTCCAAGGTGTAATAATTTCCCCATGTCACCTAAGCGATGTTCACACAATAATTCATGGCCATTTGGGTTGATTTGGAGCATGATTGGCCCACCTAGGGGCAATTGATGTCAATTTGGCAATTTTCACTTGTATAGTTACATTGGGATCGCAAAGCCTCATGAAACACTTCTGATGTAATAAAAACATGTTACTAACATGTTTTTATGTTATAAAGTCAAAATATAACATGTTTCTGTTCACATTGCATGTGTAAATTACCTCTCATTTAATGGTGTTTTGTTGGTTTTACACTAGATTCGATTTGTGAGTTTCTCCAAGGCTCCTAGATCTTCCTGTGGGTCAAATTTATCACATGCATGCATGGAATAGTTTGCAACCTTATTTAGTTTCTCAGGTGTCGATTTCTAAAATTGTTGGACTATTCATCCACTCGTAGAAATTGCAATCAACTCCAACTCTCTTGCACTCTTCCATACGATCCTTGTAGAATATCAAATATTTCTGCTATTTTTAAAATCATTATCTTCCAAAGTTCTTGAAGAAAGGAATGAACCAATTATTACGAGTAAGTTAGAATCATGGATCCAAAACCAACAATTGGTCCATATATAAAATAAGCATATAGTGTGATTTTTTGTCATGTTGGCAACAACTTCATACCTTTTAACTCTTGTTACTTTCCTCATCATACAGATTTTTTATTTTAGATGTGGATATTATCCCACATGAACAAAATGCAACATGCTTTTATATTTTATATGTGTAGGAAATTCCAAACTGTATCAAGGAACAACATGATGTAGTATTTCTTGTGTGTTTGGCGCTCAGACTTTGATGATTTGCATTGATTGGTGTGTGTTGATGTGGTAGCCCCCATATGGCCATCAGCCATTGGATCTAGATGTTGAGCGGCCATCTGCTAAACTTTTATGAAAACATATTTTGTCATATTTTTAGAAAATAAACCTAATAAAAAATATAAAAACGTGAGTATAAAGTCAAAATTTATATATAAAACTAATGTTTATTATTCAAAACATATAAAATCTCTGCACTAGGTATAAATTTACTTTTCCTTATCTTTTTCTTGAATAGCCATTGAAAATTATTTCTTCTTGCAAACCGGAAAACTTTCTCCATGATTTATCAAATGACTTGAGCCTTAAAGTTAGCCAACCACCAGCAAAATATTTGAAATTCATAATGCAACAACACCAACTCTCACAAGCATAAAATAGTGCTAACAACAAGCATACCTTCACAGAACTTGCACAATCTCGAATAGAGTGTCTTGGTTTTCCACAGTTATAAAATATGATTTAGCCTCTTCCTCGACCAAATCTCCCCACCCCTTGTTGTTTTCCTCGGCCCCAAAAATTTCCACCCCACCTAGGTTGAGGGTATTGTTGTTGCGACAGATACTGATTTTGTTGATATTGTGGCTAAGGATGCTGTGGTTGTTGATATTGAGGTGGTGTATATTGAGCTGATTGATATTGAGATTGCGCTCACTCAACTTACATCTTCTCATCAATATTCATCAAGTAGGTGTCCACCATATTCTCCTGCAACAGCTGAAATTGCCTGCAATATTTCTCATCATGTCCTACAAATTTACAAAATTTACAATACATACTAGTCAGTGCACTTACAATCTTTTGCAAGTATATACACTCTTCTAACCAATTGTCATCACTCTAAGATATCCTACACCAAGGTATCCCATGGGAATTTATAAGTTTCAGCCTTCCTTCTCTGACATAAATCATGAGCGCTCGTAAATTATCTTTATCGTGCCCCTTTATTTTGCACCTTGTACACCATAGTTCTTCCTGAATTTGTGTCCCCTTCTTAATTTCTTGGATTTGCATCATAATTTTATCTAGTTGTGAGTGAATATACATTATCCCTACACCAGTTTCTCCAACTGGAGAGGAATCTTACTTCATGGATGTCTCAAGGGCTTCAGTCTGTGACAATATTTTCTATTCCATTATTGGGATTCAGATGTTTAGCAACAACGTGAGAATGAACCATTCCTTTTGTTGTACATCCAACATTTGAAAACTTACTTTGGCCATCAATGTCTTAAATATTTGGTCAAAGTCCCAAACAGACTCTGTAGGTAACTCCTTGATTTGTTTGATTTATGGCATGCACCGTGACTCGAATTTTGGATTTTTGAACTCATTTATCATTCCCACTCGAATTTTTTCAAGTGATTTATGCACAACTCCTACTGGGAATATGAAAAACTTCATATACCAATCTAGTGCACAAACTCTCAAGTTTTTGATCATTACACCTGTTTAATCACTTCATATTGGACCTATCGCATGGTCTGCATAGATTCACAGAGAAACCAATGTTGATATGGGTGTTTGTTGTTCAGGAATAAACACCCTTATAACCTAGGGTCTAGGGTTACCAACATACTTCTAAAACTTGAAAACAATTATATTTAGTTAAATGCAGAAAGGAAATAGGAAGAAATATTGGACTCATTTGATTACCGACAATTGATCCAAGCATTATCTTCTTCCGCTCTGCTTCTCTCCAAAGCTTTCAGGGATGCACCTCCTTCACCTGCAAAGAGCAAATTCTCCAAGTACAATCTTATACATGTATATATAACAGGTTAGATAAACAACATATATAGTGCTTAATTAAATATATTCATCAAACCCTAATACATGAAAGAGACTCAACACAATGTTGGAAGAAGAATTCTCTTTATTAACAATCAGTGAATGAGATAAGTGTACAACCCAACGCCTGAGACAAGGACTCCTCTGCAACCAAAGGAATCTGAGTTCTGTTGCTCCAAGACTTCTAAAGATATACCACCAGCATAACTTTTCTCTCCAAAATTCATTCCTCCATGCCCTCCCCAAGGCCTCTATTTATACTTTAGGAAATAGAGTAGTTTCAAAGGTCGAGGAGGTTGAGACAGTTGAGATGGTTAATTATTAGGGCTCAAATAATCTCCATTAATCATGATTTATATTTTTTAATGTCGAATGGAGGTGTACGTGACTATTAATATAAGTAACCCGTGTATGACATGTGAGTCTCTTAAAGGAAACCCACATACAGATCTGTACGCGATTTGTAATGGAGATAGTCGCATACAATACACGAGTTGTCAATGAGGATAGTCATGTATGTATGCAAGTTTCAATGGAGATAGTCACGTATGCTAATCCATAATTGGAAAAATAATGTAGCAAGCTGGTTGAAGAATAAATGCATCTCATGTCATGCCCATCTATAGTGTTTTGGAAAACTTCAATCCTAAAATGTCCTTTTGTGTACCAACATAATGAATTGTTGGCACTCAGATGGAGAAGTGCCATTTGGGTTGATAACAGATGCCCCCTAATGTGTGACGTCAGAGGGAAGCGATGGCTAAAATACATTCTAATCATTATCTTTGGAGAACTCAGAAGTCCAATGGAGCAGAGGTAGTACCTGAAACAAATACATAATAATGTCATATACAAAGTCATATCTGAGGATGCTATGTTCAATATACCGGAACACTAGCTCCTTTACAATATTTGAGTACATCATATAGTATGGGTACAAGACCACATATATTACAAAGGTGGATCAAAGCCACAATATACAAGAATGATGAGTCTTCAAAGATCTAGAAGCTGTGTAAATAACCACAACATAATCTTGTGCAACTTAGTCCATAAATGTGAAACTAAGGTCTTCATAAATAATCCCAAAGAACCAGTACAATCCGAGCCATGTCATTAGAGGAATTTTGGGGTCTAAAATGGGCCTCCTAAGGAAAATAATAAAATAATAGTTAAAATAATAAAATAATAGTTAAAATAATAAAATAAT
>LPNX011081220.1:228312-321089 GCA_001517045.1 Pseudotsuga menziesii
TGGCATACTTTTGATGGACCCCGCTACCCCAAAAATAAGAAATACCTGAAAAAATGTGATGATGACATCATCATCACATTTTTTCAGGTATTTCTTGTTTTTAGGGTAGCGGGGTCCGTCAAAAGTATGCCGTGTGGGTACTCGTTGGATGCAGAATCAAATTCCGCATCCAACAAGCTCTCCCGATCGAAATTTGAGTAAAAACACAATGAGATATGTCAAAAATACGAACAAAAAAAGTAGTTTTTTTTAATGACAAATATGTCAATTCAACCATTATGGTTGACTTATTTTATTGAAATTCTATTGGTTCTTGAATTCCAACTCACAAAAAATTATTTTGGCATGTGTTCTTATAAGGCCCATTTTAGACCCCAAATTTCCTCTAATGGAATAGATGTTATTGAAGTCGAACATGGAGCAAATTCAACAGATTGTCAATCAATAGGTGATAATCAACAACTGAAGCAAAGCAATTCACCAATAATGAAAGTGAATCCTGAGGTACGATCGTCAAAACTCTAGGTCTTTGTCTTCAGGAAGTGTTGATGCAGAACCATACTGTGATAAGGAAGGAAATAGATCCTCCAACGGATCACAAGAGTGACTAGGAACTAGGTAAAGGAAGGGAGACACAAGTAGTAATGGATATGACAATGATGGAATCAGTTTATATATCAGACATGGGGTTAAGTCCTTGAATAGTGAGCACGACATAGAGATGATCCAAGGCAGCTTTTTAATTTTACAGATAGAACAACTAAACTTATCTGTCATGTAGGAGACATGATCAGATTCCCCAGGTAGAATTGACAAGAGGAGGAGTAAGTAACTCCAAGTAACAGTTGAACTGAAAGTGAACACTGAGACATGAGTATAAAAAAAAATAGAGAGTTCTTTGTTCAAGGATGACATGGTGCCACTAACTGAGAACCAAAAGAAAAATTCTTCCTTACCTTCCCTGTTAAATTTTAACGAGTCCAGGAAATTCAACTCAGATCTCTCTTCATTTTTTAACAAGCTTGAAGAGAAGAGGAAATAATGCTTGATAGTGTCACTGATTCGTGGATTTTATGAGCCCAAAGTAGTACATGCTCACTCAGTATTTTCATATTTAGAGAGTCTGAAAATTCCAAAGAAGACTCCAGGGGGGTCCTTTTTTGTCCAATTTAGTCTCATGAGGCTGGAAAAGTATAAAACATACCACAGAAGAACTCTCTTAACTTCCATGGAAGAAAAGGTGAACATTTTTCGTACTTAGTCAGGGAGGTCTGAAAAAGGTTAAATTACCACCTACCCAACGCTCCTTCGAGAACAACATATAGCTTGAGTTTTACGAGTGTGAAGGAAAGCAAGATCACTCAGAAAGATCCATTTGAGTACGAGAAATGGGGCTTACAACAATAAACTCGATGCTTTGTTCTTGGTTTTAAATGAGCATGACAAAGACACAAAGTACACTTAGAATCTTTTTCATGTTTAGGTCTAGAGCACGAAAAAGAGAAAACTAAGCTCATACCGAGAGTTGCTTTTCCGTAAGTTTAGTCCCTTAGGTCCGGAAAAGTGATAAAATTGTACCTGAGAATACTCTTCTCAATTCCAAAGAAAAGAGAGTGATCCTTTCTCGTATTATTCCACATGGTCTGAGAAAGAGATAACCTACCACCAATGTGGATGCCCATTCATGTATTCTTAATGAGCTTAAACAGACAAGTTTACTTGGTAGTCAAGTGTGTTTTAAGGAGTTAGACCTGGGCCTAAAGAAACTCCATAAGGGTGGGGAGTCCTATAAAGGGATATCATTTAAAAAGAGACCAAATGAGGCTCAATTTGGCGTGAAAAATAGCTAAAAAGATTCCCCTGAACCAATGACAGCTGCAGTATGAGTATAAAAAGACAATAAATAGGTTCTAAATGAGGATACTCATAGGAGGAAGGTCCTATCCATGGAAGAACAATGGTAAAGACAAGGAACTAATGGTTAAAAATACCATATTCTGTGGTCAAAATGTTAATGCTAGGTTTAAGATGGAGTAGTTATAAATGCATAATGCATGTGAAATGACGAAAAACCATCCTATATGAGAAAAAACACATTAAAAATGATAATGAACCTGTCACATGGAATAAAAGATATGGTATTAGTTTTATAAATTATGAACTATAGGGAAAAACCCACTTGAAAAATAAATTTTCTATAAATAGTTCAAAACATAAATAAAAGCTCACCATTTGGATTTTTAACCATAGAAGACAAGTTTATACCTATACCTTCAATTGTTCGGTGTGGACGATTCGTTTGACCATTCCCAAAACTGCAAGAGTCAGGTAAGACTGCACTCCATGCTCTTTCTTTTGATCCAAGCATTTGTCAAAATTAAGTCCTAATTTCATGTTTTTAGATGCCCTCAAAATAGCAACGCTGTGTACGTGGGGTTGGTATAGTAATAGTCAGGTACACACATTCTGTACGTGGGTTGTCCGAACGACAGTCACGTATAGTACGTGACCTACCTTAAAAAACAGTCGCGTACGCTGCCTGAGGTGAAAAAAGAGTATGTAGGGTCAAAATTTCCAAATTTTATATGAAACTGAAGGTTGGCAATTGCTTGGTTATTAGGTTGAAAGATGGTGCTTGAGTGGAGGGAGCAAGAACATGAAGACATGGACCAAGAAGCTCTTCAAGATGCCCCCATAGTGAACGCTTTACGTCAAAGTGGGTTATTGAAGTTTTTATGTACCTCACCTACACGGGCCAATGTTCACCTCTTAGAGTTCTTGATAAATTATTGGGATCATGACTTGGGCATGTTTGACCTTCAAGGTGAGTCTTTGGAGATTATCTCTGAGGATGTCTATTTCATTGTTAGTTTATCACGACGGGGAGCTCCAGTAAACTTGGAAGGCACTGGCAGAGGCGGTGACTCTCTAAGTGTACAAAACTATATTGATATATACTACGCGCCAGACACACAAAAGAGGGGTAGTTGCATCCCTATTGTTCACATACATGACCTTCCTTTGCAGGTGTTGACAAGTACTAGAGTGAGGGTTGTAGGGTCATCATCACTCAACCTTAAAACTCAAAACTAGATGAGACTAGCACTAGATTGTATGCAAGGATCCCTATATGACTGGTGCTCAGGAGTGATCCTGATTATGAGAAAACAACTCTCTGACTACAAAAGAGGCAGGAGGAAATTTTTTGGGTATTCCAGCATACTAGTAGCCTTCTTCTTTGAAAGAGTACTAGAATTGAGTCTTGCAGTGCCACTACCAGTTCGTTCTCCTCGTCAACCTAGGCTAACCAGATTGGGAGATATTTTCCTCCACTAGGGATTTGGTGGATTGGTGCAAAGTGTCTATGATGATGACTTCTACTTTTGGAGGGAGAGACAATTTCCATATTTGGAGCAGTTTCCATATGCTGGAGTGGATTTTCGTGGTGATGCTAACCTCATCCTCCCTCTAGGAGGATCATGGGGAGAGTTAGGTAATTTTTATTTTCAAATTTTCAAATTTTCATGAATTTTAAATATAGAGATATATACATATGTATAAGAGTTATAATCCTTGTAAAATGTCAAAATGAAAATATTGGACCAGTCCATCCTGAAGGGAATCCACGCATGTATGTGCGTCCTGTCTTGGGAGAAGACCAGGGCTTGATTAGGGTTCTCGAGGGGAAGTTGGCCAGGATTACCCAGAGAGTACCTACTCTATGGATTGAGCACATCCCAACCGTCATGCAGGAGTTCGTGGTTGGTGTACCACCTATTTGGATACGCCTTTTGAGGTGGGTAGCTAGAGCAGTACTAGTATATATAGATCCTATTGAGGCTGCTGAAGCTAAAGAGGATGAAGAAGCCAGAGTACAGGGTGACCAGGGGGACCAGGGTGGTCAAGCTTAGACCTAGGGGCATTTTGATGGACTTAGATCCATATTTTGTATATTTTTTGTATATTATATAGTTATGACTGAATCTAAGGATCAGAGACTCGACCTATCTATATAGACAGATATTCACACACACACACACATATAAATATATATATATTTTTTGGTTTATTTACAAATGTTTTTTATGTGTTTGTTGTATAATTTTTATGTAAGATGTGTTAAATGCCAATCCAAGATGTAATTAGCATATGCATCAGTTAATTAATTTTTATTCCTTGGAATATGATTGAATGTAATGAACTCAAAATGTATTTCCAATAACCTAACTTGCATAAACTAAGGTAATAGAATAGGGTTCCACACCTGATAAGCCTGATTGAGCTTCGAAACCACTAGTTGAGAGTCCAATCAGACTTCCAGTTGAGTGATACCATGTGACAAAGCATCCCATAGAAGCTCAATGACAGCCCTATATTCAGACACATTATTGAAAGCAGGACCTAAGCAAGCGCCTCCTGAGGCAAATAACTGTCTTGAGGGTGAATAAATGACCGATGTAGCCGAAGCTAAATTACAAGTGTGGCGAATGGAACCATAAGCGAAACCTACGAACCTCTTGGAAGACATCTGAAACAACCAGCAGATGGTATATAAAAAACACAAACCGAAGAACTAGTGTACATAAAAATACATACAATAAACTACAAGAAAAAGTGCTAAGCCTAAGCATAGTACTTTTTCAGGTAGAGCCTATTTCTAGGCTCAGCCAACTTATTCCCATTGAAATATATCAATTCATATGCGCCCTTCTTTAACACTTTCGACACGATATAAGGCCCTAACCACATAGACCCGAACTTTCCTGCCCCCAAGAGTTCTTTGTCTTGGTCCCAGAGGAAAACAAGTTCTCCCTCAGAGAAAATTTCGAGGCTTGACCGATTTATCATATTGGATTTTGACCCTATTTTTATGGGCTTGGTTTGCTGTCAGCCCATCTCTACGTTGTTCATCAAGGTGTTATAAATGTAATAGACATTCTTCAAGATCAGTTGTATTAGGTAACACATGAATAGCAATTCTTAAAGACGGGATTTCACATTCAATCTGGGTAACAACTTCCACTCCACGGACGAGTTGAAAAGGTGAAAACCCTGTAGCAGTTTTTACATTAGTCCGATATGCCCAAAGTGCAAGATATAGCATGATATGCCAGTTGGATCAGGCTACATTAATAGTCTATTTGAGGATAGTCTTCAAAGTTTTATTAACAGCCCTGACCTGACCATTTGCTTGAGGATAGAATGAAGATGAATGTTCTTGTCTAAATCCTAGAATAGTGGTCAGTTCAATCATCATGATATTCTGAAAATGACTGCCATGGTCAATGAAAATCACCTTAGGTATACCGAATCATGCAATAATTTGATTGAACATGAAGAAAGATGTAGTTTCCCCATCAGCTTTAAAGGTGTGCATTGCCTTTGCCCATTTTGTAAAATAGTCCACAGCAATAATGATATATTTGTGCCCCCCATCTGAGGCTGGGTTACACGTCACGTAATAAATATTCCACTTCATGAAGGGGCCCACTGAGATGACGAGAAATAACGAAGCGGGATGTGACTGTATTTTTCTAGTATAAATCTGACAAGGGTGACCATGCTTCACTTCTTCCACACAATCTTTAAAGATTGTGGGCCAGAAATAACTGGCATGTAATATCTTATGGGTCGTTGCTAACCCAGATAAATGACCCCCACATGCTCCACTATGGGCATCATTCAGGACAATCTCCACTTCCTCATGGGTAAGACATCGACGCAAAATGGAATCTACCCCTCTACAGTATAAAGTATCTCCTATGATGAGGTAGTTCTTGGCATGTAGGCATAGTTTATGTCATTTTTCCTGTGAGAAAGCTGTAGGACACTTCAAAGTTTGGAGATAGATAGGTATATATCTATGCGAGGGGTCGGAGGTGGAAATCAAAAAGATGTGCTCATCTGGGAATGAATCTTCTTCAATAGCTACAGCCTCTTCTATTGGAAATTCTGCAATAAGCTCAGGAAAAACTAAAGATTTTTTGGATTTGGCGGACTAAAAAACCAAGTCAAAATCTTGGAGAATGACTATCCGTTTGTTGAATTTACCTCCAACTATCCACTGGGACAAAACATATTAAAAAGGATTAACATCTGCCACTACCATTTTAGTCCTTAGTAATATGTAGTGATGTAACCTCTGAACAACATAAATAGCTGCTAAGGCCAACTTCTCGACGTGGGACTACCTGAGTTCAGGTCTGGCGAATGCACGGCTAAGATAGTAAATGACATGCTCTTGGAGCTTATCGTCCTCTTGGACTAGGACTACCCCTATGCTCGACTCAAACGTGGCCAAATACAATATAAAATCCCTAGAGTAATCTGGAGGACGCAATAATGGTGCCAACAACAAAGATTTTTTCAATGCCTTGACAGTGAGTTGTGCAGTTTCATCCCATACAAATGGGGTGTCCTATTTTAATAGGAACATGAAACCCTTAGTAATCTTGGCATAGTTTTCAATGAAATGTCGAATAAAATTGGACTTTCCCTGCAGGCTCTAAAGTTGTCTAATAGAACGAGGAGGAGGAAGATTTACAATGGCCTAAACTTTTAAAGGATCCACCTGAATGCCTTTGTTAGAGATAATGAATCCAAGCAATCTCCCTGAACCGACACAGGAAAACACACACTTGTGGGAATTAAAGTGAATTTTATAGTATCTGTATCATTCAAATATCAAGCACAAGTTATCTGGATGGTCAATCCTCTTACGAGAATGTGCAAGCAGATCGTCAAGGTAGGGTTCGACAATGGCTTTAATATCATGAAAGGAAAAATTCATTGCCCGCTAAAAGGTAGCCCCAAAATTTTTCAATCCAAAGGGCATTTTTTTGTATGCAAAGGTACCCCAAGGAAAAATGAAACTAGTTTTATGTTGGTATTCCAGTTTTATTTGAATTTGATTATATCCAGAGAAACCATCTATAAACGAAAAAACTTCACTTCTCGTGCAAGTATCAATAATTTGGTCTATAAATGGCATGGGATAGTTGTCCTTAGGACAAGCTTTGTTTAAATCTCTAAAGTCAGTATAGATGCATGTGGTCCCTTTCTTTTTATCAACAGGAACAGGGTTGGATACCCATTCCGTCAAAGTTATGGGATAAATAAAACCAGCTTTCAGCAGTTTTTCCACTTCAGCCTTCACTGCCGCTGCTTTATGCGGGTTAACAGGTCTCAATTTTTGCTGAATAGGTTTATCATCAGGGTATGTTCATATCTCATGCTCGACTATAAATGGATCAATGCCTGGCATCTCCTCATATGACCAGGAAAAAACATCGCGAAATTCCTTAAACAAGGCGCTGTAAATGGAAATCTCCTCAGGAGAGCAGTTCTCGTTGATATGTATATTTTCCACAACATTAGGATTTATAGAGATGTTTATGGGGATGGTAGCAGAAATATTTTCCATATTCCCCTCAGCAAACACTACTTCCCTTGGTAAGGGATTAATGGGCATATCAACATTGTCTTCCAGTCTCATATGAAAGTCTTGATTCTCTATCCTGCTTAACTCTGGAAGAAAATAGGATCGATGCTGAAGATCTTCACAGATCTTATCTCGTCCACACATGGCTTCCATAATGTATTCATCCAAAGGTAAAACCATATCTAAGCAATCTGTAGAATGGAAAGAGTTTTCTGCCCAAGCAGGAAAATAGACTTCGTTCAGTTCCTCTGAGACTAAGAGGGGGACCGGAATGGGATCAACATTGTTTTGGGTGATAGCTTGATAAGATAATTCCAATGTCAATAAGGGCACTTCAAGTTCATGGTGGGAAGGGAGAACCCAAGGATCATTCCTATAAACAACCGTGGCTATGGAATTCCCCACACTAGTAGAACCTATATAATTAATCAGAGTTGGAAGATCAAATGTTCCCATTAAAAGGTTTGGCCTGATTGACCAATGGTACAGTGGACTCATTAGATTCCATGCAGCCTTCTCAAGTAAAATTGAGTTGGTCAATAGTAACCAAATTCCCTTCACGTGGAAACACTACCACCTGAAAGACGGCCGATGCAATAGAAAACATGGCATAAGTCCAGCTTCTTCCCAAAAGAAAATTATATTCCAAAGGTGTATCAATCGCCTCCACCTCAACAAACATCGCTTTCCTTGCCAGCTTAATTTCAAAAGCTGGTAGGATACCATGCAGATGGAATGACCTTCCGTCGAAAGCAGTAAGCAGGGTGTTTGACAAGACGAGCTCTAGGGATCCAAGAGCTTTCCAACATGACAAGGACATAACACATGTAGAATCACCCTCATCGACACTTTCCCTTCCAATGGTCTTTCCACCATCGATGACATCTATCGATAAGGCTACCTGGTAGGGTAGGCGAATTTTGACATCAGACAAGTGAAATTTCTCCATGAGACTTGATGAGTCCATACTACCTAAGGCTACTAAGAGTGCATCCTGCTGGGCAGGACAACTCTGTCACACCTCTAAAGCCAACATTGCTCAAGGTGTCTAGGCTAAGTCTTCACCTACGGAGTAGTTGGATGCAGCCCTAGAATTAGGATTATGCAAGGACTTCTTAAAGACACCTTTCGATATCTTGGGCACAATTTCAGTAGGTTTCTCGATCGTGAGAGGGTTAGAAGTTTCACCTATAGACTTACCCTTCTCCAAGGTCTCTTTTTCATATTTCTTATTCTTGGTCTGTAGTAAAGTTTGAGATCGAACCATGTTGATATAATTAGGATTAGGGGGATTTGGGGTGCCCCTTGCTGCATTCAAAGCTGAAGTAGGATTCTGTACTTGGGGAAATGGATCCTTTAGGACAACTGGTTGTTGAGCTTTTAATAGATTCTGTGCTTTTTCTATAAGGGGAAAAATATGGGTGAGGTGATCTTCATGGTACAACTTACATGGGAATTTCACCTTCTTCTTTTCTTTCTTGCCCCCATAAACATTATTTGCAGGTTTCTACTTGTTTTGATTTCCCTCCCCTTTCTTTCCTCTCTTCTTTTTCCCACCAAGCTGCTGATTGCCCTTCTGAGAGGTATGTGCAAAAACATTTGCATTTTGGGGTGAGGGGGAAGCCTTTGCTTCCTCTACCATAGAATGTTTTATAGATAGATAATGGATTTGTTTGGCTAAAGATTCTATAGTGGGAGAATTCACGGAACCAACCACACCATTAGCATGGGGTCCGGGATTAGGTTTCTCTACATCATGTGTTGGCCTCAGTGCCTTGGCGATAAGCTCGTATAAGATCCTAGACTGAGAATAAATCAATTCAAGTTGTTGGGCACTGAGGATAGCTTCTTCTTCATTCGTCACTCCTGAAGTAGATACGTCCTTAGATATATAAGGCAATAGGGATTTAAGGAACCATTCTAGTAAGAACTCAGGAGGAATAGTGGCTTTAATAAGTCTCTTCCGCCTCCTCCACTCTTGGATGTGATCCAAGATATGGGTGGCCTTGTTCTACTGAAAGGTAGACAACAAGTCCGTTCCAAAATCATATCAGACAAAAAGCTGGAAGTGACTAAGGAAAGCATTAGCAAAGTCCCAAAAACTACTGAACATAGCAGAAGGCAACTCAATGTACCATTTTGCTACAGTACTCATCAAAGTTCTTTGGAACAGCCTCAACCGAACTAAATCTTCATTCAGTGAGTTGGAAGAGCACCATAAATGAAAAGTGGTGGAATGAGCCCTAGTATCTTCACCAACGTTGCCTTCAAATTTTGGGATATCCGAGGGAAACTTGGTAGGTACAGGCGGCCAGGAGGGATCATGCCTCACCGAGTCATTCATCAGTTTAGACAAATCTAGGAATTTTAGCGTTGCCAGGAAAGGAATCTTAGGTATACCCGGAGCATTAAAAGTACCAATTTGGGGATTAGAGGGACATTCCCCCGTATTTCCATATATGAAGGTGGGGTTACCCCCTATTGCTGGTTGTGAAGTGGATGGGTTTCTTTAAAAAGGGTTCCATCCATAAGCAATAGGATTGTTTGTGTAAGGTACAGTATAAGAGGTTCTGGCTACCCCAGTCGAAACTGGGGTTTTAAATACAAGAGCAGGTATCCCTCTGCTAAAAAGAAAAAAAGGGAGATCTCATGAATGGAGCAGAAACTGGGGTTTGAAAACCTTAACCATAAGGGTTGGTGTTCCCAAACTGCACCCCTACATAAGAGGGTGTAGGGCCTACATATGGAGTGGATGGGGGAATGTGCCCCCCATTCCAAGGAAATCCTTGGACAAAAGTTGAGGATCCTGTCGGACAACTCTAGGTAGTGTGTGCGAAGGAGGTAGGTACAGTAGGTACACTAGCAATCCTAGTGACCATTCCACCAGAAGCACCTGCTAGACTTGTGGGAGCCGGTGGTTGAAGCACTCGGCTCGATGGAGTTAAGGGTGTAGTAGGTATGTTTTTTCTAGGGGTACTAACCGGGGGAGGTAGCACCCCTTCAGCTGGAGTGCCTGAGGTGAAGGTAAAATAACTTTCTCCTGCAGTAGACATTATCCCGCCCATAGGGACACCAATCACAGGTGGATCAAAAGGACAAACATGAACGATCACTGGATCGTTTAAATCAGTTATAGGTGTACTAAAATTCCTTACGAACTTGTCAGCCTGCAAGTCTTCTATATCAACTGTGTTTAAATTAAGACGGTTTGCCCTAAGTTCTAGTTCACCCAGAACTTCACTGACTCCTATCGGTTCAAATGAACCGTCTGTGTCCAATCTCTGCCTTTGAGGGAGAGGTGGATGTTCCAATGTGATAAGAGGAGGAAGGTTTTGCATCCTTCATGACCTTTTGATAGGTTGGTCCTCCATGATTGTAAATTTTACTTTTAAAACTCTAAGGTCAGCTAAACAAAAACAAACCACAGAGCAATCACTATGAAAATTCCTAAAGTCTCAACAATCAGAAAGGGTAAAAGATATTCTTTCCTGAAGAAATCTAAAAGGTAGTTTCTTGGCATCCTTGAAGAGGTTGTTAGGCACAAGTGGATGAATCACCCACCGCCCTCCTACACTTTCAACAAGGATTACCTTCCAAGTCCGTCCAAGGTGAACCAGAAATAGCCTTCCGGTTTACCTATCCATGAACCCTAGATGTCAAGAGACTAGAGGCTACCTTAACTATACCAACAATCTAGGGGGACATTCGCAAGCCTAATTCGTACGCATGGGTAATTAGATAAACCCAAAACTCTATCTAGGAAAGAATCCCTAGATGCATAAAAAACTTGGTTTACGTTTTGACAAGGAATCGGAGGGTTATCTCCTCAGTCCAATGCCTCCACATGGCCTCATGCTTGACTCTCGTTTGAGAGGAGCTTCCCAGATACTATCGATAAAGAGAAGGATTTACCTATTGATTGGCCCACTATGTCTGAATTTAAATACTTGTTGGAAGTTTACACTTCCTATCCCACAAGTATAGCCTAAGCTAGTAGGTGTATGGCCCTATAAAACAAAAAATTACTAATAAATTTTAATTATAGCGTTCATTTTAAGGGATTTTTTTTAACTCAGAAGGCAAGTGGAGTGAAAGACTATGATGTTATTGAATCGATAAGAAATGTAAAAATAACATGTGTATAAATAAATTTCAAAGCAAATGATCACTGCTTAAAACAAGCTTCTCATTTCTTTTTTTTTTGTAAATATAAACATATGAAAAATGCAACTAATAAAGAGAAAATTAAGGCAATATTTTTGTAATTTTTGAGATCTTATTTAAAAACTGAAAATAAAATTACTCTATGCAAATCAAATGCAAAATTTTCTAATGTTTTCTTTCCACTTTTCAAATTCCTCAAAAACTACTATGCACCTAAATGCACAATTCTTGAGTATTATTGAATAAATTGACTGTATAAAGTAAGCAAAATGAAGCAAAGCAGATTCATAAAACCAAAAATCAACCACCTAAGGAAGACTTGGAAAAACCTAGCTTGGGAAGACACAATGAATGGAAATCACTGAATTCATACAAAGGTAAGTGACAAACCAACCCTATCCAGAGATAGAAAAGGATAAAATGGTGTCTAGAACCCTGATAACTGATTTAGACAACCAGCACACGAACCTCTCACCCAACAGGAAAATCCACTTCAAGTTGTTAAAAGAAAGACAATCCAAACAATAAAAACTCAAGGGCTTACTAGGAAGCACAAAGTATGGCTAACAAGGTCATCAAACCTATAGTGCAATGTTAAAATTTAAGACCACTAAGAAAAAAAAAATCCACAGAGGGACAGGGACAAGCAAACCCTAACCCAAAAAGTTTTGTTGCTCAGGCTTGTACGTGACTATTTACAAGATCAACCCGCGTACTATACGCGACTATGCAATAGAGAAACCCGAGTACACAGACCTATGTATGCAACTATGTAGCACAACAACCCACATACAGGAGTTAAATTTTTCAAAAAGGAGAAAAACTATAAAGGTCTTCAAACACCACTGCAAGTATGAACCAAGACAAGACACCACACACTAAATCAAAGCAAATACTGGGTATGGATATACAGAGTTAACCCATAGCAGTCTGGGCTCCCCAGCGGAGTCACTAGTTCTGTTGTTCAGGAATAAACACCCTTATAAACTAGGGTCTGGGGTTACCAACTTACTTCTAAAACTTGCAGACAATTAGCTTTAGTTAAATGCAGAAAGGAAATAGGAAGAAATATTGGACTCACCCAATTACCAACGGTTGATCCAAGCTTTATCTTCTTTCGCTCTACTTCTCTCCAAAGCTTTCAAGGATGCATCTCCTTCACCTGCAACATATAATAGGTTAGATAAACAACATATATATTGCTTAATTAAATATATTCATCAAACCCTAATACATGAAAGAGACTCAACACAATGTTGGAAGAATAATTCTCTTTATTAACAATCAGTGAATGAGATAAGTGTACAACCCAACGCCTGAGACCAGGACTCCTCTACAACCAAAGGACTCTGAGTTCTGTTGCTCCAATACTTCTGAAGATATACCACCAGCATAACTTTGCTCTCCAAAATTCATTCCTCCATGCCCTCCCCAAGGCCTTTATTTATACTTTAGGAAATAGAGCAGTTTTGAAGATTGAGGAGGTTGAGACAGTTGACATGGTCAATGATTAGGGCTAAACTAATCTGAATTAATCGTGATTTATATTTTTTAATGTCGAATGGAGGTGTACGTGACTATTAATATAAGCAACCTGCGTACTACATGTGAGTCTCTTAAAGGAAACCCACATACACATCTGTACGTGGGTTGTAATGGAGATAGTCGCGTACAGTGCGCGAGTTGTCAACAAGCATAGTCGCGTATGTATGCGAGTTTCAAATGAGATAGTCGCGTATGCCAATCCATACTTAGAAAAATAATGTAGCAAGCTGGTTGAAGAATAAATGCATCTCATGTCATGCCGATGTATAGTGTTTTGGAAAACTTCAATCCTAAAATGTCCTTTTGTGTACCAACATAATGAATTGTCGGCACTGAGATGGATAAGTGCCATTTGGGTTGCTAACAGTGTTCTAACCCATTTCCATTAAATACAGACAACTTAATATTAGTCCCATCCATTATGTTTACTGTCGATATGCTTGGGAAATTTTTTTACTAGTCAGACTCCCTTGTCCACTTTTCACATCATTAGTATTACTTGTATTTACAAAATCACTTGGAGATGAGTTTCTCAATCTTACCTATGGCAATGTATGTGGTGTTGTAGGGGTATCATACTCATTCTCTAGGTCTAGAGTTTTTTATTCTTCTTCTTCTTCTTCTTCTTTAGATATCGGCTAGTATTCCTCTTCTTCATTACAAGAACATTCATCAACGTCCGATGTTATCTCGTAGTCTTCTCCTCTAGTCGTACTACAACTTATTCTTCCTTACAAAGTTTTCCTTTTCTTCCTTGACCAAAATATTCTTCCACTTCTCAAATATCCAGCCTCTAGTTCAATTTCACTATCACCAAGGAACATTTCCACTTAGCTTGCTCCATTTTTCACACATCTTGTCTATGACATATCCAATTTTATGCACACATTTCTTCCAACTTTCACATTCTCGAGATTCCCTTTTTGCATGCGAGGATGTATATCCATGTCTTCAAAGATGACAAATATCTTCCTTGTGGTCCTTGGAAAAAATTTATTTTCACCTCAATATATGAGGTTATTCAACAACAGACTCAATAATATAACCTTGGAAAATACTATCTACCAAAAAATCAACAACCCTTGACACAGGGTTTCTAACTCTCTTTAGTCATCGAATCAACTTAGGGTTCCACTCTGTTGGTTCTCCTCCCTAAAAATTTATTTGTTGGGTGTCTAACTTCAATAACCACTCATGCAAGTTAATAGGAAACTCAGAAAATAAAATTTCATGAATATCCATATAAAGGTAGCATCCCAACCATTTGTTGGATTCCACCGAGATCATTTACTATCCTCTTGCACAAATTCTAATGATTTAAAATCCACCCAATCTTGGATTTCAGGCCTCGTCGGATGCCACAACATATCCCTCACCACAATGATTTGCGGTCCTGGAAACAAAACTATTTGTTTGTATCTTGTTCCTCCTCTTTATATTCTTCGGCCCAGGTTCAGTCCCTCCTTTACGTGCAACCAATCCCAAGATATTGACCCAACAGAGAATGTTTGAGTCAGAATCACTTATGACGTAGATGTCAGCTCACCCAAGATATGTCTCTTATGGGTAACTACCAGAACCATGTTTTTGCAGTTGGGTGGGGAATTTACCGAGGCACTCGACCAAAGCCGACGACATGGATTACTTGTATTATTTATGTATACTTACAATGTGACTCTATTCAACCATCAAGAGATACTTATATTGTTGAAATATTGTAACTTCGAAGAATATTCTATGGTATTTTTATAATTTATTCGGAGATGTTTTATTCCTCTGTTGGGATGGTATTATTGTATTTGGTCATCATATAGTCATGAGGTAAATCCTCATTTGTAATTCGGGTTGGTAGAACCCTCTAGAAAGTAATATTATATTGTTTTGATTCTTCCTAGGTAAGTCGACCTAGTTAAGTTTGTTGGGGCTGACCTAGTTAGTGAAAAAGTCAAATGGAAGATAAAGTATAAATAGGAGTGATGTGCTCCTAATTTGGACACACACACTAACTTGTGTAATTCACATATGAGAGATATATAGAGATGGATATGAAAGGAGAAGGAGATATTGTTTGGGGTTTTGTCTTTCTAATTTTGATCATTTATATTGAGGAGATTTTGTTGGGTTTTCTTCCCCTAGAGGGTTTCCCAAGATAAATCTATGTCTATATTGTGATTGTGTTTCTTTTAGTGATATTTTATATGCTATTGTTGTGAAATTGAATTGAATACTAATTTTATCTATTTTAGCATATTGAATGTTAACATGGTATCATATCTACCTGAATACGATAGCTTTCACAAGGTGAAACTCTCTTCTCCCTCCAACAAGAAATTAGGGTTTCTGTTAAAGTTGGAATTTTGGAAATATGATTATATAGAAATTTTTTCCTCCCTAGGTTTCATCTATTGAGCCCTAGATCGAAATTTTTGAGTGGGTAGATATCTGGTAAATTCAAACCCTAGTTTGACTTTGGACCAGTAAACTACATAAAGCCAGTAAATTGCATAAATTGTAGATAATAATTTCGCAAGTTAATTTTGAGAGGTCAAAATTTGGAATCTCTAGAGACCAGGTGTACCAATCAATTCACCTCAGTCAAGTGCATCTCCTAGTAAGGTTAGTTTTTCATTTTGATAAATTTAATTTTTTGGTGACCTCCTAGATATGATAGCCTCATGCACTAAGGTTGAGGATAAGCTAGAAGGAATAGAGAATTTATAAGCATGGAAATATAGGATTGGCCTCATTATTGAAGAGAATGATATTTCCAAATACATCAAGAAAGAATATGCATAACCTGAAGAGGTTGAAGCTAAGGAGAAGCACAAGAAGGACCTGATTAGGGCACAAAGAATAATTGTTGATTTTATCAAAGACCACTTGATTCCTCAGGTTTCATCCAAGAAGACGCTAAAGGATATGTATGATTCCATATCTAGAATGTATGAAGGAAGGAACATCAATATAAAGATGAATTTGAGAACTCAATTGAAGAGTACCAAGATATGCAAAGGAGAATCCATCCAAGACTACTTCACAATGGTATCCCAATTCAAAGATCAACTAAAATCCATTGGATACTCTCTTGATTATTATGATATAGTTATGACTACTCTCAATGGTCTCACTAGACCTTGGGATTCACTCATCCAGTCTATGTGTTCCAAAAAGGAAAGCATGAAATTTGACATTGTATGGGAAGATTTCATCCAAGAGGAGGCTAGAGTAGCTAATAGAAATGCTCTACTTAAAGAACATGATTGATCCCTAGCCACCCATAAAAATAGAGGAAGAAGTAAATATAACTTAAATAAGTAAATCCACAAGTAATCTCAACCTCCGAAGAAGTTCCAAAGTGTTGATGTATTTGTAACTTCGAAATGTATTCATCCATATATCTTATGTATTGTACCTCGATGTTTATTCCGAGAAATGTCTGTAATGTATTTGAGTCATGTCATGCCCCGATGTTCCTATAGGGAGATTCAATAATGTAAAAAATTCATGCCAAGTCATTGTGGGTAACCCTCCTATTGATCAAGGGTTAAAGTCCCCATAGTTGTGGGGCACTAGGGTCATTAGACTCTCCTAGAGAAGTAGGCCCTAAATGAGTTAATGTAAGTAGGGTCATTAGTACCCCAGTTTTGGTTACTCGAGGCTACATAACTGAGTTAGGATTACTTGAGCCTACATAACAGAGTTAAAGGTTAAGTGAACAGAAGAATATAAATAGAGATTTATACTCTCTATTTATTACACACACACTCACTCACTGGGGCGCATGAGTGAGAGAGAAGAAGCTGGGATCAGAGAGAGAGACTACTGCTTTCGGGAAATAATCTTTATGTTTTTGGGTTTTAATTTTGGTGCTGATTATATCTCTGAGGAAGTTGTGGGTTTTTCTCCTTTATGGTTTCCCAAAGGAAAATATTTTTCTATTCTCTCTTGTGTTTGATTGTTGTGCTTGTTATTCTCTCAGTTAAAGATCATAAGATAATGCTAGCTTTAATGATAAAAATCTAACATGGTATCAGAGCTAACCTGAGAATAAGACATTGTGTAGCTGCAGAATCTAGGGATTCTTATTTTTTGGGTCTCTCTCTACAATCCATCAACAAAATTATGCTAGGCTGACTCTCCATTGAAGGGCGCATTTTTCTGTCGAAGCGGAATTCGATTTCGAACATTTTTAGTTTTTGGTGCAGGAAATTAGGGCTTCTTACAGAAGAGAAATTTTTGAGTGAGTCCGGCATAGGATTGATCTCCTCATAAAAATAAAATTTTAGATACCTGGTTCGAGATTTTTGGTTGGGATAAAATCCGGGAAAGTCAAACCCTAGTTTGACCCCACGCTGAAAAAACCCTAAATACTAAAACTGATAAGTTTTAGTACATTTTCTATATCTTGGGATTTAAGAATTCTCAGGGGCCAAGAATTTCATAAGTAGAATATATAATCCTGATGTACACTGTATCCAATTTTCAGCCTCATATTCTCTATATTCTAGGAGATATGATTCCTCCAAGTTAGGCTTCCATCCTCTCCCAGGATTCATCCCCAAATAGGACACCTAGGGAGAATTTCCATATCTAGGGCTACGAAGTTCCAAATGAAATTTATGAAGATGTTATAGAAAGGGAATAGACTGTAATTTCTTTGGTCCAAGTTTCAGACCTATAAGAGGACACAATGACATGTGGCAGTCCGTACAACTTCTCTATGCTGAACAGTCCTGAAACAGGTCACCTTGGGAAAACGCTCATATGTCCTAATTGGTGAAACCAATTCTGATGGAACAGGAACAGGCGATGCTACCTCAGTGAGAATTTTTAGACATAGAGGAGTAGTAATTTTAGAGATAGTGCAGAAACATTATCAGGCATTTCTGTAGAAGAAATTGGAAAACTAGGACTTCCCTCCACTGTTTTCAGAAAAGGAGTACATTGGATAGCTCACCTTGAAGAGGTCTATATTTCTATCCAATCAGATCTAAAATATTCTAATTTTTGAAAATTATGTTTTCTTTGACAAACCCTAAATCAGCCAACTCCAGAACCACGATAGACACCTCAAATCGGTAAGAACTAATCTTTTGCTATTTTCATTTGAGGTTCTCAGTCCAAAGTGATCTATCAGATCAGCTTGATGATAATATTGGTGAAGTTGAAAACTTCCAAGCATGGAATTATATGATCTCTCTAAATAAAATGAATTGGACACCTACATAAGTAGAGAGGTTCCAGTTCCAGAGGGAGATGAGGCTAAAATCCTTACACCAAAAGAACTTGGTCAAGGCCAAGAAGATCATTACTGATTCAATCACGGATCAACTTATACCACAAGTATATTCCATAAAGACACTGAAAGAGATGTTTGATTCCTTGACCAAGATATTTGAAGGGAATAACATAAATCAGAATATGACTTTGAGAAAACAGTTGAAGAATGTGAAGATCCAGAATGCAGAGACCATACAGTAATACTTTATGGGGGTCTCTCAAACAACTTATAGTAGTAGAAGAAGAAGTGGAGAAGGAAGAAGTGGTGATAGCCACCTTGAATGGCCTCCCAGGATCATGGGATTCATTCAGGAGAGGAATGTGTGCCAGAAGGAAGTGATTACTTTCAGCAGACTCTGGGAAGAAGAAGAAGCTCGAATCATAATAAGAGAAGAGAAGATGGGAGCAACTGAAGATCAAGCTCTCACCATCCAAAGAAGATCCCTCAAGCAATGAGGAATACAATGGACTCAACTCTTGAAGAAACTATTATCCATCTTATCATTTGGATAAGAAATGATGAATGAAGAAGATGATAAAGCCGAAGGCTCAAGAAGGAGTCTACCCATGAAAAAAATAAAGATAAGTATTCAATCATCATTTCATGATATTTTTTTTGTTATGCATTTGTTTATATTCAGTTGATGTATTATGCATGATAGAATGTTTTAATGACAATATACTGCTAATATGCATGAGATGGGTAAGTAGCTGATGGTGCTATACAACTCTCCATTGCTACTTATCTAGAATGAAACCTCTTTGTTGACATATTGGATTAGTGCACAATCTCAATGTTGTCCTGGTAGATATGGAAGGCATCTAGAAAGTTTCTGTGAGATATGGATTATTGTTGTATTGAATAAAATAGTTGCATAATCATATATATTGATGCAAAAGAATTTTTTATTATGAATATGCCTTATGAAATGTCTCTAACCATACAACTAATGCATTTGACTTGTAGGAAAGGTCGCGTAAAATCACCCACAAGAAAAGAAGGATGAGACTTGTTCTGAAGAACAAGTGACAATAGATAAAGAATAATATGAAGATACTTTGAAAGAATTCAAGAGGCCTCAGACACAGTGCAGTTATGTGACACTGTTGAGTGACATCATTGATGCAGATCCTTCCAGCTACGAAGAAGGCATAGACTATGAAGAGACATTTACATCCAGTGGGAGTTGAGGCACATGACAGGTAGAGTCATGTGTGCAAAGAAAAGAAGACCTTGTATGAGATTAGAATAAACCCATGGGATAACACATACATAATGAGCTTGATGAAGATCTTAACCTTTGCTACAAGGTTGAAGATGAAATCCTATAGAAGATGACAAGTTCACAGATGGGTGTGACAAGAACTTTTGAAAAGGTTCAAGATAGAGGAAAGTTGGTATCTAGTGACCCTAGATGGATATATAGAATATTAGTAGCATAGGAAGCTACTTGTTACTCCGGTATAGAATGTTTCAATGCATATAGTATGAAATACAGAGGGAAAATTATGCTTCGCTTCAGAAGGAGTGACTACAGAAAATCCTAACGTTCGACATGGTGCAACAGGATGGACATATTACTGATGACTCTAGGATTTACTAAGAGTAAAGTGGATTCCAACATTTGCTTCAAGGTTGAAGGCAGAAAACCAATGATGCTCCTGTTATATGTCGATGACTTGTTCCTGACAGAAAAGAGGAATTCATTAAAGTTGCAAGAAGGAATCTTGTTGCTGAGTTTGAGATGAAGGACTTGGGTATGATACACTACTTTCTAGGCATGGAGGTGTGGCAGAATACAAATAGAATCTCCTTGGGACAAGGGAAGTATGCAGTGGATATCCTGAAGAGGTTCAGGATGATGGACTACAAGGCCATGACCTCACCTATGGCATCAAACTTGAATATATTAAGTGATGCTTCATCAGAGATAGTTGATGCTATGATGTATCTTCAGATGATTTGTTTCTTGATGTACTTGAAAAATATGAGACCAGATATTTTCTTTGCTATGAAAACCTTGAGCTAGTTCCTGACAGATCCGAGGCATGTTCACTTTATTATTGAAAAGCATATTCTGAGGTACCTGAGGGGTACAGTTGATTATGGGCTCAAGTATGAGGTGAATCAGAAGATTAACCTAGAGGCTTATGTTGATTTAGATTGGGAAGGCAATGCGATTGATAGAAAGAGAACCTCAGGGTGTTGCTTCAGTATGGGATTAGGTGTGATCTATTGGTTTAATAGGAAATAGTATTACGTGGCACTAAGTACAGCTGAAGCAGAGTATGTCGTAGCCTGTTCATCTAGTTGTGAGGCAGTATGGCTGAGGAAGATACTATCTGATTTATTTGATCTCCAGTTGGATGCTACTTGTATAAATTGCAACAACCATAGTTGTGTGAAGTTTTCAGAGAACTCGGTGTTCCATGACAAGTCAAAGCATATCGAGATCAAATATCACTATATCAGGGATATGGTGCAGAGAGGAGCAGTGAAGCTTCATTATGTTGCGACGAACGAACATATAGCTGATGTGTTGAATAAGCCATTGGCCAAAGTGAAGTTTGAGTGCTTCAGGGAGAATCTTGGTGTTCTCCAGATTGAGGTTCCCTCCAAGGAAAAGTGAGGAGTCTGTGAGCCATTCTTACATGGTGAGAGGATTGGTTCCTTCCATGTCAGATATGAGTGCTGAGTAATTCTGATGTGACTATAGGATTGGTTCCTAAATGATCAGATATAAGTGTTAAATGCCATTCTCTGGGAGAATAGAGGCACCTAGTGAGTTACCAGGAATTTGTTTAGTCTGGGATTGACACTGAGCCTGGGGTTGAGATCCTTTTTGACATGATGTGTGAATAAAAGTTTCCTATCATGATGTGTGAATAAAGTTTCATATCATGATGTGTGAATAAAGTTTCCTATCATGATGTGTGAATAAATTTTCATATCATGATGTGTGAATAAAGTTTCCTATCATGGTTAGATATAAGTGCAAAGCCTTCCTGACATGATGTGTGAATAAAAGTTTCCTGTCATGATGTGTGAATAAAGTTTCCTATCATGATGTGTGAATAAAGTTTCCTATTGTGGTCAGATATAAGTGCAGAACCTTTTTGACATGATGTGTGAATAAAAGTTTCCTATCATGAAGTGTGAATAAAGTTTCCTATCATGGTCAGATATAAGTGTAGAGTCTTTCTGACATGATGTGTGAATAAAATTTTCCTATCATGATGTGTGAATAAAGTTTCCTATCATGATGTGTGAATAAAGTTTCCTATCATGGTCAGATATAAGTATAGAGCCTTTTTGACATGGTTCTTGGATGTGTTCCTCCCATGGACAGATGTGTGTGCGGGGTGTGCCTTTCTAACATGGTGTTGGATGTGTTCCTCTCATGGTCAGATGTAAGTGTTGGGAGGGCCATTCTGACTTAGTGTCAGATATAAGCATTGAAGAAGACCTACATGGAGGCTAGGCCTACAACCAAGATGAAAAAGGGATAGCTATGTAGAACTTCCTATGATGAGAAGAATCATGAGATATCACTCGTGATGATGATCCGGTGATGATGATCCAGTAGTGATGATCCAGATCCAGTGATGATCTAGATCCAATGATGATGTTCCAGTGATTATCCAGATTGAGTGATGATCCAGATCCAGTGATGATCCAGATCCAATGATGATGTTCCAGTGATTATACAGATCGAGTGATGATCTAGATTTGATGATGAAGATGACTTGAACATGAAGATGACGAGAACTCGATGATGATCTAGTTGATACAGAGAAGAATACCAGTGCTGACAAATTTTGTTGAGAGAATACCTTCCTAGTTAAGAGGGAGTGTTGATGTATTTGTAACTTTGGAATGTATTCATCCATATATATTATGTATTGTACCCCGATGTTTATTCCATGAAATATCTGTAATGTATTTGAGTAATGTAATGCCTCGATGTTCCTATCAAGAGATTCAATAATGTAAACAATTCATGTCAAGTCATTGTGGGTAACCCTCCTATTGATCAAGGGTTAAAGTCCCCACAGTTGTGGGGCACTAGGGTTATTACACTCTCCTAGAGAAGTTGGCCCTAGGTGAGTTAATGTAAGTCAGGTCATTAGTACCCCAATTGTGGTTACTCGAGCCTACATAACTGAGTTAGGATTACTCGAGCCTACATAACAGAGTTGAAGGTCAAGTGAATGGAAGATTATAAATAGAGAGTGAGACTCTCTATTTATTACACACACACACTCACTGGGGCACATGAGTGAGAGAGAAGAAGCTGGGATCAAAGAGAGAGACTACTGCTGTTGGGAAATCATCTTTATGTTTTTGGGTTTTACTTTTGGTGCTGATTCTATCTATGAGGAAGTTGCAGGGTTTTCTCCTTCATGGTTTCCCCAAGGAAAATATTTGTGTATATTGTCTCTTGTGTTTGATTGTTGTTCTTGTTATTCTTTCAGTTAAAGATCCTAAGATAATGCTAGCTTGAATGATAAAAATATAACACAAAGGACAAGAGAAAACAATCCAACAAGAAAATACTCCAACTTTCAATGTTTCAATTGTGACAAGCTAGGACACATTGCCAAAAATTGTCCATTGAAGAAAGAAGAATATAAGAAGAGGAACAACAACAAAATACATCATGCACACCTAGCTGAAGATGAATATGAAGAAGAAGAGGAAAAAGGACCTTGAAGAAAACAAGCAAAACAAGAAGATGCAGAAGAGTATGAATTATTCTCTATACTCTTTGGTTCTATGACACCTGGAGAATATACATAGCTGATTGATAGTGGTTATTCAAAACACATGGTGGGACAAAAGAAAAATTTGTCAAAACTTGAATAGAAGAGCTCTCCTTAGAAGGTATCATTAGGATATGACTATCGATATCCTATGAAAGGAATTAGTGAACCAAGGTACAAGCTTGATTCTGAAACCCCCATGAATATGAAGGAAGTATTATAAGTACCAGGTTTGAATAAGAAATTACTTTCTATCTTAGAATTAGATAAGAAAGGATATAGGGTTGCATTCATAGATGGACAAGTACTTATATGGCCCAAAGGAAAATCAGTAGAATATGCAGTTGTCATTAGTCACAACGATATTTGAGCCCATAATCTGATAGCTTCCATGTCTAAAATTCGACAGAAGCCTATCGGTAATTCGACAAAAACATTTTTTTTTGTCGTCGAGGGAATATCTTCGGATATTCGACCACATGCCAAAACCTGTCAAATTTTCAACTCCCATATAGTCTAAAATCCGACTTCTTTTTCCTGATGACATAAGAAAGACCTTGTCGAATTTCCGATGGAGACGTGTTGAATGTCCGATGACTCTTTAGTCATTACTCCAACGGTGAATTCTGAATTGCCCAACTTCACCTTGTCATTTGTGTGACGCTTAGGTTGTCAAATTTACAACAAGTTCAATTCGGTTTTTTGACAATGTCCGATGGATTGCTCTTATCAGACTTATGGAAAACTCTTCAAACTAGAGCCATAGCTCATCAGATTTATGATGGGTTCTAGTCGGTTTTTTGACAACTTTCGACTGATATCTCTTGTTGGACTCATGGAAACCTTGTTGGACTAGGGCCATAGCTCGTTGAATAACCAACAGGATTCTATATAGTTTAAAAAAAATTATACACCGTCACAACCCACTAGGATACACCATCATATCCCACCAGGATAGTTCTTACACATTCACATCCCATTAGGATAGGGCTTACACAGTCAAAACCCACTATGATACATAATCAAAACCCACTAGGGTAGCTCTTACACAGTCACATTCCACTAGGATAGTTCTTACACAGTCACAATTTAGGTTTAGAATCCTCATAGATATGAATTCCAAGCTAACAGTCCAATATCAACCCACAACTACATTGCATACATTTCATATAAAAGATATGTATCAAAATATTCAAGGCTCAATTTACTCATATTTTTGAAAAAAAACAAGACTTAAATCAACTAGTGAGGTATATACCAAACAAATATTATGTAATGATTTCTTTTGATGCTAATGAAAAATCATCATTTCTATTAAAAAACAAACATATGTGAGACAAATAAACCTTGAACTAAAGACAGTATTTGAGTTTCACAAGTCCCATAGTTGTACTGTGTGGTCATATGAACCTGTAGCCCTGTCCATTTGAAAGATTGTAAAGAAAGTAAAATAAATCAAATAATGAACCCAACTAGATGCATATGACCATCAATCCCAATCACACCATAAATAAACACTCTATAGACTTGTAACACCACAACTAACATAGTCTTTATGTCCTTCTATATTTATTAACTCTTCCTGTATAAACACACAAAAAAGAATCAATTGACTTGTGAATACCAGTGGGAAATATGCTCTACATTGTTGAAAATTTAGAAGGTATTTAAAAAAAAATCAACAAAATATAATTACTCCAATACCTGGATTATGGAATCCCACCACTTGACCATGCTATCATCACCTCTTGAAAGTAGATGAAGTTTTTCCTATGGAGAATACCTCACCAATCCAATAGATGGATCCATCCACTACAAAACTGATGGTTAAAGGCAACATTGATCCTTTAAATTGTGTCTTCCATATGAGCTACAATATGTTATTGAATCTGATGCATTGCAAGGATGGTCGCATCGAGACTATTGAAATAATATTTCTACATGTTCCAGTTTGATCGTGAGCTTCCCATTCTTCGTAAATGTGTGAAGTATCTAGGGGAAAAATATATGATGAGGATGGTCTTGTTGGAAAATATTGATGCATTGGTTCTATGGAAACCATTGTTCATAACAACATCCAATAGAATAAAATTTGTTATTGCAAATGAGAAGAAGCAAAAAAATTCATTCGGGTACTAGAAGGGGAAGATCTCAATGTGGTAAAAAATGCATTCATATTGAAATCTTTACAAGTTAATGTGTGGAGCTCACCTATACCTGAAGTGACTCATGGAAAAACTGTTGGGACTGTACTTATCAAAATGGATAAAACATGAAAAAATTCAACATATGAAAATAAGGAAATGTTAATCTCAACATAAGCATTGGATTCAACATGTTTAATTTCCTTTTTCAATGAAATAAAAACATCCTAGATTTATGAATCATGGTATGGTCCCAGATAATATTCAGGAAAGGATGAATTCTCCACTTGTTTGTAGGATTTTGACTTCATTACAAGAAAGTATAATTCCCAATCCTTTTGGACCCACTGGACATAAAAGAGTTTAGAAAGAATATTTATAATAGTCATCTTATCCTAGCCACTATTTTTATTGGGCTCAACCTTGAAAATCACTAAAATAGATTAACAATCGATTCAAACCTGCTTTATCAGTCTAGAATTCTATTAAATTTTTTGGAAAGCTATTTATAACTCTAAAACATAGATATAAAATGAAAAGGTCTACAACCATGACACCTTCTAAATGTCTTCATCAAAAACAATTTAAGTTGTAACCATATAAGTTGAATGGAAAGGTGGAAACAAATATAGAAAGGAGAATATATATCAATATAGCTGAAAAATACGTATTTTTAAATGTACCTCAATACTCTATCTAAAAATAAATAAAATCATGAATTCATAAATAAATATGATGGTATTTCAATAACTTGATGGCATTCTATCCCAAGGAAAAAAAAGCATATGATGGGGTTACATTTAAGCAGTGAAGACAATAACATGTCAAGACACCCAAAATTTAAAACCCCTGGAGACATTTATTACTAGTTCACTCCAAGTGTGAGTGATCAATAATTGAAAGGGAAGAGTCCCATAATGTCATGGAAACTTAACCAAATGAAAGCGCTTATGTTGAGTAATTGTTCCTTTGAAGTTTGAGGGTTATTTCACCTTGGAAACAAGACACTTGTAGTGCCCATCCTATTCGATTGCAATGCTTATATTTCATTGATTATAAAGGAATCATTTTCAAGTGGAATTTTGTAAATGGTCATATGTATATGTAAATAATAGGTCATCCTGGTAGTGGGCATGCATGAGCAATGGGTGAGAACAAGTATATCAAGGTCAATATAGCCAATCTTGTATGCAATGGATTATGATTATTGTATATGATGTATTTAGGTTATTCAGAGTAATCTCTTAATGTCTAAGTAATTATTTTGTGATTCATTTTAATAATACTTTTTAGAGAAGTGTCACTAATGCATTTTAGTGTATATTGTGTGTATGCAAGTTTATCATGCTTTATTGTTTACTTTATTCATTACAAGTGGTGTCAGAGAAAATTATTCTTTGAACACTTCAAGGAGTACATCTAAGCTATTGGATATATAACTATTTTTAAGACCTCCAAATTGAGTTTGTTTTGAAGAGTTGGAAACAAGAAATCCATGTCTATCACTGGTAAAAATTTCAGTATCAGAGGTGTGAGAATACCAGAGGAACAATGCATACAATTAAGGGTTCATAAACAGTCATGAAACCTTGCAAAAACTAGTAGGGTTCACTAAAACACAGATATCTGAATACTTTGACGTCTAGTTGTAGTGATACCAGTAACATTTGAAGGAAGGAATCAAAGGGTGTTACTTACTAGTCCAAATTTCATTTCTGTTGGGGATAAATTTATTAAGATATTGTATGGGAATTCTCACTCTCATGAGAGAGGATAAAAAAAGGATTGGTGATTTAGACACAACTTCCACCTTGAAAATCCATTCAATTTTTGGCTCATTTATCAAGAAAGCAGTTTAGAAATAACAACTTGAAATGGGATAAAATTTTAATGCTAAAATTACAACAGATATTTACAATTTGGAAACCTAAGTAATCGTTTTATAACTAGGGTATGTTGCATCTGCAACAATTTCCCAAAATTCTAAAATTTTTTAGACCCTCCTTTACTTTGAATTAGTTGGTTCTTTTCTTGAGTTCAGCCTATTGATGTTTAGCCTATGGATTTTGAAGCGTCTTCTGACACTTTGGGTTGCTGTCAATCGATTGGTTCTTTCTCATTTCATGCTTAAATGAATCCCATCCTTAATTGAGTTCATCGTTGTTTTGCATATCTTTCAAAGCCTTGTTGAATCGGGAGGTAAGTCATTGGACTCTTCGCCGTTGCGGGCGGATCTTTGATCCTACCCTCCGACATTGCAGGCCTTTTCCAGGTTTAGACTTTCCTTTTCTCTTCGACCATTGCGCGCGAGTTTTGATTCTTCATCGGGTGGTTTTTGATTCTTCATCGGGCGAGTTTGAAGTCTCCCTCGTCCGATGCTGCAAACAAATCTCCTTTTTTAGCGTCTGCCGTTGCGGATCACTTTGTACTTATATTTTCTTTTGCGCCACGATTTGTACTTCATTTTCTCCCGGCTTCGTATCGGAGCGCTTGGCCACCACTTACTCTGCCGTTGCGGGCGGCATCGTGCTTTGAGGATTCGCCGTTGCGGAGGAGTTCGGATTCTTGGTCCTCTGATCAAGGTATCTGCCGACGCCCGATTGTCGTTCATGTGTTCTATTTAGCCGTTGTGGGTGAGTTAGTACTGGGGACCATCCGTCGTTGCGGAGGGCCTAAGGTATTATCCGCCGGCGCAATTTTCATTTCCCGCCCGATTTAAATGCTCTCACACGTGTGGCATTTTTTAATACATATGGGGCGACGGTTTGGGTTTTGTATTGTTTTTCTTTTAGCACTGTCGTGGTGAGCTGTCGATATTTGGAGTGAGTGAAGGTCCTGCTGTCACTGTACCAACTTCCAGGTGGTAAGAGTAGAATTCCAACCTCCATCAGCTCTCTCGTTTTGTCGGATTCCCAGGTAGGTTTATTTCGCCTTTTTCCTAGTGCATTTGAACGGTTATTGGTTTTCTCCCATGGTTTAGGCATCACCGGTGTTTTCCCTCGTCCAACTAGGACTCAAGCTTGTGGGTTCTATCTTAACCTTGGGTGGGGGGAGCGTTTTGACCATTTAAGCTGTTTGCTTTTCACCTTTTCAGTCGCTGCCTCGCGCGCACAAGGGTTGAAGGGTTAGGCGCAGACGACCGTTACGCTGTCTGCGCCAAACCTCGCTATGCGGCCATGATAGACAGGGGGGGGTCAGGTTTTGGGGCATTACCTTGGGGGTTTGGTAGGCTATCATTTTCTGTGGTGTTTTCCCAACCTGTGAACCCTAGTCGTTTCGCTTGCGCATTTTTTTTCCGCAGACTTGACGAGGGAGAAGGCCAGACCTATAGTTGGTAGGGAGGGGAGGAATAAAGTTTTAAAGGTTTTCACGGTCGAACCCATCCTGTGTTGCTCGTTTCATCACACGGAGCCCTATGGTGCTTAACTGCCTAAAGCTCTAGCCGTTTGAAGAGGGGGTGTCGCCTTTTCGTTGCGTAGAAAGCAGGGCGGGTAGTGTGTTTATGGAAGCATCCTGTACAACAAGTGAAAATGTTCCTCGCAGAATGTATAGTCAACCTAATGTATCTTTCCCGCCGCAGGTCACATGAGTCGTCGTTCGTTATGTGTCTACTGGTTTTATGGCTAAATTTGGACTGGCACGAGCCTTAGCTATATTTACTACGAAATAGATTAATTACTAAATGTTGCACATTTCACTTAATATTACATTTTGTTTGATAGCTATCATGGGGAAAGTGGAATGTTGCAGATTAATGTAGATTTAGCACTGGCATAAGCATGATCGATAGGCTTGCTGCATATAGGTCAGATCATAAGATAATGCATCCATAGTCTTAAGGCATTATACGTATTGGTTGCGCTAAGCCTTACCATACTGGGCATGGGATAATAGCACATTTGCACAATATTGCATACTAGTTCAATTCTTCAAACTGAAGGACTTATGTCTGAATAACCATGATACATTTGAGAAAGAATAAACTACTGCACAATGTTCACAAATTCAAACTGCTTAAATTTCATAGTGTTTTTACATTGCAGGAAGAATTTACAATGTCCAAAAGGCAGAAAAAGAAGGCCCCTGTGGTCGAAGACCAAACAGCAATAGAGGTCATCCCACAGACAAAATATATATATGAGGACACCCAATGTGTCTCTGGTATTGAGCCTGAGTATAAATGGGGTGAGATATACAGAATGATTTCTCACAGGGAAGTCCCAGACACGGGTCTCGAAGAGGAGCCAATTTATGCCAACATTGAAAAATCCGCCATCATGAAGGTGGCTACCAGACTAGAGCTTTTCCCTTGCTCTGATGTAATGAGATGGATTCTGCCACACAAAAACAACAACACAATGCTTATAGTGAATGTCGATGGTCAGGGTTATGCTGCGTTTAGCCTTGGATATGTGGCATTAGCTTACCACCTGCCAGAGCCTCAAGTCTTCCTGTCAAATGATTGGTTGGATAAACTCAGGATGGATTTAGTGGAAACCCTGAGGAGAATGCTTTTGCCAGGAAAGCTCTATCGACACAGAGCAACCGAAGATTATGATATAGTGAGCTTAAGAGCTCCTTACAGGTTTATAGCCCTGATGCTAAATCAGATCTTTGGTAGAGCCAATGGTAGACTCTTCAAATTGGAATGGGTTCCCCTTATGTTCCATGTGACCACAGAAGGAACGATCTTCAACTGGACCAGCCTAGTATCAAGTATTCTCTCTTCTTGTGTAGCTGCAGGCTTGGGAGGAGGAGAAGCCCGAAAAAAAAATGAATTCTATATGAGTTCCATTTTAATAGACTGCATACTATGCCACCAGCCTTTCCCCGAGCTCAAGTGTGTCTAGGATAGGGAAATAACACCAGTATATGCATATTACAAACTACTGTGGGCTCATCAGTACCACAGTTATTACCGAGAGATATGTGAGCATTTTATTATGCCACTACACACGCTTATCTTCCGAAAGGAATGTGACTACATGTCTGAAGAGGCTATGCAGGTAATAGAGGAGTATGGTGATTATTTCTTGACAGAGAATGGTATGTACCTTAGGATGTTTGGAGGATCAAAGACACCTTATCTGCTACCAAAGTATGCAACAGATTATATAATCCATAAAGAGGCGGTTAGACAGGTGTTTATCGACGGAGTTGGCCATTTCTTGTTCTAGCACAAGAAAACTGCATATCCCCCTCTACCATTCAAGCTGGGTAGCTGTAGATTCACCGATGTGAAGCAAGCTCCGAAATTTATAGAGGAACTAGGGAAATTCCATTTTGGGGAAATGCCTTTCCGGCGCAATGACACTCATGGCAGAATGGCTAAGCATTGCAAGAAACACAAGGTGTTTTATGAGTACATCCATCATTTTGATAGAGATGAATCTATTTTCAGGAGTGCACCAAACATGACGGCACTCAGTAGAAGATTCAAACCAAAACACCCCACCAAGGGTGGAAAAGGGAGTGAGCAAGATAAAGCTGAGCAAGCTAAGGCTGAAGAGGTCACCAAAAGGATAAGAGAGGAGGCTTAGAGGCTGGAAAATGAGGCTGTAGAGTGGCTGCAGAAGGGAGAAGAAGAGAAAAGGAAAGCTGCCGAGGAAGCAGTTGAACTAGCAAAAGAAGCGGCCAGAGAAACAGAAGAGGCTGCTAGGCAAGCAGCCGAAGAAGCACAAAGGAAGCTAGATGAAGAGCTTCGAGAGCAGGAGGATGAGAAGATCAAGTTGACACAACAGCAAGCCTCTAAAGCACCATCAGGGCAGAGTCAGGGAGAGGAAAACCCTAAAGTGCAAATCCTTCAAGTACCTACTACCATCACTCCTACAACTCCTACTCTCCAGCTAGTGCCCTTCATCCAAAAAAAAGGGGAAGAAGTCCCTGATTTATGTACTGTTTATTATGACAGGGCCACCAAAAGAATCCTAAGGAGGACGAAGAAGAAGGTGGAAGCAAAAGACCTATCAGGGAAGATGGTCACAGATACAACAGTCATGTTAGGGACAAACAAGGATCCTCTGTTCATGATAAGAGCGGGAACTGCACTAATCGATGCCTCCGCTAATAACATTAACAAGTTAATGATTGACCTAGAGGCAGTTAAAAAGACCTCTGCTCAGCTTAAGGATACACTGAGACAAGAAACAAATGAAGGTAATAGACTAAAGAGGAAATATGAACACACGCTAATGGAAATGGAATCAACGAAGGGAGAAATCCATGCCCTCCAGATAGAAGCGTAGGTCAAAGAAACAACACAAGAGGCTCTAGAAAACGCGCAGCAGGAAGTTCAAGATCTGAAGAATGAGAGAGAACAGTTGAGGGAAAAGGTGGAAGATGTAGAGGCGTAGTATAATGTCATCTATGAGTCCAATACCCCATACACCCAAGAACTGCAAGCGAAGCTGGCTTCTCTGACTGCTGAACTGGAGACAGCAAAGGAAAAACAAGTCGATCTACAGCCATTCAAAGAATATATAACGGCTCAGAAAGTTAAAATGCTACAGCTGCAGATGGCTCTAGAAGAAGAAAGATGCAAATTCCTTAAGATGGACAGCAGGTTAGAGGAGATCATAGAAACCTCCTCCTATTTCGTAGATAGATCCCAGGATGTGCTGGAAGTATTGAATGCCAGAATGGCAAGACCGAAAGATGATGCAGAGATCCTAGAAGGGCTAGCAGTCAAAGATCAGCAAACCCTCAGAAAATATCACAGCCTGGTAGATTTTGCCATAAGCACTGCTCAAGACTTTAAGAAGACTGTCAAGAGGACACCGGTAGCATGCTCGGAGTATTCTAAAAGGTTCCTCAATGCTTATAACTGCTGCCAAACAGAGGCTGAACTTAGGTTTGAAGAGTTCCCAGATCATAAGGCCTTTGTGGAAGTATTGCAGAAAAGACATCAAGATGCAGAGGCCAGGATGCAGCAGATTCAGGCCATTGATGCCATGGTACTAAAGAATGAGGTGGGCCATGTAGCCGTTAGCATACAAGTTCTAGAAGACCAGATTTGGTTGAGCCCAGCAAGAATTGAGGCTATCAGGAACCAAGTCGACAAGTTTGAAATGAAAATCTAGTTCCTAGAGCCGTGTACTTTTAAAAGCCTCGCTGCTGAAGCAACAGCATGGAAAAAATTCTTTGAAAGCCAAGCGGGACCCTCTTCATAGAGGACCGGTCCACTTTGTATTAATTTAATATTTTGTAAAAGATTTTTGGGAAAAAATGAAGCGTTGGGAAAAAAAAGGGTTGGGAAGCCCAAAGGTCACTTTGGGCAGCCCAACCATTTTTTTCTTTTTGTATAAAAGTAGGAAAGGTAGATAAGGAGAGGGCTTTTTCCCTAGTAAGACTTGAAAGTTGTTGTAAGAAGAACTACTTCCTTTTGCAATAAAAATTACAGTTTGCCTGTTGAAAGAAGATTGGTGGGATTTCAAATTTTTTTGACATGGATAATCGAAAGATGAACTCCGTTGTTTTTCAGCATTATATCCATGAATCGTGAGATCGTTCTAACTTTATGACCTATGTCTTTGTTTAATGATTTCTGATTTATTTTATGAAATCTCTACCATGAGTAATGTATGCTTGTCATAAACAATTAGCTATCTGGTTGTGAAATATCTTTCGATGTTCATGTGTGTAAAAGATAATGTCAGCTATCTGTAATTGCTTTTATTACGCGTGCACATCCACATTACTCATATATGTTAATTACAAGTTGGCTCCTCGGGGATAGGATAAGTAGATAGATAGGTAGG
Source organism: Pseudotsuga menziesii (assembly GCA_001517045.1). Taxonomy (NCBI): domain Eukaryota; kingdom Viridiplantae; phylum Streptophyta; class Pinopsida; order Pinales; family Pinaceae; genus Pseudotsuga; species Pseudotsuga menziesii. The sequence goes on from LPNX011081220.1 coordinate 261,408, forward strand.
CATATATATAGGTAGTCATTTCATTTTTTCATGAGTGTTTCAGATGCATGGTAAGCATAAGACGAGAGGTAAGAAACTGCGCATCAATTTGTGAATGCTCCTTGCATCCTTCACCACCCTGCATTTAGTTAGATATTTGCATTTCACATTTAAGCCAAAAAATACAAATTCCGGTGGACCGGGCCGCAACCGGTAGAGCCCCTGTTTTTTACTTTGACCTACGGTATCCGGACCGTAAAAACCGGGTGGATTCCCTATACCAAACAGTCAACGGGCTAGTTGGGAACGTTGATTGGGGAGAATCCCTTACTATTGCCGCCTGCGAATTTCCAGGCCTCAACAGTTTTGGCGCTAGAAGGAGGGCCGCCAGTAAAAGGCTGGCCGTGGAACTTAATTTCCCGAGACTATCCTACCAGAAGAGGTTTGAAGCTTCAACCTAACCCAAGTGTTCATAGTTTACGCTGCTATCCTTGAAGGACTGTTTTTCCCAGCATCCCATTCGTTTACCTTTGCTTATGGCTGGTAATCAACCCAATCCTTTGCCTGCATGGAGAGCTAGGTCCCCTCTGAACTTAACACCTCCTTTGCATAACCTACCTCAAGCCTTTGACAAGCTCTTGCCCAAGTTTGACCCTGTGGAAAATATTACTGTAGATGATCACCTTCAAAGTTTTTATCTAGCATTAGAAGGGCTAAGGGCTGGGGAGTATGAAGATGTGGTCTGCAGGTTGTTCCCTCACACTCTGAAAGGAGCAGTAGCATCTTGGTATTTCAGTCTGCCTGCAAACTCCATTCCTGACTGGGACACGTTTGAAAGAGTTTTCAGAAGTAAATACATAACTCAGAAGACACATGCCTCATTGATGAAAAGGCTTGGTTTGTTAAGAAAAGAAAAGAATGAAAAGGTACATAGTTTCACTCAGAGATTTTCATTGTACTTAAAAAAAAATTCTGCTATGGACAGACCTTCAGACAAATTCTTGAGTGAGTATTATACCTCAGCCTTAGCACCTGGGATGGCCATGTTTGCCAAGATGAAAGTCAAGCCTACACTGGTAGAAACCTACCAAGAGGCTGAGAGATTAGAGGCTGAAAGTGAGAGTATAGAGGACTATCCGGATTCACTTGAAGAGAAGACCACTATAAGAAGAAACTCACTGCTATTTAAATCTAGAGAAGGACAACCACATGATTATCATGAGATGATGAAAGTGCTTTAGAAAATGTACAACTGAATTGTAGATCTGGAAAAGGAGAGGGACATTGAGAAAACCAATAAGCCATACTATCCAAAAAAGGAAGATAACAACCAATGGCAAGTCCCACTTCCAAATTTGGCATCAATAAACATAACAGAAATAGGAGGGGATAATTTCTGTACTTTTCATCAACAACCTCATTCTGAGAAGAAGTGTCCTCACTGGTTACATTCAATGACCTTGGTAATGAATAAGTTGTTGGACCCAGATTTGACCAGGGAAAGTGGTGAGGGAGAAGAGGAGAAACAGATTATAGTAAAACCAGACGATGATGATATGTTTTCATGGAATGGTATTTCACTGTTTAACACAGAAGAAGGAATTCTCGAGTCTCAATATACTCCTACAACCACAGAAATTGAAAACCTGGCCATTAAGAACAATGCAAGAATCTCAAATGTTCAAGATTTGCAAGAGGAAGTAAAGGGGCAGGCTGATGTGGAGGCTAAAGATAACCTACCTAAGGATATTCATGGCAAACAGAAAACAGAGCCACTCATTGAACTTGCCAAACCGGTGGAAGATGAGGAGGAAAGAAAAGCTAGCAAAATGAAAGAGGAGTTGCACACAAAAAACCAACCTGTGGAAGAAAAGATAGAGTTGGTCAAGACTAAGAAAAACAGCTCTCCACCTTTCCTCGTGACCCTTGAGATTTTAAATCATAGGGTGCATAATTGTTTGGTGGATTCTGGATCGTCCATGAATGTTATGCCCCTGGCAGTTTGCAAAAAACTTGATGGGCCGCTAAAACCTACTATTTAGGATGTCACTCAACTTGACGAAACCAGTGTCAAAGTAGTAGGGAAATGGAGGATGTTCTGATTCGATTAGCCGCAAATAAAAGGACATGTCATTACGTTGACATCGTAGTAGCAGACATCCCTGATGGTTATGGAATGATCCTAAACCGAGATTGGATAGCACGACTAAATGGGTATTTTGCTTCAGATTGGTCTCACTTGTGGTTACCTCAGAAGGGTAGCCTAAACATGATTAAGATTTTGAGAGAGCCATATATGAAGCACAATGTCACTAAGCTAGGAGAAGGAAATGAATCTGCTGATTCTGTTTTGGGAAACTATCTGACTGAGTGTAAGCTGAGACACCACATTTCAAGAAAGGCTAGCCCAGCCTGAGCTCCTTCAACTCCCTCAGGCTGAAAGAAATGACTGCAGGATCTTGGATATGGGTTCTATTTCAATAACAACACAGTTGGACCATGGTTAGACAATCCATGTCTAGATCCAGCTCATTCCTCAGTTTTTAGATTTATAAATTTTCGGGAATGGGCAAAATTTTTGTTTTTCTTTTGTTTCTTTTGTACATAAATAAATTGCTTTGTTGCTTATGATGTTTCTTTGTTTTAATGCTTTGATGTTTTCCTTCTTTTGATTTCTTGCTATGCTGTTGTTTTGTTTATAGCTTTGCTAGTTTCCTTTTGATTTGAATAAGAGGAAAAATTTTGGTTGCAATGGCAGCATCAGGGTTCTTTATTAACTAAAATCTTGAGTGAAAGACTGTGTGTAAAAGCATAGAATGTCTTTTAGTAACTGCATTCCTAGCTGGCAGAGCATTCATTTGAGGCCTTACTTAATCCCTGTAAATAACTCAGAAGTGGAAAAGGTCTGAAGTACTATTTCAAGGCTCCATTTATTTCACATCTTAAATACCCAAGGGAGTGACAGCAAAAGACCCACGGAAAGGAAGCAAGGTGGAACAGTTTATCATATACAAATGGTCCCATGCCATAAATTAAGAAAAGGCTAAAAGATATTAAGAGTCAAAGCTCCTGAAAGAAACCAGACATATCAAAGCAAAGCTCGAAAAGCGTTAATATTAAAGCATAAAGTACCAAATGGCCACAAGATCCTCCCCGTCCGTGAATTGAAGTATGAAATATATCATTCACACAAAAGGACACTATGGGATAGAGGATCCTGAATTGAAATTTCAGTAAGAAAGGCCTACAGGAGGACTCATATCAAACAAACTAAAGTTCTAAAGGCTCAAAAGTGCAAATTGGCATGGGAATGAGGAACAAAAGGATAATACTGTTCACTATCTGTCACAATCCTGTGGTGTCTAAGCTGTAACCACCAAAGGGCAGGCAAATAAACCTCATCCATTTAACCTCAAGAGAGTTATTTAGACCTGAAACACTACTGATGTTACCTTTTCCTGAGAAAATGGGATTCTTATAAGTAATTTGATGCATAATCTGGTTGGCTTAGGAAAGCAGACAGCTAGAAGATTTCGATTTTATTCATACAGTTTTAAGATTAGAAAGAAAGTTAATTCAGAGATCTGGGGTTTACCAGGTAGTCGCCAATTGTTGCATCTGCAACAATTTCCCAAAATTCTAAAAAAATTTGGACCCTCCTTTACTTTGAATTAGTCGGTTCTTTTCTTGAGTTCAGCCTATTGTTGTTTGGCCTATGGATTTTGAAGTGTCTTTCGGCACTTTGGGTTGCTTTCAATTGATTGTTTCTTTCTCATTTCATGCTTAAACGAATCCCATCCTTAATTGAGTTCATCGTCGTTTTGCATATCTTTCAAAGCCTTATTGAATCGGGAGGTAAGTCATTGGACTCTTCGTCGTTGCGGAAAAATCTTTGATCCTACTCTCCAACGTTGCAGGCCTTTTCCTGGTTTAGACTTTCCTTTTCGCTCCGACCATTGCGCGCGAGTTTTGATTCTTCATCGGGTGGTTTTTGATTCTTCATCAGGCGGGTTTGAAGTCTCCCTCGTCCGATGCTGCGGACAAATCTCCTTTTCGAGCGTCCGCCGTTGCGGATCACTTTGTACTTAGATTTTCTTTTGTGTCCCGACGTGTACTTCGTTTTCTCCCGGCTTCGTATCGAAGCGCTTGGCCACCACTTACTCCACCATTGTGGGCGGCATCGTGCTTTGAGGATTTGCCGTTGCGGAGGAGTTTGGATTCTTGGTCCTTCGATCAAGGTATCCGCCGACGCCCGATTGTCATTCATGCGTTCTATTTAGCCGTTGCGGGTGAGTTAGTATTGGGGACCATCCGCCGTTGCGGAGGGCCTGAGGTATTAGCCTCCCGACGCAGTTTTCATTTCCCGCCCGATTTAAATGCTCTCGCACGTGTGGCATTTTTTAATACATATGGGGCGACGGTTTGGGTTTTGTATTGTTTTTTTTAGCACTGTCGCGGTGAGCATAGCACTGAGCTGTCAATATTTGGAGTGAGTGAAGGTCCTACTGTCGCTGTACCAGCTTCCAGGTGGCAAGAGTAGAATTCCAACCGCCATCAGCTCGCTCGTTTCACCGGATTGCCATGTAGGTTTATTTCACCTTTTTCCCAGTGCGTTTGAACGGTTATTGGTTTTCTCCCATGGTTTAGGCATCCCCGGCATTTTCCCTCGTCCAGCTAGGACTCAATCTTGTGGGTTCTATCTTAACCTTAGGTGGGGGGAGCGTTTTGACCATTTAAGCCATTTGCTTTTCGCCTTTTTAGTCGCTGCCTCGCGCGCACAAGGGTTGAAGGGTTATACGTAGACGACCGTTATGCCGTCTGCACCAAACCTCGCTGCGCGGCCATGATAGACAGGGGGGTGTCAGCGTTTTTTGGGCATTGCCTTGGGGGTTTGGTAGGCTATCATTTTCCGTGGTGTTTTCCCAACTTGTGAACCCTAGTCGTTTCTCTTGTGCATTTTTTTTTCCGCAGCCTTGACGAGGCAGAAGGCCGGACCTACAGTTGGTAGGGAGGGGAGGAATAAATTTTTAAAGGTTTTCACGATCGAACCCAGCCTGTGTTGCTCGTTTCATTACATGGAGCCCTATGGTTCTTAACTGCCTAAAGCTCTAGCCGTTTGAAGAGGGGGTGTCACCTTTTCGTTGCGTAGAAAGCAGGGCGGGTAGTGTGTTTATGGAAGCATCCTATACAGCAAGTGAAAATGTTCCTCGCAGAATGTATAGTCAACCTAATGTATCTTTCCCGCCGCAGGTCACATGAGTCGTCGTTCGTTATGTGTCTACTGGTTTTATGGTTAAATTTGGACTGGCACGAGCCTTAGCTATATTTACTACGAAAAAGATTAATTGCTGAATGTTGCACATTGCACTTAATATTACGTTTTGTTTGATAGCTATCATGGGGAAAGTGGAATGTTGCAGATTAATGTAGATTTAGCACTGGCATAAGCATGATCGATAGGCTTGCTGCATATAGGTCAGATCATAAGATAATGCATCCATAGTCTTAAGGCATTATACGTATTGGTTGCGCTGAGCCTTACCATACTGGGCATGGGATAATAGAACATTTGCACAATATTGCATACTAGTTCAATTCTTCAAACTGAAGGACTTATGTCTGAATAACCATGATACATTTGAGAAAGAATAAACTGCTGCACAATGTTCACAAATTCAAACTGCTTAAATGTCATAGTGTTTTTACATTGTAGGAAGAATTTACAATGTCCAAAAGGCAGAAAAAGAAGGCCCCTGTGGTCGAAGAACAAACAGCAATAGAGGTCGTCCCACAGATAGAATATATATATGAGGACACCCAATGTGTCTCCGGTATTGAGCCTGAGTATAAATGGGGTGAGATATACAGAATGATTTCTCACAGGGAAGTCCCAGACACGGGTCTCGAAGAGGAGCCAATTTATGCCAACATTGAAAAATCCACCATCATGAAGGTGGCTACCAGACCAGAGCTGTTCCCTTGCTCTGATGTAATGAGATGGATTCTGCCACACACAAACAACAACACAATGCTTATAGCGAATGTCGATGGTCAGGGATATGCTGCGTTTAGCCCTGGATATGTGGCGTTAGCTTACCACCTGCCAGAGCCTCAAGTCTTCCTGTCAAATGATTGGTTGGATAACCTCAGGATGGATTTAGTGGAAACCCTGAGGAGAATTCTTTTGCCAGGAAAGCTCTATCGACACAGAGCAACCGAAGATTATGATACAGCAAGCTTAAGAGCTCCTTATAGGTTTATAGCCCTGATGCTAAATTGAATCTTTGGTAGAGCCAATGGTAGACTCTTCAAATTGGAATGGGTTCCCCTTATGTTCCATGTGGCCACAGAAGGAACGATCTTCAACTAGGCCAGCCTAGTATCAAGTAGTCTCTCTTGTTGTGTAGCTGCAACCTTGGGAGGAGGAGAAGCCCGAAAAAAATCTGAATTCTATATGAGTTCCATTTTGATAGACTGCATATTATGCCACCAGCCTTTCCCCAGGCTCAAGTGTATTTGGGATAGGGAAAGAACACTAGTGTATGCAGCTTACAAACTACTGTGGGCTCATCAGTACCACAGTTATTACGGAGAGATCTGTGAGCATTTTATTATGCCACTACACACGCTTATCTTTCGAAAGGAATGTGACTGCATGTCTGAAGAGGTAATAGAGGATTATGGTGATTATTTCTTGACAGAGAATGGTATGTACCTTAGGATGTTTGGAGGATCAAAGACACCTTATCTACTGCCAAAGTATGCAATAGATTATATAGTCCATAAAGAGGTGGTTAGACAGGTGTTTATCGACGGAGTTGGCCATTTCTTGTTCCAGCACAAGAAAACTGCATATCCCCCTCTACCATTCAAGCTGGGTAGCTTTAGATTCACCAATGTGAAGCAAGCTCTGAAATTTATAGAGGAACTAGGGAAGTTCCATTTTGGTGAAATGCCTTTCCGGCGCAATGACACTCATGGCAGAATGGCTAAGCATTGCAAGAAACACAAGGTGTTTTATGAGTACACCCATCATTTTTATAGAGATGAATCTGTTTTCAGGAGTGCACCAAACATTACGGCACTCAGTAGAAGATTCAAACCAAAACACCCCACCAAGGGTGGAAAAGGGAGTGAGCAAGATAAAGCTGAGCAAGCTAAGGCTGAAGAGGTCACCAAAAGGATAAGAGAGGAGGCTCAGAGGCTAGAAAATGAGGCTGCAGAGTGGCTGCAGAAGGGAGAAGAAGAGAAAATGAAAGCTGCCCAGGAACCAGCTGAACTAGCAAAAGAAGCGGCCAGAGAAACAGAAGAAGCTGCTAGGCAAGCAGCCGAAGAAGCACAAAGGAAGCTAGATGAAGAGCCTCGAGAGCAGGAGGCTAAGAAGATCAAGTTGACACAGCAGCAAGCCTCTGAAGCACCATCAGGGTAGAGTCAGGGAGAGTAAAACCCTGAAGTGAAAATCCTTCAAGTACCTACTACCATCACTCCTACAACTCCTACTCTCCAGCTAGTGCCCTTCGTCTAGAAAAAAGGGGAAGAAGTCCCTGATTTCGGTACTGTTTATTATTACAGGGCCACCAAAAGAATCATGAGGAGGATGGAGAATAAGGTGGAAGAAAAAGACCTATCGGGGAAGATGGTCACAGATACGATAGTCATGTTCGGGACAGACAAGGATCCTCTGTTCACGATAAGAGCGGGAACTGCACTAATCGATGCCTTCGCTGATAACATTAACAAGTTAATGATTGACCTAGAGGCAGTTAAAAAGACCTCTGCTCAGCTTAAGGATACGCTGAGATAAGAAAGAAATGAAGGTAATAGACTAAAGAGGAAATATGAACACACGCTAAGGGAAATGGAATCAACAAAGGGAGAAATCCATACCCTCCAGATAGAAGCGCAGGTCAAAGAAACAACACAAGAGGCTCTAGAAAACGCGCAGCAGGAAGTTCAAGATCTGAAGAATGAGAGAGAACAGTTGAGGGCAAAGGTGGAAGACCTAGAGGTGCAGCAGAATGTCATCTATGAGTCCAATACCGCATACACCCAAGAACTGCAAGCGAAGCTGGCTTCTCTGACTGCTGAACTGGAGACAACAAAGGAACAACAAGTCAATCTGCAGCCATTCAAAGAATATATAACGGCTCAGAAAGTTAAAATGCTACAGCTGCAGATGGCTCTAGAAGAAGAAAGATGCAAAGTCCTTCAGATGGACAGCAGGTTAGAGGAGATCATAGAAACCTCCTCCTATTTTGTAGACAGATCGCAAGATGTGCTGGAAGTCTTGAATTCCAGAATGGCAAGACCGAAAGATGATGCAGAGATCCTAGAAGGGCTAGCAGTCAAAGATCAGCAAACCCTCAAAAAAGATCACAGCCTGGTAGAGTTTGCCATAAGCACTGCTGAAGACTTTAAGAAGACTGTCAAGAGGGCACAGGTAGCATGCTCGGATTATTTTAAAAGGTTCCTAAATGCTTATAACCGCTGCCAAACAGAGGGTGAAATTAGGTTTGAAGAGTTCCCGGATCATAAGGCCTTTGTGGAAGTATTGCAGAAAAGACATCAAGATGCAGAGGCTAGGATGCAACAGATTCAGGCCATTGATGCCATGGTACTAAAGAATGAGGTGGGCCATGCAGCCGTTAGCATACAAGTTCTAGAAGACCAGCTTCCGTTGAGCCCAATAAGAATTGAGGCTATCAGGAACCAAGTCAACAAGTTTGAAATGAACATCCAGTTCCTAGAGCCGTGTACTTTTGAAAGCCTCGCTGCTGAAGCAGCAGCATGGAAAAAATTCTTTGAAATCCAAGCGGGACCCTCTTCATAGAGGACCGGTCCACTTTGTATTAATTTAATATTTTGTAAAATATTTTTGGGAAAAAATGAAGCGTTGGGAAAACAAAGGGTTGGGAAGCCCAAAGGTCACTTTGGGCAGCCCAACCATTTTTTGCTTTTTGTATAAAAGTAGGAAAGGTAGATAAGGAGAGGGATTTTTTCCCCAGTAAGACTGGAAAGTTGTTGTAAGAAGAACTACTTCCTTTTGCAATAAAAATTAGAGTTTTCCTGTTGAAAGAAGATTGGTGGGATTTCAAATGTTTTTGACATGGATAATCGAAAGATGAACTGCGTTGTTTTTCAGCATTATATCCATGATGATCATGAGATCATTCTAACTTTATGACCTATGTCTTTGTTTAATGATTTCTGATTTATTTTATGAAATCTCTACCATGAGTAATGCATGCTTGTCATAAACAATTAGCTATCTGGTTATGAAATATCTTTCGCTGTTCATGTGTGTATAAGATAATGTCAGCTATCTGTAATTGCTTTTATTACGCGTGCACATCCACATTACTCATATTATATGTTAATTACAAGTTGGCTCCTCAGGGATAGGATAAGTAGATAGATAGGTAGGCATATAGATAGGTAGTCATTTCATTTCTGCATGAGTGTTTCAGATGCATGGTAAGCCTAAGATGAGAGGTAAGAACCTGTGCATCACTTTGTGAATGCTCCTTGCATCCTTCACCACCCTGCATTTAGTTATATATTTGCATTTCACATTTAAGCCAAAAAATACAAATTCCGGTGGACCGGGCCGCAACTGGTAGAGCCCCTGTTTGTTACTTTGACCTACGGTAGCCGGACCGTAAAAAACGGACGGATTCCCTATACCAAATAGTCAACGGGATAGTTGGGAATGTTGATTGGGGAGAATCCCTTACTGTTGCCTCCTGTGAATTTCCAGGCCTCAACAGGGTAATCAACACCTGAGATCAGGATTGTACTTGTATAACACCGAGTATATTCCAATCCACTACCACTATACCCCTAGTCATACAAATGCTCCCCCATGTGCAGCACATAGTTTTTAAACAAGGTTTGACCCCTTGACGTTACAAGGAGTGCCTTAACAGAAGAACATTTTGCCTAAATGAGACACTTGCATTTATTTTAAGAAAAAGATCGCATAAAAAACTTTTGGAAGCATGGCCAAACATACAAAAAATTATAAATAAAACCAAAATAAATTAAATAGATATGCTTAATAAAAAAAGTAGTAGCCTTACCCATTGTCTCTAACAGAGCGTCTTAAAGAAGCTCTCTCTTCACCAAGCTTCCCCCTCTTTCTCTTGTTGATTTCATGAACCTAGAAAAGATAGTACATTGTAATATAGAGAGCAGCAAATTGTAGCAATAAAAACTAGAAATTCATCTAATTCACCAACTACATACTTTCCATTTGAATTTGTAATCAAGCATACTCTTTTGCAGGTTATTCCTTCTCACAGTAAAGAAATTTAGGCTCATAGAAATTGAACAAATATTTGACCATTTCCAATACTAGTGTCTTCTCCTAGGGTATGATTTTTGCTGACACTATTATTGGTACAATTGGCCTATGATATAAATCCCCTTACCTATGAGATGTAGTGGTCGTGCACTCCTTCAAAAGGAAAAGGCCGATATAGGGACTCAACTGGAGGATCCTAGAAAATCATGAGGGGGCACTAGATGCATGGTATAGTCTGATGGTTGGATAGATGGGAAGGGCAAGGCCCTTCTTAATTTCATAGTAAACTGCGAAAAGGGCACAAATTTTATGATGCATCTATACATGTTAAATATGTAGCATTGTTCTGTTTTTAGTTGGATGAATTTGTCAAAGCCTTGTGCAGCATGTGGTGTAGGTAATCACCAATAATGTTTCTAACTGTGTAGGTGTTGGCAAGTTGCTAGTGGAGAAGCACCCCACAATTTCTTCGACTCCATGTGTTTACCATTTCATTGATTGATGCTCGAGGATATCAACAAACTCACATTTGTCAATGCAAACATTGATCAAGGCATGAACATGACCAAATACATATATAACCATGCATTTTTCCTTAGTATCATGAGGTGATTCATAAAGAATACGAAGTTCTTGCACCCTTGACTTACACATTTTTGTCACCAATTTCATTTCCCTCCTATCCCTTAACTGTTATGAACTGAAGCTGAAGAGATGGTTCTTTTTGATGAGTGGGATGGTTGTGCCTATAGCACAAACTCATAAACCAAGATGGATTTTGGAAAGGAGTTGAGGAAGAGTGCTCAATCAACAAAATTTTGGTAAATGTTCTTCATTTAGTTGATGGGGAAAATCAAGGAGTGGAGAAAGTGTGCTCAATCAAAAATATTTTGGTAAAGGTTCACCATTTAGTTAATGGGAAAATCCCACAATGGGCCACTTGTATGAAGCTCTATGGATAGGGACAAATAAGCTATCAACCTTTTCTATGAGTAAAGTTACCCAACAAATGATGTCCTTGAGAAATAGCTAATGCTTTGAGAGAGGATTGCTCACTACTGGAAGGGCACACTCCATTGTCCCGTTCATGTCCTCGACCCTGCCTTTTCATATCTATGTAATTTTTGTTTTAATGAGAGATATAAAATTGCTTTCACTACCCCTTGGGGGACTTATGCATATGTGTGGATTCCTTTTGAATTGNTATTTCTCTAATGAGTACATAGTAGTGTACCAATATGATATCACTATTTTTTTGAATAATAGGGATGATCATATTGGACACTTAGAAAGATTGGTTTTTTATTTTTTTAGACAAAAGCGATTATATTATAAAGGGAGGTGGTGTAACCATCGAAGGGTTTCAGTTTACAAAAATACCTCATAGGAGCGGCAACTGAGGACCAATATACATAGAAACCAAAGTAACCATAGGTGCCCTTGAGGAAGCGACAAAGACATTTAAACCATCAAAAATGCCCTTGAGGAAGCGGAAATAAAACAGTCTGAAGCCTTAACAGAGTTTATAACTGAGTATCATATTTAACAAACTACCTAACATCTGATAAATAGAGACTAAAACTATGCAGGGAAGTGGAGATTCAAATGCAAGCAGGATGGCGAACCCAAATGAACAGATGAATTTTAACCATCCAAACTAGAGGACATACCATTTCCTGCATGCTTGTCCACCTTGAGTTCTAGCTCAACAATCTACCTGGTGAGCGAATTTTCAGTCTGCTTGACCTTCCATTTGATTTTCTTTTGAAGGAAGACCAAATCATTATTCACATGTTCCAGTCGTCATCTTCCCTTGTAGTCAATTGCATTCACCTGAGTTTGTAGCGATTTGAGCTTGTGCTTCATTTCCCTAATCTTTGTGTCCACCGAATTTGGAACAGGCAAAACCATGGAAGAGGAACCCACTTCCATCCTGAGTAATAGCAGTGTCCAAGCAACTAGATGACAAATCTCCCATCTTAACAGCATAGCAAGCTTGCTTCAGCCCTCAGTTTTCCATTCCTTTATATCCATAAGCGTCTGGGAGAACGGCGTCACCTCATAATCCAGCACATAGGAAATCAAGCAAATGCTCGAATTATTCGATGAGACCTTCATATCAGGGAACTTCAGATTTTTTTATGCTCGTGTGGTAATTACACCTATTAAAACAATCGCTGCAACTTCCTTCGACATGACTTCTGCTGATTTCACCTCATGCGAGAGCCCTAGGTCCATGAATGCCATTAAATCCGCAAATTCCCTCAATGATGAACAATGATATATCATGAGGTCACCTGTCCTTATGACATTAAGATGTGGGATGGAGCTCTAAGAGTTTAAGTGTCTTTGTAGAAAACGAAGGGACTGTCTGGGTGGATCCTTTATGTAGACCCACGCGAAGCCACGTGAACACCACACACCACACGTCAAGGTAGCCCACTAGCACGTGGAGGAATGAGGGAGAAGGGCCCATGGGAGGGAGGCCCATGATAAGCCCTCGGGCCTATGGGGGAGGGAAAATGGAACCCTGATCATTAAAAATAAGCTCCCTGGGGCATAGGGAATCCCCTTTGTTGGCCTCAAGGTCAGCATAGGAGTTATTTTCCCTCATCACGTGATAGAAATCATTTTTTTTGAAGAGGGAGGCTTGAGCCACGATCTTGTGGATAAGATTCCTTAGAGCCATATGAGATGGCATAAGTTTTTCAGCAAGAGCGTGGATGACAACTCTGGAGTCTCCAATGATGATTAGCTCAGAGATTCCCAATGCCATGACTATCCTCAATCCTTGCCAAAGGGACATGGATTCAGCCATATTGTTGGTGTCGATGCCTAGCCCCCAAGCAAACTTAAACTCCATTGATTCGTCCGGAGTGAGAATAAATCCACCCCCCCCTGCCACATCGAGACACTTAGAAAGATTGTTGACAGGTGCAAATCCTTGGGCATATCGTTGAATTCAGAAAAATCATCTTGAGGGTCTTTGAAGGAAATATTTTGGAACACAATATTGGAGTAAGGATTGGTCCTAAAACAATGAAGGTTATCTAGGATATTCTTTTTACTAAAAAGAAACAAGTCATTCAATCTTTCTTTGGTTTTATCAATTCTGTAAAGTGTTTCATTTCCTATTTTTACGAAAATTGGAAGGCCTATATCAAATATGTTGAAGAAAGATCACAACTTGAATCTTTCTTTCCTCTTTAGATGAATTGGAAATGGTACTCCTCTCATCTATGCCTTTGTTTCCAATTATGCTTTTGAATCCTCATAGCCTTTGTTTCCAATTATGTTTTTGAAACTTTTGGTTACAACCAATCTAGAATACGATGAAACATTTCTTGGTTCATTTTGGGAAAGATTTTGGTTAAATCATCTTGATAAGATCATGTTTGAAGAAGTGGAGAGAAGAAGCAAAGAAATACTTTGCATATATATCAAGCAAAGTCTATGTTGTTTTCTTACAAAAAAATTAACAAGGGAGTGAGCAACCAATTAATTTCATGAGCAATGCACTTCAGGAGAAAAAGTTGACTTAAGCCTCAATGGAAACACAAGATTATGCCTTGGTGAAGGAACCTAACTACTTTCATGATCACTTTTGGAATTCTAAGACAGTGGCCTAAATTCCTCATCCCATGGTGAAGGATATACTTTTGCAATAGGAGAGCACTGGGACAAGGGGTAGGTGGATCACCAAGATCGAGGAACAATACCTTGAGTTAAATCCAAATACAATGGTTTGTGGCCAAGGTTTTTCTAGGTTGATGGCTGAGAGCATCCTTGATACATTGGACAAGGCCACCATGGAGGATCTACAACTAACCAATTAATAAATGCAATATTCTACAACCAACCAATTAATAAATGCAGTATTACCTTCCTTAGAGTGGTAATGTTCAGTCTTTGCTTAATAAAGTGGACAATGCTAGAAATTTCCTATGACATGTTCAACAGTTACAACCCTACACAATGCTAATTTTCAGCAGTTACAACCCTTAAAGGAGAAGGAAAAGGACTATTACATATCATGATATGAGGGTTTCATAGCTTATGTTCATCACTATAAAATATGTAGAAGAGTTATGGGTTTCTTTCTTGGAGAATATGGTGTCGATCCAACCTAATGAAAATTGGTTTTTATTCTAACTTTTTGTTGATTATTACATAGTGCACATTGTTGGTAAGTGCCCTAGTTTATGGATGAAACTTGTTGGTAAGTTCCCTAGTTTATGGATGAAGTTTGTTGGTAAGTGCCTTAGTTTATCAACGTTTGATCTGCGGGATATGTGGACAGTTGACTCATGATTAATGAGATATCAAAATAATTTCATCATATTGGGTGGACTATTAAAACCTACCTTTTAGATGTAGATCAATCCATGAATACAACCATACTAAGCTTTTGTGCCCAACGAACCCAAAAAGAAACTTGGCCCCACCCTCATACACTCAAGCTAAGAATAGGGTTTGCTAATAGCTCACAAGTACCATACTCTAATGCTACTACTGGAATGACATAAAGGAAAGGCCATATATATACATTATAAAAGTACTCTCTTAGACTTCTTGGCCTACAAATACATTATATCTATTTTTAAAAATATTTGTGAAAAGATTGGATTCTACAACTTACTAACTCATAAATATTAGAAGTTTCTTTTCCATGTTATTCAATCATAGAAACAACCTGATAAATAAAACCGTTTAAGGTAAGTTTATAGATCAGACAGAACAAAGCTCACCTGAATGTATTGTAATCACCATCATCAAATAAATGTGCATGTGTGCACATGCATAAATACCCAATATAGAGTTCAATCAAACAAAATAAAACACAATTATAACTTGATTTGTGGAGCTTCGCACTATCTTCTTCTGCTTTACCTTTCAAAGCATCATTCAACATACTTCAAATTTTTTCCTATTGCAATAGTTTCATGTTAGGACCCATCAAATAAATATTTCTATGTTTATGAAAATAACAAAACCAATTTAAATAAATACAATACTATTACAATGTAAATTACAATACTATTCAACTATTCAAGTAAATTAATTGTTAATAATAGATCACCTGATAAAAATTGAAGAACCAAAAACACTATGTATATAAGGCCATCGATCACATTAAAACACCATTTTTTCCTCTTAACTATGAAAATGTTTCTGAACGCTACCTGTAACAAGTTCCAATGGAGGAATCAAATAGCAATAGTAAAAATTAAACACTAAAATTATAGAAATAATTATTTTTAACATATTATTCCTTACCATTCATTGATATCCTCTCTGTTTCAAGAATAATTTAATATTCTCTACTAAACAAGACCAACAACGTGAAGGTAGAAGCTCTTATGGCCCCTACCCCCCCCCCTCACATCACTTTCAATTGCCCAAACCCAATGCATCTACTTGCAAATAACAATTTACTGCAAATTATTTCACTCAATAGTTGAAAGAATCTATCATTAAATCATTATTTAAATCATTCAATCATTCAACAGATGAAAAAAAATTTCATTAAACCATTCATTTAGTCAATTGCCGATAAAAAAAACAGTAAACCATTCATTTAACCATTCATCAATGAAACAGAGGAAAAAACCATGTAAATTTTTTTATTATAAATAAGAATTACTCAAAATTTTATTAGCCACTTCCTTTTCAATTTTATTCTCTTTAAATAGTTAGTCAGAAGTGCATCTTCTGGAATCTGATCCTCGGTCTCCCTACTAAACTGCTCGCAAGGTTGAACTTGCGGTGAGGGGCAATGAAATTCTGCAATAATGTCAAAATGTTTCTTTAATATATTTTTATTTTTAGAAATAAAAGTAATTCATTTAAAAACAAATTACAAAGGTGTTTTTTTACCTGGCATGGGAACATCATCATGTTCATCATTATCCTATACAGGCTCAACCTGTTCAGTGTTATCTGCATCTACATGCTCTGCGGTTGAATTGTGTAGAATTTGAATTAATGTTCATCATCTACAATTATCTATACAAAATAGTAGCATATTAATAAATTCATTACCAAGAATCAAATCATGATCTTTATCTGGTTGGTGTACATCCTCGACATGTACGGGATCATTACTTTCCTGCTCAAAAAGGAATAAATAATTTATGTTATTTTTTTAAAACAAGTAAATTGCATGAGATTTAATAAATTATCATTAGAATATATAGTTTTTATATACCTGCGCACTAGATGGATCAACAGAAGATCATGCAGTATGCCCAGACAAGCTTCTCCGGCATTCAACAATGGTGACAAAGACCTGTTCAAAGCCAAGATTCATGTCTTCCTAAGTGGGCAATTCTTTGAACCGGTCGGGCTACATATTTGCATGATGTCATTAATTTTACATTTTTTTCCAGAATAAAATGAAAATAATTTTCTGTATATTATTTGGATGCAGTTTTGGGTTTTCGATACTTACATATCGGGCCGCCAAGTTTGAATAACCACCACGCCCAAGCTTGTGTTGACCATTTTTTTCCATTCTTTCCTTGGTGGCCTTAGATGTGTCTGATAGCCTAATCAAGTGTTCAATTATGTTAGTCAATGTTCCAAATTTTATATAAAGACTAATAATAATGAGGCTTACCATTACATTTTGGAATGTATTGCATACCTCCCTGTTCCCTAAGTGGTATCTTTCCTGCTTTTCTCAGACCCTTCTCTTTTCCATCTTCCACTAGGGCTTTCCACTCCCTATATGGAATCATTTAAGGGAGCTCATACCTAGGGTTCTTTTCCAGGTGAACCCTATACTGGTCTCGGACAATCTTTATATGTTGTCTAGCCTTCTATAGGACCTTCAATGTATCGAAGTTATCTTTTCTAAATAGACAAACCAAGCGATTAGTCAGCTCATCCTTTAAAGGTTTTTCTTTCTTGTCTCATCTTGTGCAGATGGTGGGCTCAAAGATCTCCAAGGACAAATCATTCAGATGTTTATAAAATATATCATTTCCTGCAAAACATTAATGCCATCTCTAGTCAACATTAACAAAATATTATCGATATATTAGACACAAATTATAAAAACTAAATTGAACAATATATAATCACCTGGAATCTTCTCTATCTTTATTGGAACCAGTTCTTTGTTCACCAAAAAATTTGTCACTACTAAACCAGTGCTAGTGACATGAGAAGATCCAGGAAATGCATCCACCTCTCTATCTAACCCTGTATCTACCCCTTCTTGAGCACCATCTATTGTGAGTCGGTCAGCATCAGCTACACCCTCTGCTGGCCTTGGGGGTGTCCCAGAGCATGTTGTTGAATGTTCAGTGGACAATAAGGGAGCAGTATGTGGTGTACATGGAGTGGTTTGGTCACTGGGACCAACAATGCCTTGACCACCACTGCAAAGCTGCATAACTTCCTGTAAATAAATACCATTGTATTATAAGTTCAATAGCATATAAAATTAAATATTATAAAGTTCTAAATGAATTTACATTATTATTCAGGAACTTACTTGCAATTGTCGACATCTCTATAACAACAATTGAATCTATGATTTGATCTCTTTTGTTTGTGGAACTGTCAATGTCAAAAGAAGTTCCTCATTTTGTTTTTCCATGGTCTCCTGTAGCACCCTCGATGGGTATGAAGACCTACTAATTTCATTATATTTCATCAAATAGGAAACCTCAAACTATAAACATTGTTGAGATGGTGTTTCATAAACCAAATCCCCTACCTGCAACATAAATATATAAAACATTGCTTAGTCTTTGAAGCAATAGTGTGCGCAAAAAATTATATTAACAAAAATTGTCTATCATGATAGATTCGTAGGATTACATCCAGGTTTACCTGATGCCTAGACGAGGGTGTGGTCTGATCAACAGTTGGGGACCTACCCCAATCAACCACCTGCAAAAAAAGTAGAGAACATTATCACAATGAATGCAATATGTAAAAGCTAACAAATACATAACAAAAATAAACATTATTCTACATGTTTTATATGTGTACAATTTTGAAGCATTTAGAATGTGGAATTACATTTAGGTTTACAATTTTTCTCGAGGCTCCAGTCATCTGACCAATAGTTGAGGAATTTTTCTGGTCATAAACCTGCAAAAAAAGTAGACAACATTATCATCATCAACGCAAACATAAAAACAAAAAAAATACATAACAAAATAAACATTATGCTACATGATATACATTTGTACGATTCTAAGGTATTTCAAATGGAGAATTACATTCATGTTTACCTGTTTCCCTGATGTTGTAGTCGGCTCATCAATAGCTGGTTGGCTTCCCTAATCAACACTCTCCATGAAAAATAGATAAGATTATATAAACAAACTGAATATAATAATGAAAATACATAACAACATATATGTTTGTCCATCCTAAATTTATTACAATGGCAATATCAATGTATACATGCCACCTTGATTCAGGTCTACTAACATCTACGGAGAGGAAGGTGCCCCTGAGAGAACCCTGCATAAAAAACATGCTAAAATTTACCTAACGAAACTAGAATATTCACTAAAACAATTTTAAAACATAACATTTTGATCTATACATGTTGCCTCGCGGATCATGTAATCCTTTCACCTTCTGCTGGGGTGATGAGCCCCCATCACCTCCCTATGAAGTCAACATAGGAAATTTATTAGAAAATTATAATTATATGCTAACGAAAAATCCTATAGATGTTAAAATACTTAGTAAAAGGTTGGGTAAATTTTTGGATGTACCATAACCATACTAACTGTGTTTGTATCTACATGATTCAAATTGTAATTAATAAGCAGTTCTTCGCCAGTAGCTATTGATTTAATGGCACATACAAAGACATGGGTTCCTTCACGAGACTCGAATATGCAGTTGGGTTGCTTAAGTGCAGACCCTGGATGTGTACTGTTTATAAACCCCGAAATATTACCAGTTTTTTTTGGCCTTCCGTCAATGTACACCGTTGCTCCTTTATTTTGAGCTTTGTATTTCAGTTGTATATAATTTGTTGACTATCCATATCTACGCATACTTCATGTATATTGGACCAGGTGCATCCAATCAGTGTAGTTGTAAGAGGGTCCAACATACTCCATCAATTCTATACATCTTATGTATCCAACCTTTATGCCATCCATGCAAAACAACCCCAATCCATTTAATGACGACGGTGAAATTCTATATATCCTCTCATTCACATAAAAATCAGTGTTTACTTAAGGAAGATCCCTAGGCACCCATTTTTTCACTAGATTTTTGTACCTTAAGGGCATCTCGATGTCTCCTACTGTCTCATCATGATAGGAACATGACCCCCCTCCTTTGAGAAAAAATTATATCCGTTTAATGAATTTTTTTCTAATCTTATGACATCTAGTTGATCTAGCCTTTTTAGACCTACTGGATGTCTCACTTCCCTCTATCCTTCCCAAACTCCCCTCGCTGGAAGAATATAGGTCTGACAAATACCTGTTTGGTTCTACTTGCACAATGGTCGAAAAAAAATGGCAAATAATAGAAAAAACTTGGAAAGACTTATAAGCATGACATAATGTTGATATCATTATCCTGAATAATACCAATAATTTTCTAGTATAACAATTCAACACGTAGTATTTTAACATGATATAGATATCAAGTCATTCGATATCAAATGTTTCATCCAATTAATCTCAAAATACAAACTATGTTTTTTACAATATCGATTGGTGTACCTATTTTAATTTAGTTTGTTTCCTCACCCAAAAATATAAAAGACCCAGTTTACGGATCTCAATATATGTGATAAAAGCATTTGCAAATATTTTGTATATTTTTTTTCAGAAGAAAAAGAGGTGCTCCAGCTTGATATTCAGTAGTGAATAAATGGTAACTTTTACATACTCCTGGCAATAAGTCAGTCCATTAACGAGTGGAGATTATAAGTATCAAAAAATATCTCAAAGGGATGGAAGGAACCCACAATCCCAAGATGACTAAAGTAGCGATACCACACAGAGAACATAAGGAGCCCAAACAACTTATCCAAGGAGGCATTGAGGGTGGAGAAAACACACCCTTGAGGGGATGAAAAAAAAACTCTATATCCCCAGCTAAAACAAGAAATATATTGATGTATCCCATAGTAGAAAGAACCAAAAAATACTATTCCGCACAAATCAAAAGGCTCTTAAATTAATTGTATCATGCCTTCCTCAATGATTTCTCCTTCTAAAATTTACGAGAAGGAGAGGAGGCTAGCCTTCATATTCAATGCTTCCTTGGATAAACAGTCTACACTCATATTGTGCTCCCTGTAGACATGGATAAAGTCATATAAATGAATTTATGATGTCTATGGTATAGCATATATGTCAAAAATTGACGAAATGTTAGAATAATCAACCCATAGTTACCTACCTTAGACATTAATTAAATCATTTTTGTCTTATTACCTAGTCTCCTAGATTCCACTCTATGCTAGTTGCCTTCTACATGTCCTAGAAGTCAACACATGCCAAAAATAAGTCATGGAGCGCTTGGGAAACTTCCTGGAAACCCATTTTAGCATGTTTTATTTATTCTAGAACCTCCAAAGCACATATCTGCTTTTTTTGAAAAGCTACCTATTTTATTGAGAATTAAGAAAAAGGGAAAAACTAGACTAGGTGTAGTTGAATTGTTTTTTGCCCACATTATCCTCCCTCCTTTTCTCCTAATAAAAGCATGTATGAGTTGTCTTTCCATCCCTCATTAGCTTTCCTACTTGACTTAGCTAGTTCCTGAGCGTCTTGGTGTATTTGGAAACTGCTTTATGCACCTATGGGGCATTTGACTAGATTCAGTAAGCCTACTTTTTGACATTTTTGAATGGCATCCTTATGAATTCAAATCTCTCATATAATTATATATTTCAGGATCCTGTTACTTCACAAGTTTGGATATTGTACACTTATTCAATACATATTAGTTTTATGCTCCAATTTCAGTCTCCTTTGATGTTAATTTTGCATGTTTGATTAGCAATTTTGTGAGTCTAATTGTTCTATCTCTTGGGTTAAATTTCCACATCGTATTAGAGCCTTTGTAGATCGATTTCTCTCCTTCCATATTGCTATTACAGGTTCAAAATATTGACTTAGGGCATATTCTGTTGACTGAAGGGAACAGTTTCTAAACTATGGACCAATCTTAGAAGATCATCTTGACTCCATTCAATTTCTTTGAGTGGAAAGATGAGATGGAGATATTGTTGACAGAAAAAGGTCTCTACAGGGTTACTATGGCAACTGAGGCAAATCCCAATGCAGCTGCAGAGAAAATCAAATGGCACAACAGGAGGGATGAGGTCTATGGTCTTTTGTGTCTAAGCATTTCAAGAGACCTCCTCTTGCATCTTAATGGATTGACATCACCTATTGAAGTGTGGGAGAATCTTGTAGATATTTTTTTTAAGACAGATGAGATGAGAGGACATCAAATCGAGAATAAGCGTATCTCCTTAGTCCCAATAGCTTCGAATCCTTGCAACTCTATTTTTCCAAGTTTAAAGCCCTTGTTTTGCAGCTAAAATAGTGTGGGATTGAAAAGAAGGAAGAGCAACTAGTTTTTGCCACACTCTCGAAGCTTGGCCCTGACTATTCAGTGTTTTTTTTTACCTTCCATGCCAACAAGTTGACAGCTTGAGCCTAGAAGATGCCTAAGCTTGTAGAGTTCATGGAATCCCTCACACAGGAACAAGATAAGCTGGTGATGATGGTCACCATCAAACCTTCCAAATACCAAGCTTTGGTTGCTGGAGATTCAAGTGTGGATTCAAAAATCAAGAAAAAATATAAAAATCCACCTGAGCAAAAGAGAGACAAGAACAAGTCTCAAGAGGAGCCCCAAGGTTCCAAAAAGAACAAAGGAGAAATGAGCAAGTAAGCATACTGCAGTAAGGGCTATCATCCTGAGAGATCTTTTATGAAGAAGCAAATTGACATGTTGACCCAAATCTTGGAGAAGAATAACATCTCCCTTCCTGATTGTTCAAAGAAGAGGGAAGGAGGATCAAATTCAGAGGACAGAGAGAGAGTACATGCCTTGGTTGCTGACACGTCAAGGTCACCTAGCTTCATCATAGACTCTGGAGCTTCTAGACATATGGTTTCGACAAAAGAGGCATTCTCATATCTTGACATGTTGAAAGGTACACCAATAGTTTTGGGATATGACTCTCTCACTGATAGTTTGGGGAAAGGAAGGATTAATCTTGACCATGGTAAGTTCAATAATGTGTTGTATGTTCCAGGTCTTGCCTCTAATCTCTTATCAGTGTATCAGATGACTCACACTAGGTCTCCAAAGAAGGTCATATTCTCCCTTGATGATGTTGAAATCACTGAGATTTTGAATGGCAAAGTCATAGCAAAAGGTGTTGTTGATCACACTTCGAAGGTATACACGTTTTCCCATTTTCTACCCTAATCAAACCGCTCCGCTCTTTTGATTCATGGTAATGAGGAAAGCAATATTTGGCATGAAATATTTGTCCATATTAACTACAAGTATATTTCTGATTTGAGTGAAAAAGATATGGTCATAGGGTTACCAAAGATCAAGTTTTCCAAGGGAGTCTGTCAAGGTTGTATCCTAGGAAAACACCTAGAGCACAAATTTGAGAGAGCTAGTCATGAGAGAACCTCTGCACCTCTTGAGTTGATCCACAGTGACATTGGTGGTCCATTTTCTCATATGTCCATGAGTCAAGACAAATATTCACTAACCTTCATAGATGAATTTTCCAGGTATTGTTTGGTTTACTTCCTAAAGCATAAGTCTGAAGTTTTTGACCTCTTCAAAGTCTTTAAAGCCTTGGTTGAAAAACAGTCTGGGAGGAAACTTAAGATCCTCATATCTGACAATGGTGGTGAGTATGTCAAGTATGAGTTCATTTAGTATTGTAAAGATGCAGGAATTTAGATGCAGCATTCGATCCCTTACACACCAGAGCAAAATGGTGTTGCTGAGATAAAGAATAGGTCACTGAATGAGATGGCAACCTGCATGATGGAGGATAAGACTTTGCCACCAAATTTTTGGGCCAAGGCTATAAATTGTGCATCCTACATCCAGAATAGGGTGCCTCATAATAATATTTATGGTATTACTCCTTTCGAAGCTTGGAGTGGTCACAAGCCATATGTGACCCATTTCAGAATTTTTGGCTCAAAGGCTTGGGCTAGAATTCCAACTGAAAAGAGAAAGGATTTGCAGACCCAAAGCTAAGAGCACCTATTTGTTGGGTATTTTGAAGATTCAAAAGGGTGCAAGATGATAAAATTGAGCACTAACAAAGTTTTCATTGAAAGAAGTGTTCAGTTCCAAGAAGAGCCTTTAGTAGCAGTTGAAGTTGGAGAGTCTTCTTCACCACCAGATCTATTGATTGTAAGTGGAGAGACTAATGAGTTTAATGATTCTGATATGTTTGATAATGATTATTTGATTGTATATCATGATATTCCTACAATACCAAAATGGGCAGCAAATACCATTCATGCAGCTGAGGAAATAGATGGAAATTCTAGTGACACCAGGAGGACTAGATCTCAGTTTAAGAGTGCCCTTTGTATGAAAGATCCTTTATTTTATAAGAAGTGATATCTGATGGTTGAATCAGATCCATAGACATATGAATATGCAACACATGATCCAATATGGAAAATATCCATGAAAGAAGAACTCATCTCGCTCCAGAAGAGCAACACTTGGGAACCGGTTGATCTTCCCCCAGGGAGGAAGCTAGTTCAATGTAAGTGGGTTTTAAAGACTAAGTATGTTGCTGATGGTTCACCTTTGAAATATAATGCAATATTGGTAGCCAATGTCTGCTCACAAGTACATGGTATTGACTACAATGAAACCTTTGCACCGGTGGCAAAGATGGACTCCATAAGGCGAGCTTTATCCATTGCAGCTTCGAAGCAATAGGAGGTACATCACATGGATGTGAAGTGTGCCTTCCTAAATGGAGATCTCATTGAAGATATTTACATGCAGCAACCTGAATGGTTTTTTTATAGTCCATCTTTAGTGTGCAGGTTAAAGAAATCATTGTATGGGCTCAAGCAACCCCCCAGGGCTTGGTATGCCAAGATTGATGGCTTTCTGTTGTCATTGAGTTTTGTTCGATGAAAGTCTGATCCTAATGTCTATTTGAATATGATTCATGGTTCTTTGATGATTATTTTCTTGTATGTGGATGACCTTCTGATTATAGGAATTTCAAAGAAAGAGATTGCCTCCTTGAAGAATGCAATGAACCATGCATTTTCTATGACAGATTTGGGATTGTTGAGCCAATTTTTGGGTCTCGAAATTGCTCAATCCCAACATGGATTCAAATTAAATCAGTCCAAGTATGCCTTATATTTACTGAACAAGTTCAACATGAAAGGTTGCAAGCCAATCAAGACTCCCTTCCTTTCAGGAGTTAAGCTTGAAGAAGCAGGTACTTCTCCTATGGTAAATAATACATTGTATAGGAAGTTGATTGCATGTTTTCTTTATCTTACACACACTCGACCTGATATATCTTATGCAGTTAGTGTGGATTGAAGATACATGTATCATCCTCATGAGATACACTAGAGAGCATCCAAAAGAATCCTCAACTTTGTTCAAAGAACAAGAACTCATGGGATCTTACTCTTCTATGCATCTTCAGAACAAGTAGCAGACATCTTCACCAAAGTTTTTTGTGAGAAGGAATTCAGCAATCTCAAATCATTGCTGGGGATTTCTGATCATTCTATGAAGCATTATTGATGATAATATTTCCAAATTTTGTTTTCCTGTCCATGTTTAAGGGAGGATTTTCCCACTGGGTTTTTTCCTCTTTCCTTGGTTGTATGGACAAGTAGTATGTAAAGGGTGACTAAGCTTTGTTGCTAGGCCCTATAGTTTTCTGATATTTACTCATAAATTCAGGCTTAAGGAGGGGGGGGGGTGTTTAGAATAATCAACCCATAGTTACTTGCCTTAGACATTAATTAAATCATTTTTGTCTTATTACCTAGTCTCCTAGATTCCACTCTATGCTAGTTGCCTTCTACATGTCCTAGAAGTCAACACATGCCAAAAATGAGTCATGGAGCACTTGGGAAACTTCTTGGAAACCCATTTTAGCATGTATTGTTTATTCCAAATCCTCCAAAGTGCATATCTGCGTTTTCTAAAAAGATGCCTGTTTTATTGAGAATTGAGGCAAAAGGAAAAGCTAGACTAGGTGTAGTTAACTTGTTTTTTTCCCACAATATCCTCCCTCATTTTATCCTAATAAAATAATGTATGATTTGTCTTTCCATCCCTCATTATCTTGTCTAATTGACTTAGCCAATTCGTGAGCATCTTGGTGGATTTAGAAATTGCTTTATGCACCTATGGGGGATTTGACTAGATTTAGTAAGCCTACTTTTTGACCTTCTCGAATGGCATCCTTATGCATTCAAATATATCATGTAATTATATATTTCAGCAGCTTATTACTTCATAAGTTTGTATATTGTACACTTATTCAATACAGATTAGTGTTATGCTCCAATTTCAGTCTCCTTTGATGTTAATTTTGCATGTTTGATTAGCAATTTTGCGAGTGTAATTGTTCTATATCTTGGGTTCAATTTCCACATGAAATTCATTTCTTTTTCCAACCTCTTTATATGAGTTCACATTCTGATAGCTTCTAACACTACACCGACTTGATCAAACAACTTCTATGTCAGTTCTGTAGTCTACATTGGTCCGATTATTCATTTTCTTGGACACTCCTCTCTCCTTACTGTACACCCATAGGATTACATATAACTTAGAAAAAATTCCAACTCATCACAACAAAATCTTGTCCTAATATTGTCCCGATAGCCATTATGGTTTTGAGGTTGTATCAATTGCATTCAGATCCATCGTTTAGGGTTGAATTGAATGGAAGTCTTCATGTTTAGGGTTAAACTGAATGGAATGGAAAACTTCCATCATTTAGGGTTACAACCAAATGTTTAGAGGTATATGAGAGATAACAATAGACAAACAATAGGGAATTTAGGGTTTGCAGGTTTTGGAAAAATTGAATAATGCAGTCCTCAGTTTGTAGATCTAAGGTGCACGGATATGGAAGAAATGAGGAAACATAGAGGATAGACAAAGGAAACGTAGACCTAAAAAGTTCATGGAATAATTGTTTTGTTTATACCACAATTTACATTCCACACCCTAGCTAGCTTATGGCACCACTAAGGTGAAAAATGATGTATAGAATTATTGGGACAATTTCTATAACTGGAAGGAAAGGGTAGGATTTTCAAAGAATACCACTATTGAAATTTTATGTTGGATCAATTGTTTGAAAATCACAATACTTACTTATGCAACACAAGGAGAAAACATTCATTCTCTGGACATCAATCCCTCATAATTCCATCCCTCTAGTGCTATTCATTTTGGCATATATATGTCTAGACTACTATCCATTAATTTCCAACAAAGTTTATGTGAATCCTTCTTTTAAGTCCACGTTTTACTAAGTATACTAAGGGGTGAATAAGGAAGAAGATACCAATATTTTGGTTGAAGCAGGATGCTGAATAGTATGTCGTTCTTATTGTTGAACCCTTAAAGTATTGAATTAGAAAATGGATATCCTCATATAAGTGGAAAGCATGCTTTGCACAAGAAGCTTGAGTCTATATAGGTGGAGAAATGCCTGACTTCCATTTCTAGTGTCGGGCATATCTAACCTACAACATAAACTACAATTTTGTATGTATGGGTAGGGCCTACCTTCTATTCAAAGCAAGAGAAGACAATCTAATGGGTGCACTGATCATAATAAGCATGGGGTTTCATTTAATCCTTGAGCTATGTCAGCTAAAAAACACACAAGCAGTTGTGCTTACAATTTGGCACACAATCAACTCCATCAATGATTTATTAATGAAATCTACAAAAGTAGTTTTACAAAGTCCTTGTTACAGCTTCATCTAGCAAGTGTGATTAATCCCCTAAAAACATACTATCCCAACTATAACCTAAGGGTGTTACCCATTGTCACCTCAGTAACATTTTTTCTACACTTTCAGCTGGCTCTTGTCATCAAAATACAATATCTCTCACCAATAATCGATGATGTACACACTAAAGATTCCTCGAAGACCATATAATGGAGAATCTGCTATAGGTCCATCATTAATGGTGTGTCAAAGATTTCCCAAAATAGACAAAGAAATATTGATCCTATAACATCTTCCCACCCCTTGTGTTGGAAGACAAACTCAATGTATTGATGCATTTATGCCATAGGATGGACCATGTTTTAGGTCTCTGCCATGCCCAAAACTCAAATCAGAGATGCCCTAAAATGTTGTTGAATATTTTTATGAACGCAGAGAGACAAATGAAATCATGCATAGTTTTCTAGCCACAATTGAAAACCAAGGCTCCTACTGCTAGCCTTTATGAATAGAACTGATCTAGGACTTATAATAAGGCTCCCATAATTATTCAAAATAGTACTAGACCTAGATATTGTCTACTGATGCTTAAGAGGCTATGATGTGCTCAGAATTTTGATCACTAGGAATTATCCTAGTTTAGCTCAGCAAAACTCCAATTGACCACCCATCATGACCTATGCATGATTTTGTAGTCTTTTCCAATTTATTTGTAGTATTTTCAGGCCTATGCATGATTTTTCATTGTCACAGATTAGGTAAATAGTTACATATTCTTAATTTTTAAGTCCCATATGGGGGTTTAGAAGAAATTGATTCACTAGTGTTGGACAATTTTAAAGTATTCCATGTATTTTAATCCCAACAACTCAACATAATATGTATGCCTAACTTTGAAATCTTACACCACTATATATTAATAATTTTCCGGTGCCATCTTTGATGGGAAAAAGAGGTGGAAGAAAAAGTTTGAAGTGGCTTCTATTGGTGCTTGAACTCATGTCTAGAAGTATAAATAATCCTCCTATCCATATTCTAGGCTGACTTATGCAATTGAACAGTAGTTCTGGGCATGTTTTAGCAGCAAAGAATGAGAAGAAAGCTAATTCTAGGCTAATTCTGTGAGCTGAGAAGCAATTATGCTATGTTCTGGGTGAAATTTATTGGTTTCCATTTGGCATGTCCTCTGGAGGAAAAATCTATCCTATTCATGGAAAAAGAGATATAAAGATAATTTTAGGATCCTAAAAAGGGTTTTAATTGAATGGATTTCCAAAGTTTTTTGGAATACTAGGAAGCTCAAATTTATTGTAAGTTCCTTTCTAGTAGAGTACATTGTGTCCTATACTATATTGAATAATCTTTTAAAAGGATTACTCTTTGTAAAATTATATTGAATTATAAAGATAAAAATTTTGAAACAACAACAAAAAATTATTTACTAGTTTCATCACACCTCCCCTCCAAGCATATCAAGCATACACATAGAGAAGAACTAGAAAACCTTATGGTTATCTTTATAATTTTATTTCCTGAATCTGGTTATCTACGAAGAATTGCAACTTGATATTCTAGGAAACCACTTCCTCTTCAAGATGGGTTGGAGACACCATTAAAAAAGCTACAGGGAAATCAGTCCCCTTTTGTATTCTCATAGTTCTTTAAACAATCATTTTCTTAGCCATTTGCTCTTCCATCTCTTGTAGTATCTTGAGTTCCAAAATTGCTTGGTATTTTAAGTGATTCCAAGTTAGAGGGGTTATGTAAGGCCTTCCATATATAAAATCATATGGAGACATGTGGAATTATGAAACCTATTATTTTATAAAAATTCTTTCGTGGAAAAAATATATAAAGCAACTTTGAGGATCCTAAAAAGGGCTTCAATTGAATAGATTTTCAAATTTTTTTGGGAAGATTAAGAAACTAAAATTTATGCTAAGTTGAATTTCTATGAGAGTACACTATGTCCTCTACTATTACTACCCAGTTGGATATGCTTTCCTTCCTCACTGTGGTGGAAAGAGGAAATTTAGTGATGTAAAGGCCTACTCTTTGTACTTTATATTAACTTACAACGATAAGCCTTTTGAAACAAAAAAAAGGTATTTATTGGTTTTAGTACTCATCCCCACTAAGCATATAGGGCACACACATTTCCAAAATAAAATATTCATCTCTACGAGAAGAGCAAAAAATCCTTTGGTTATCTTTATAGTTCTTTTCTTTGAAACTGGTTAATCTAGGAAGAGTTTAAACTTGATCTTCTAGGAAACCATTTCTTCATCAAGATGGGCTTGAGAAACCAATAAATTAACTATAGGGAAGTAAGTCTCCTTTTGTATTATTATAGTTATTTTAACAATTTTTATCTTCCTTTTGTCTAGTCTTCATTAGAGCCATTTTCCCATCCATCTTCTGTAGTATATTGTGTCCCAATATTGCCTAGTATTCTAAGTGATCCTAACTTAATGGGGTTATTACCAATTAGAAACAAAGGCATTCTAGAAATATTTGTCCTATAACAAAGATAACTTTTTAGACAGGTCTATACTTTTTTTACAGCACTATGGGCAATTCTCGATCTATTTGTGGCCTCAAGCAGCTGTAAAACAACATTCATTTCTAATTATGGGCTGAAGGTGGGAAAAGACAACATTCATACCTAATTCTGGGCTGAGTGAGATTCATTACTTCTTAGTTTATGTGTAAGATTATTCAAGCTAATGGTTATGCTTACTCCTTCTTAGTTATGCTTGTTTAGTATTATACCGTATTGGTTCCAATATTCTAGTTAATTAACATGATATCAGAACTATTTCCATTATATTGGTAACATATGAAATTACAGTATTAGTATAACCCCATGTGATTGGATCTAGTCATATGATATTGATGTCATAAGCAAGAGGTTAGCTTGTTACGAACCATGTACACATGTAATGACTCTAATATAAGGATATCATGTTATATACATTATATATGTTGTTTCCCTAATATAAAAAGATAGTATATCCTCATAATATGTGTAATGTTAATTTTATTCTATTCCTACAGTATCCATAGGAATACTGAATTATACACTACCCAATTAAAGAGATAAGGATAATATGGACATAAATACCCAAGAATCAAGTATGATATCCATAATGTTACTCTTCACCTTACTTCAACTTAAAAGGGTCAAGTAGTTCCATATATAAGATCTAAGCTCACTACTTATGATGAATGGTACCTTGTTTCCATAATATATACTATATATTAATGTACAAGTAAGCAGAGTATTGAGTTTGTAAGCAGCTAACACCATGTATACATAATAATGAGCCTGTTCAACTCTATCTATCATGTTACATATCAACTAAGCATAAGGATGTTGGATTACCATGATTATGTATTAAGTGAATCCCTAATAAGTACACTACCCTATCACCAATATTTAACCAGTGGCAATAAGTGATTGAATGATGAGATACATGGTCTCAAATAAGGACAAGCAATGGATCTACACACTAATCAATAGGAGTGAGCTTAGTTAAATAATGAACACTGTACTGAATTCACTCTACACTATGACAGAGCTTTTATGCCTTTATTCCATAAAAGAGTCTGCTATATTTACATAATAAGCAGTGATATGAATCAACCCAATACTATTGCTAAATATCATGGGTATAGCATAATCACTCTATTAGAGGCAAACTTATTTTCAATTATGGGTGTTAACAACCCTACTTACCAGAAGCTCGAAAAATCATAGTGAAGAAGAGGTAATGGTCATTTGCAATACTTTGGTTAAAATTTTATAGTATGAAAGCATGGTAAAAGGAGAAAAATGATAATTTGTCAAAGGATCTGACGGTGTGGAGTGAAAAGATGAAGATCAATGGTCTGTATTATATCCGCTCCCTAAAAGATGCGAGGAAGATAAGTATATGCGGGCGTTTAATGTAGCATATGGATCAACGGTCGTCGATCCAGTCGGATGAGATCTACGGTCTGTATAAGCTCCGCTTTGTGAACCCGCGTGCTTGTTAAAATAGGAGCCTGACGGAATTGAGTAAGTGTCATTTGATCTAATGGAAAAGAAATAAAGGTAGATTACATCTACGATTGTGGATGAATCTAGAGTAGAAACTTGCACGATGGATAAGACCACGACGCTCAGCGGAATTGGATACGTGCCACCTGATCTGACGGCAGAGACATAAAGGTGAAATCAATCAACGGCCATAGATAGATCCAGAGTGGGAAGGTGCACAGAAGATAAAGGTAAAGGGCGGTTACGGAATATAAACCACTATCCACGTGGCCAATCGTGGTGTAATCCGAAGGCGAAAGTGGTTTAGAGGAAACCGCCAAAGGCACGCTCCGGAGTGGGGTCCTATAAAAGGGAATTTGACTTGTTCCATGGTTATTTTATTGGCTCCGGACAAGTGAAAAAGACCTGCAGATTCATCAACCTTCGACTATCAGTTTCGAGCCATGGTAAACAGGTAAGGCTTAAACGCCGATAATTCGTCCATCTAATTCCCGTTATTAACTGAGTTATGGACCAAGAGAAGGAATTGCAAGGGTCTGGTCAAATTATAAATGACAGGGAAGATTATTTAGTTGATAGAGACCGAGGGGTGTGTGACCCTTTCCTGTCCATAGGAAGTGTATCAGTCAGTAAAGAAAGGTTGTGGCACTACAATTCACAGGGAAATGATGTCTTGAATGTCTGTAAATCCTTTTTATATTATTTTTCTCTCGAAAAAACTCTACATTTTCCAGAATTCACAGAGTGGTGTGAAGTCAATTATTCCCCTTCTCAAAGAGTCATTATGAGTCAGTCTACTTCTCAAATACTCTGTAAAATAAATGCCAAAGTTGTATATGAAAATTTAAACCTGCCCGACAGTTACCCTGACAACCGTGAACCTATAAATGAGTCTATTCTTGCTGAATTGTACAAAAGTTGTATATCTGAAGTCTGTTGCAAATTTCTGTCCAGTATTTTGAAAGAGGGTCAGTATTTAGACGGTCTTTTCCCGCCTTACCATGTTCATATTTTCAAAAATGAAGTTCAATTAGTGGTATCCCTAGTCTGTCAAATTTTGGGTCTTGACGATGATTATCGCATAACTGAAGTCATCCTTGGTTTTTTGTTAAAAATAAGTTCATTTGGTTCAAAGTCTCAATCGATTCCTATTTTCAGTCTAGATGAGTACTTGGCGGAAGCAATACACCTTCAGTTAAGTGAATTCCCGAAGGTCAGGTTCTTTAAATTTCAAACTTACTTTTTGAACATGTTGTTGTGTTCAAATGTCACTGAATTACAGTTTTTGAGTACCATCTTCTCTTCTGATTTTCCCAAGCAGATCAGCATGTTTGAGTTTTCCAATTCAATCATGTCAGAGATGTATAAAATGTTGTTCGATGAAGTGTTGCCCCGTGTGTTAGAAGATATGAAATGCCTGATGCAATCCTCACCTGAAGATCGAGTCGGAGACTGGTTCCTGCATAAAGATTGTACTGTTTTGAGGATATATGGATTCACTGGAGAACCATATAGGTTACCTGCTTTCCTCACCCCCAGAATTTTGCATTAGAATTCATGAGGCAAAAGTTGCATTCAGAAGAAGAACATTTTGGAGCATTTAAAAAATCTTCAAATATCAAATTCCCTCTCAAGGTTGGCTCTTTTATTTTCAAAAGTAAAGGTGACTTAGTGTTTATTGAAAAGTTATTGGGAAGCATGGAATTTCAAAAAGAGCCAAAGGAAAATTATGAAACTTACCACATAATTTCCCTAAGGAAGCAGGCCAACAAAAACAAACCGTTTGAACACTAGTTTATTGAAGGATTGAATGAAATAGCAAATCTGTTGCAGTTTATGGAAACTCCAGGGTCCAATGGAGATGCAAGTACTTTACCAATTACCCTATCACAAGTGACAGAGGGTCCTAATGTTTTGATTAAAAGGATTCTGTCTGAAAATGAAAACATGGAAGTGGATGAAGATGGATTACATAAAAAGGAAATATTGTTACAAGTTGGTGGAGTCTCAAGTGAATAGCTTTCTGATGATTTCAGGAGAGTTGCTTTAGTCCCAACGAAATCTGTACAAGTAAATCAATTTTCTTTTAAAAGTGTAGATAGTTCAGAACCAAGCTCAATTTTCAAATCCAAGGAAGAGCTTAAAGCAAGTTATATGGAGAAAAGAAAGCAGTCTCTGGAAGAGACAAGAAGTTTACTCCCGAAGGTAAGGAATTTAAACAATCCGAAAACCTCTTTGGTTTTTGCCAGAGATACAGAAAGAAATACCTTCAAATTGGCCATGGTAAGCGACAAGAAAGTGGCAGAAATGGAACTAAGATTGGATAAGATTAGTGTACCTGATAAGATACAGCTTCATAAGCAAACAAGTGATATTATTTATTCAGATCTGTTACAAGCTATGATGAGAATCAATAAACTACAAATTTTGGTAGATAAGTTAGAAATTCAATTGAAACATGAAAGAGTTGAAAATAAGGCCAATACCATTCATATTAAGAATCTACAAGGAGATATTATCAGTTCAGGCAATGAAAGAGATAACACCCAAGCTGTCAGAAGAATGTTGGAAGAAAAGGACAATGCTCTCCAGGTTTTGAAGAAAAGATTGAAGATCCCAGTCTCAGAACATGTTCAATCATCCAAATTATTGGCACTGCAAGAAGAGAAAGACAAGATGCAGCAGGAGATGATGGAACACAAAGGAAAGGCTGTCGAGTTACAAGAGGAGAAGCACAGATGGAAAGCCGAACGAAGTGAACTGATATCTCAAATTGCCTTGCTGAAAAGGGACCAAAACGCGGAAAAGGAAATCATGGAAGAATTGATGAGTCAAACTCCTATTGATGAGGACCTGTCCATTGTAAATATTGATAAACCATTGAATGACTTTTCTGTGGATGACTTGTCAATACCTATGTACCAGGTTAGCTTAAAGGATGAAGAAATAAAAGAGTTAAAAGAGGAGAATGAAAAGATCAAGTCTGAATTGGCCAAAGTAAGTGAGAATAAAAATAAGATATTGCAAGACAAGAATTAGCTGCAGAAGAAATTCAATGAACTAAAAGAAAGAAAAATTGGGAAAGGTCCTCTCCAAGGGGCAAAGCACATCATTTGGGACACCTTATCTATAGAAATCACTAAATTCAAGCACCATCTGAAATTTATCGATGATCAAAACATATTGATCAATTTGGCTCACCAAAGACTAAAGTTAGTAATGAACACATGGAGAGAAGACCCCTTACCACAACCCAGAACACACTGAATTTTCTAAATTCATTGACATACCAGAAATTACATGATATGGGAATAAAGGACAGAATATCAATAGTACTATGGGCTAAAAGGTTTATCCACAAGCACCATTTCATGAAGACGGTCCAAGACAAGGAAAATGAAATGCTTTCAGAGGTTAATAACTTCAAGCAGGTTTTCAAAGAGCTATTTGAGGACGGCCTACCATCCTTTTGGGACGAAGAAGGACGGATGTTCTGTCAGGAGCACTATCACAGCTTGTTAGTTCAAAGCTGCATGGATCATTCCAAATTTGATGATTTGGAAAAAGGCCTAACAGGGAAAGTTATTGTGGACAAATTGACAGAAGATTTCGAAATCTTACAAAATTTCCTAATCATCACAAGAGGATTTCCCAAGGTATCATACAAAGTTTACATGGAGTTAGAAGTGTTAATTCGAGAGATGATGGAATATGATACCTCAAGCACGGAGCAATGGAAAGCTGTGGAAAGGTTCGCAAAGACAAAATACATCCTTCATTCATGAGAACAGATGGCGCGTGCTGAGGAGCTGACTGGACGATGACCTGTTACCAAGTTGATTTTAGCTTAATGATTTGTTAGGATTGAAGCTGTATTTTATTCCTAAAAGTTAGGAATTTAGTTACAAGACTTTAATTAAGCCGATCATTCAGTTATGAATCTTCTTGGAAGATCAAATTATTTTATGTATATATTTGCATCTATTTTATGAGATGGGGGTTGGAACCCGTCCTGTTGTTAAGTGTTTTGAAACACATATATTTTTGAGCAAGAAATTGAATGCGAAGAGATTATCAGAGATTCCTGCACCATTTGTATTACAGTCTGTGCTTCTTTCTTTGTGATTGTTTTTCCTGTGTTCACTCCATTCTGTTTTCTTCATATTTGGAACAAAGCGTTGAATGATTGGAATTCATATTTATTATGCTCTGGTCATTGTTTCAAATATTTTATAAACCTTTCTGCTAAATTCAATATTGAATTCATATCTTGATGCTCTGTATTGATGGACTGTGCTCTACTTCTTCTGCTCCAAATGGATTAAATGAATGACTGTGATTGAATGGTTACCTTGCCTCTGATGAACTTTTGCGTATATTATTTTATGTTATTTATTTATATGTGACCCCATGCCCAATGGTTATGCATGTTGTTTCATCCACCTTTATAATATTTGAGTGTCAATATATATTTCTAGCCTTGTAAAATCTGTATTCGAGAGATCCCTCTCTGGAAAGAAAAGCCAGTTTCTTTCTAAAAGTGGTTTTTGCTGTTACCTTGGGATTTACCTCTTACAACCTGGGTAAATTCTGAGTGCTAACAAAATGGCGCCGTTGCCGGGGAACAACAGTGTTTAAAGGAAATTTTTGTGGGAAAACAGGAATTTTTAACAGTAAAAAGGTTGTATTTTTTGTCCTGGCGACTCCATTGTAGAAATTCTTCAGAACTTAAGGAGTCATTCTGGCTTTGAGAATACACACGCAAGGTAAATTTGATACCGAAATCTTGAAAAGTTTTGAAGACCCAGAAAGGTTATTTAAAAGAAAAAATAAAGAAAAGTTAAGTTTTCCTTTGTTTGGTGCATCATCATCTCAAGATTCTCATATTGATCCAGAATGGTAAGTTAACACTAGGAAAAGTCTGTTGAGAACCAAATCTGAGTTTGACCTTAAGAATACTGAATTAAATCCTCGTAGGTTAGAATATTATTTGTTGGATTCCCTCTGGAGAGATTTACAGCAAGCCACTAAACTTGAAACATTTACCTCTCAAAATACTCAAAGTTCTTCAGTTCCTGTGAATCCACCTAGACCAATGGCAGCCATATTTTCTCCCTTGCATTTGCCTCCTTTATTACACGACCTTCCTCAGAACTATTCCCAAAGAATTTATTTGTTTGATGGAGAAGGTGACATAACCACAAAACAGCATGTTGCCAAGTTTGAATATTTCATTGACTTAGAAGAAGTTGATTATCTAGATGTTAAAATGCGGTTGTTTGCCCAAAGTTTGTCAGCTGAGGCAAAGAAATGGTTTAAATATTTACCAAATGGGTCTATATTCAATTTTCAGGCTTTCCAAAATGCTTTCCTGGATAGGTGGGATGATAAACAGAACTCTTTGCAGCTCTTATCTCAGTATAATAGTCTCAAAAAGGGAGGTTTTGAATCTATCCATGAGTTTTCTAGCAGGTTCATGAGGGTTTATAATTCCATTCCAGAGGACATAAAACCTTCTGCGGCCGCAACCAAATTACATTATGCTGGAGCTTTTGATAATGACTTTGCATTTTCATTAAGAGAAAGAAAATCAGCAACTCTTGCTGCTATGTTTACAGATGCTCTAGAAGTAGAAGAAAATATGATGGCAAGTGGAAAGATGAAACATAGAGATATTGATAGAAGGAAAAAGGAAGAAGTTTTTCCTTCTGCTTCTTCTTCTACTAATGATGTCAAATTTGAAATGATATTGAAAACCATGGAAAAGTTGATGGATAGATTAACTATGGATAATAGGGGATTCAATAGAGAACAAGCTGAGCCTCAGATCAGAAATCCTAATTTCAGAAGACCGAATCCTCCTGTTCCTCCCCAAAACCGACAACGAGACGTAAGAAATCCAAGAAATCAGGAGGAAAAGCAAATTCGTCCACCATTCCCAGAAAATTATGTTGCTGATGAAGAAGATCCCGCTGAAAATGAGATTCATCTTTTTGGAGAACAGGACTCGGAGATATATCTTACTGAGGAAGAGCATAAGATGTTTGGATGGGAATATGGAAGTGAAGAATTTGAAATGGAGACCGAGCAGTATCAAAGGGGTTATTTACACACTATGGATGATGTGCAAAGGAAAATCAGACTAAGGAACAGGGATGTCCTCATAAATAAAGGAAAAACAAACCCAAATCATCCTTCCACTAGTTCTTTGAATGTAGAAAAGGGAAAAGAACTACAAAAAGAGTCTTTTGTGAATAAAGAGGTTGAAAATGATGTACAAAGAGATAAAGCAATAAAGCAGGCGGCTCCGGTTAATGTGGAAAAAATTGGTTCTGGCTTCAATTTACAAAATGAACTTTCAAAGCTAAAAATCTCTGTTCCATTTAATGAGTTATTGAGAAACAATGAATACATAAATACTATCACAAAAATGGTCAAAAATCAAGGAGAATGGAAATTTGACATTTTAGAGTTGAACGATGATAACCCTTCTATTTCGTTTGGGTCAAAGGTTGAAAATTTAGAAAGTGAAGAAGTCCCTCCTTTCTATTTGAGTTTAAATGTGCATGATAAGGTGGTCCACAATGCTATGCTAGACTCAGGGGCATCACACAACTTAATGCCGAAAGGAGTGGTGGAGAGTTTTGGATTAGAAGTAACAAGACCTTATAAATATTTGTACCCGTTTGATTCTAAAAGGGTGAAATGCCTTGGTTTGATTAAAGATATGGTGGTAACCCTAAATAAATTGCCATCTAAAACTATAGTCATGGATGTGGTCGTGGCAGATATTCCACCTAAGTTCAGTGTGTTGTTGTCAAGATCTTGGACTTCTAAGTTGAAAGGTAGTTTACAGATGGATATGTCTTATGCTACAATTCATGTTTGAGATGGGAGCAGAAGGTTATATAGTGAAAAAAGGACCCCTTATGTAGTGAGCAGTCAAGACAAACTTGAAGTTCATCACATCTATGCTATTGATACTGACTTAGGGTCTTCCATTTTCTTTAATGATGTGGTTCCACATGATATAGAAGAAGCATTGCAGAAGAAGTCTGAAGAGAATAAGGAAAAGGAAGTGCTAGAGCAGGATGCTTTGGAAGCGAAGCAAAAAAGGGAAGGCCAGTGGATTATGTACTTTGACGGATCTGCTGCAAAAATAGGTGTTGGAGCTGGTGTGTATATAATCTCTCCTATTCGGGATTTCAAAGCTTTATCATATAAATTAAAATTTGAGTGCATGAATAATGTGGCAGAATATGAAGCTTTGTTACTGGGATTGCATGCTTTGAAAGATTTGGGAGCTCAAAAAATAAGAATCTTGGGGGACTCAGAGTTAGTGATAAATAAAGTAAATGAAAGCTATCAAACCAGGCATCCTCGGATGAGGGCTTATAGAAATGAAGTATGGGATATGTTGGGAAACTTCTTTACAGAGCATGTAATTCAGGTAGTTCCTAGACATGAAAATTTGGTAGCTGATTCTTTAGCTGTGGCCGCTGGAAAATTTGAAACCCCTGTTGCTGGTCAAAGGGAATGGTGCTGAAAAGTTAAAGGGAACCTTAGGAGGTAAAGATATTATCTAGTTAAAAAACAATTTCATACCAAGAGGACTAATTCCTTTAGAAAAGATTTTTGATCAAAATGATGTAGCTAAGAATCCCAAAGTAAAGCCCGTTGAGAATGCAGTTGAAGATAAGAATATTAGCACCGAAGAAAATCCTAAGATTGTGAAGTTGTCCAAGAAGTTGCCTGAAAAAGAAAAAGAAGAGTATGTGAAATTAATGAAAAAATATACGGATGTATTTGCGTGGAGTTATGAAGATCTGAAGGAGTATGGTACGTCAATCATACAGCATACTATTCCTATAAATCCTGGAGAGAAACCTTTCAAGCAGAAGCTCAGAAGGATAAACCCTAAGTTGCTCCCTATTATTGAGAAGGAAATTAAAAAGTTATTTGATGCCAAGATCATTGTCACTCTAAGGTTTTCAAAGTGGGTTGCAAACCTTGTTCCTGTTAGAAAGAAGAATGGAGAAATAAGATTGTGTATAGATTTCCGGAACTTGAACAAAGTGTCTATGAAAGACAATTATCTTTTGCCAAAGATGGACCATATATTGCAGAAAGTAGTTGGAGCTGAAATAATTTCAATGTTGGATGGTTTTTACGGCTATAATCAGATCAAAGTATTACCTAAAGATCAAGAAAAAATGCTTTTACTACACCTTGGGGCACTTTTATGTATGAAAAAATGCCTTTTGGCTTAATGAATGCAGGAGCTACTTTCTAATGGGCTATGGACATTACTTTTGTAGGGGAAATCAGGAATTTTGTAGTAATCTACCTGGATGATATCATAGTCTATTCAAAATCTGACAGAGAGCATCTGCGTCATCTGGAGAAAGTTTTCATGAAATGTAGGAAGTTTGGCATATCACTGAATCCAAAGAAGTCCAATTTTGCATTGGAAGAAGGAAAGTTGTTGGGCCATATAATATCAAAAGATGGAATAAAAATTGATCCTGAAAGGGTGAGTGCAATTCTGAAAGTGGGTGAACCCAGGAGTAAAAAGGAGATACAATCATTCTTGGGGGAGGTAAATTTTTTGAGTAGGTTTGTGCCAAGTTTTGTTGAGATCTTAATGAATATCACAAATATGTTGAAGAAAGGTCACGAGATAAAATGGAATGCTGAAGCTAGAAATTCTTTTTGGGAAATAAAAAAAGCAATATCAGAGGCTCTTGTGTTGATGAGCCCAGATTTTACCAAAGACTTCTCAGTATTTTCATATGCTTCGGAATATACTATGCAGCAGTTCTGTTACAGAAAAATGATGAGAATTTGGAACAGCCCATAGCATTTTTTAGCAAAATGTTAAGGGATGGAGAATTGAAATATGACATTATGGAGAAACAAGCTTATTCCTTAGTCAAGGCACTGAAGGATTTCAGAGTGTATGTTCTACATTCACATATAATTGCACATGTTCCATCCGCTGCAGTAAAGGGAATCTTGACACAACCAGATCCAGAAGGTAGAAGAGCAAAATGGATTGCTACATTATTGGAATATGATATCGAAATAAATCCCACCAAGTTGATTAAAGGACAAGGATTAGCTAAAATGATGGCTAATTCAAATTGTGAAGCTTTGCAAATTAATTTCTTATCTCATCAAGTTAATCAGTTAGATACAGAAGTGGAAATAATGGCTGATTTTGTGGTTTCTCCATGGTATTCTGATATCATATATGTCCTTCAAAATTTGCAAGCACCGGAGGGGTTGAGTAAGTCAAGAGCCCGATATATAAAATTAAAAGCTACCAAATTTTGTATTCTAAATCAATATCTTTATTGGAAAGACCCGGGTGGAGTGTTGCTGAATTGTCTTTTGGAAAATGAAGCTCAGCATACAGTCAAAGAATTTCATAAAGGAGATTGTGGGGGGCATCATTCTTGGAAGGTGACGGCAAAAAAAATTCTAAGAGCAGGATATTATTGGCCTACGTTATTTTCATATGTGTATAAAGAAACCAGTAAGTGTCATCAATGCCAATTTTTTTACAGAAAGAGAAAAGTACTTCCTCTCCCTTTGAATCCCATAACAGTAGAAACTCCGTTTCAACAGTGGGGTTTGGATTTTATTGGATAAATAAACCCCAATTGATCAGGACAACACAAATGGATTCTTATAGCTACAGATTATTTTACAAAATGGATTGAAGCTATTCCCACTAGGAGAGCCACTGAGACTATAATCATGGATTTCCTTGAAGACAATATATTGGCTCGATTCGGATGCCCCAGAAGAATGGTAACAGATAATGCAGCTGCGTTTAAATCCAAGAAAATGATTGATTTCTGTCACAAGTACCATATAAGCCTCAATCATTCAATTGCCTATTATCCGTAGGGAATTGGATTGGCAGAATCTTCTAATAAAAGCCTAGTGAGGATCATTAGGAAGATGTTAGAAGATAACAAAAGGTCCTGGCACACCAAGCTCAAGTATGCTCTCTGGGCTGATAGGATTAGTACCAAAAGGGCGATTGGCATGTCTCCGTTCCAACTGGTGTATGGGACTGAAGTTTTTTTTCCAGCATCACTAGGTGTCCCAGTCATGAGATATTTCCAAGATCAGCAAGAAGAACCAAATCATATGCAAAGGAGGATAAATCAGATTATTGAACTGGATGAGCAAAGGAATAAAGCTTATGATAGGGTGCAATCACATCGGGAGAAAATGAAAAAATACTTTTGACAGGAGAATCAAAGAAGAACAGTTTCAGATTGATGATTTGGTCTTGAAGTGGGATGCTCCGAAAGAGGACAAACATGGGAAATTTGACCATATGTGGGTAGGTCCTTATGTTGTTGCTGGTTATAGAGGGAAAAACACATTTCTACTGGAATATCCGAACGGGGTTCTTCTGGATAGTAATCCTGTCAATGGAAGGTACCTGAAACATTACCTGTCCTAAAGAGGAAGGTAAAATTTGTATTATAGCCTGTAAATACTTATTTCTCTTTACAAAGTTAACATGAATGGTAAGCCTAATGTATTTGAAGCCCGTAGTGAAGGACCTAAGGTATAGGAGGCGTGCTTTCCCTTTCTCAAAACAAAAAATAATATATCTACAAAAAACAAAAAGATGAGTTTTTTGGGAGTTATTATGAAAAATCAAAACAGGAACCTAGTCTACGAGTCCTTTGATACCTCACGGGGAGGATATCATCCCCAGATGGAGCCAGTTGTTAACAACCCTACTTAGCAGAAGCTCAAAAAATCATAGTGAAGAAGAGGTAATGGTCGTTTGCAATACTTTGGTTAAAATTTTATAGTATGAAAGCATGGTAAAAGGCGAAAAACAATAATTTGTCAAAGGATCTGACGGTACGGAGCGAAAAGATGAAGATCAATGGTCTGTATTATATCCGCTCCCTAAAAGATGCGAGGAAGATAAGTATATGTGGGAATTTAATGTAGCATATGGATAAACGGTCGTCAATCCAGCCGGATGAGATCTACGGCCTGTATAAGATCCGCTTTGTGAACCCATGCGCTTATTAAAACAACGGAGCCCGGCGGAATTGAGTAAGTGTCATTTGATATAACGATGGAGAAATAAAGGTAGATTACATCTACAATTGTGGATGAATCCGAATCAGAAAATTGCACGATGGATAAGACCACAATGCTCAACGGAATTGGATACGTGCCACCTGATCTGACAGCGGAGACATAAAGGTGAAATCGATCAACGGCAACAGATAGATCCGGAGTGGGAAGGTGCACAACAAATAAAGGTAAAGGGTGGTTGCGGAATATAAACCAATGTCCATGTGGCCAATCGTGGTGTAATCCGGAGGCGAAATCGGTTTAGAGGAACCGCCAAAGGCACGCTCTAGAGTGCGGTCCTATAAAAGCGAAGTTGACTTGTTCCATGGTTATTTTATTGGTTCCAGACGAGTGAAAAAGGCCTACGGATTTGTCAACCTTCAACTGTTAGTTTCGAGCCACGGTAAACAGGTAAGTCTTAAATGCCCATAATTCGTCCATCTAATTGCCGTTATCAACTGAGTTATGGACCAAGAGAAGGAATTGCAAGGGTCTGGTCGAATTATAGATGACAGGGAAGATTATTTAGTTGATAGAGACCGAGGGGTGTGTGACCCTTTCCTGTCCATAGGAAGCATATCAGTCAGTAAAGAAAGGTTTTGGCACTACAATTCATAGGGAAATGATGTCTTGAATGTCTGTAAATCCTTTTTATATTATTTTTCTCTCGAACAAGCCCTGCATTTTCTAGAATTCAC
The DNA here is from genome assembly GCA_001517045.1 of Pseudotsuga menziesii. Taxonomy (NCBI): domain Eukaryota; kingdom Viridiplantae; phylum Streptophyta; class Pinopsida; order Pinales; family Pinaceae; genus Pseudotsuga; species Pseudotsuga menziesii. The sequence goes on from LPNX011081220.1 coordinate 304,521, forward strand.
AGAGTGGTGCACAGTCAATTATTCCCCTTCTCAAAGAGTCATTGTGAGTCAGTCTACTTCTCGAATACTCTGTAAAAACAATGCCAAAGTTGTCCACGAAAATTTAATCCTGCCCGACAGTTACCCTGACAACCGTGAACCTGTAAATGAGTCTATTCTTGCTGAATTGTACAAAAGTTGTATCTCTGAAGTCCGTTGCAAATTTCTGTCCAGTATTTTGAAAGAGGGTCAGTATTTAGACGGTCTTTTCCCACCTTACCATGTTCATATTTTAAAAAATGAAGTTCAATTAGTGGTATCCCTGGTCTGTCAAATTTTGGGTCTTGACAATGATTGTCGCGTAACTGAAGTCATCCTTGGTTTTTTGGTAAAAATAAGTTCATTTGGTTCAGAGTCTCAATTGGTTCCTGTTTTCAGTCTAGATGAGTACTTGGCGGAAGCAATACATCTTCAGTTAAGTGAATTCCCAAAGGTCAGGTTCTTTAAATTTCAAACTTACTTGTTGAACATGTTGTTGTGTTCAAATGTCACTGAATTACAGTTTTTGAGTACCATCTTCTCTTCTGATTTTCCCAAGCAGATCAGCATGTTTGAGTTTGCCAATTCAATCATGTCAGAGATATATAAAATGTTGTTCGATGAAGTGTTGCCCCGTGTGTTAGAAGATATGAAATGCCTGATGCAATCCTCGCCTGAAGATCGAGTCGGAGACTGGTTCCTGCATAAAGATTGTACTATTTTAAGGATATATGGATTCACTGGGGAACCATATAGGTTACCTGCTTTCCTCACCCCCAGAATTTTTGCATTAGAATTCATGAGGCAAAGGTTGCATTCAGAAGAAGAGCATTTTGGAGCATTTAAAAAATCTTCAAATATCAAATTCCCTCTCAAGGTTGGCTCTTTTATTTTCAAAAGTAAAGGTTCCTTAGTGTTTATTGAAAAGTTATTGGGAAGCATGGAATTTCAAAAAGAGCCAAAGGCAAATTATGACCCTTACCACATAATTTCCCTAAGGAAGAAGGCCAACAAAAACAAACCATTTGAACACCAGTTTATTGAAGGATTGAATGAAACAACAAATCTGTTGCAGTTTATGGAAACTCCAGGGTCTGATGGAGATGCAAGTACTTTACCAGTTATTGTATCACAAGTGACAGAGGGTCCTAATGTTTTGATTAAAAGGAGTCTGTCTGAAATTGAAAACATGGAAGTGGATGAAGATGGATTACATAAAAAGGCAAGATTGTTACAAGTTGGTGGAGTCTCAAGTGAAGAGGTTTCTAATGATTTCAAGAGAGTTTCTTTAGTCCCAACGAAATCTGTACAAGTAAATCAATTTTCTTTTAAAAGTGTAGATAGTTCAGAACCAAGCTCAATTTTCAAATCCAAGGAAGAGATTAAAGCAATTTATATGGAGAAAAGAAAGCAGTCTCTAGAAGAGACAAGAATTTTACTCCCGAAGTTAAGGAATTTAAACAATCCAAAAACCTCCCTGGTTTCTACCAAAGATACAAAAAGAAATACCTTCAAATTTGCCATGGTAAGAGACAAGAAAGTGGCAGAAATGGAACTAAGATTGGATAAGATTAGTGTACCTGATAGGATACAGCTTCATAAGCAAACAAGTGATATTATTTATTCAGATCTGTTACAAGCTATGATGAGAATCAATAAACTGCAAATTTTGGTAGATAAGTTAGAAATTCAATTGAAACATGAAAGAGTTGAAAATAAGGCGAATACCATTCAGATTAAGAAGCTACAAGGAGATATTATCAGTTCAGGCAATGAAAGAGATAACACCCAAGCTGTCAGAAGAATGTTGGAAGAAAAGGACAATGCTCTCCAAGTTTTGAAGAAAAGATTGAAGATCCCAAGCTCAGAACATGTTCAATCATCCAAATTATTGGCACTGTAAGAAGAGAAAGACAAGATGCAGCAGGAGATGATGGAACAAAAAGGAAAGGCTGTCGAGTTACAAGAGGAGAAGGACAGATGGGAAGCTGAACGAAGTGAACTGATATCTCAAATTGCCTTGCTGAAAAGGGACCAAAATGAGGAAAAGGAAATCATGGAAGAATTGATGAGTCAGACTCCTATTGATGAGGACCTGTCCATTGTAAATATTGATAAACCATTGAATGAATTTTCCATGGATGACTTGTCAATACCTATGTCCCAAGTCAGCTTAAAGGATGAAGAAATAAAAGAGTTAAAAGAGGAGAATGAAAAGATCAAGTCTGAATTGGCCAAAGTAAGTGAGAATAAAAATAAAATATTGCAAGACAGGAATCAGCTACAGAAGAAATTCAATGATCTAAAAGAAAGAAACATTGGGAAAGGTCCTCTCCAAGGGGCAAAGCACATCATTTGGGACACCTTATCTATAGAAATCACTAAATTCAGGCACCATCTGAACTTTATCGATGATCAAAACATATTGATCAATTTGGCTCACCAATGACTAAAGTTAGTAAATGAACACATGGAGAGAAGACCCCTTACCACAGCCCAGAACACACTGAATTTTCTAAATTCATTGACATACCAGAAATTACATGATATGGTAATAAAGGATAGAATATCAATACTACTATGGGCTAAAAGGTTTATCCACAAGCACCATTTCATGAAGACGGTCCAAGACAAGGCAAATGAAATGCTTTCAGAGGTTAATAACTTCAAGCAGGTTTTCAAAGAGCTATTTGAGGACGGCCTACCATCGTTTTGGGATGGAGAAGGACGGATGTTCTCTCAGGAGAACTATCATAGCTTGTTAGTTCAAAGCCGCATGGATCATTCCAAATTTGATGATTTCGAAAAAGGCCTAACAGGGAAAGCTATTGTGGACAAATTGACAGAAGATTTCGAAATCTTACAAAAGTTCCTAATCATCAGGAGAGGATTGCCCAAGGTATCATACGAAGCTTACATGGAGTTAGAAGTGTCAATTCGAGAGATGATGGAATATGATACCCCAAGCGCAGAGCAATGGAAAGATGTGGAAAGGTTCGGAAAGACAAAATACATCCTTCATTCATGAGAAAAGATGGCGCGTGCTGAGGAGCTGACTGGACGACGACCTATTACCAAGTTGATTTTATCTTAATGATTTGTTAGGATTGAAGCTGTAGTTTATTCCTAAAAGTTAGGAATTTAATTACAAGACTTTAATTAAGCCGATCATTCAGTTATGAATCTTCTTGGAAGATCAAATTATTTTATGTATATATTTGCATCTATTTTATGAGATGGGGGTTGGAACCCGTCCTGTTGTTGAATGTTTTTTGAAAGACATATATTTTTGAGCAAGAAATTGAATGCAAAGAGATTATCAGAGATTCCCGCACCATTTGTATTACAGTCTGTGCTTCTTTCTTTGTGGTTGTTTTTCCTGTGTTCACTCCATTCTATTTTCTTCATATTTGGAACAAATCGTTGAATGATTGGAATTCATATTTATTATGCTCTGGTCATTGTTTCAAATATTTTATAAACCTTTCTGCTAAAGTCAATATTGAATTCATATCTTGATGCTCTGTATTGATGGACTGTGCTCTACTTCTTCTGCTCCAAATGGATTAAATGAATGATTGTGATTGAATGGTTACCTTGCCTCTGATGAACTTCTGCATATAATATTTTATGTTATTTAGTTATATGTGACCCCATGCCCAATGGTTATGCGTGTTGTTTCAACCACCTTTATAATCTTTGAGTGTCGATATATATTTCTGGCCTTGTAAAATCTGTATTTGAGAGATCCCTCTCTGGAAAGAAAGGCCAGTTTCTTTCTAAAAGTGGTTTTTGCTGTTACCTTGGGATTTACCTCTTACAACCTGGGTACATTCTGAGTGCTAACAATGGGAATCCTTTAGGCATCATTTCATGTGCAGTAGTCTAAGCTTCAGCTAACATGTGACTTGAAAATGATTCACAGCAGTCTAGATCTAAAAAGAATATCAAAATGATAAAAAACAACATCAAAATTATAAAACCTCAATATCTGAGTTATTATGGGAAATTGTGTGGGTAAACAGAGTGATAAAAAATCAATCTAGGTTTATACAAGCTATCTAACAACCAGTAACAATAATTCCGTGCATACTCCAGCAGTCCAAATGTGAGTAATTTGAATTCATGTTAAGTCTATGGGCAGAGACAGAGTGAGAGAAACAGACCTGGGCTTGTTTTGAGGATAGAAGTGGGCCAAGTTCTGAGGTATTCAACAGCAGCGGACAGCAGGAATTCTGGGCAGTTTGAGCCTGGTTTGGCCTTCCAAACAACAATGAAGAATCCCCAACTCCAAAGCTAGGAATTTTTTTAGGAAGAGCACGAAACATCTTTCTATAAATGTATTTGGAAGCTAGAAATTACTAATCTAAGATCACATACCTTCTTCTACAACTCAATCTAGATAGAGTAGCACCCCCACGGAGTTCTTTGTTGATGCTCCTAATTTGACAAAGAGGGAATGATAAAATCACCAGTTGAAAACCAGTTTGTAACCCTAGCCAACAACACATAACTAAAATCCAACAGCATTACTATTCATAACCCAGCCAACATCCAGCCCCTACCCCTTTCCTCCTTTTCATTTTTATAGAGATATTGGAAATAATTGAGTCCTAAACAACTTACCTTAGTTCTATTATTTTGGGAGGACACCTATAGCTAGATCTTAGGAGATGTTGGCTCAATTCTAGAGAATAGTTTCAATTTCTCTCATAGCATGCAGTTAACTCCCACGGAACCTGTTTGTCAAAATAAAAATGTTGTGGAAACCTCTGTTGATTTTCTTTGCAAATAGCTAGAACAAGCACTAAAGAGTGGAGCTGATAGTATTGTCCCATAAAGGGATGTCGAATGGCAGGATAGAAGAGGTCCTCTAAGTAACAACAACACGAGACTGACAGGAAGTCATATTCAAGACAATTTATTAAGGGATATGAGTAGCTATATGCAATATCTGATGAAACAAGAGGAGATAATTGAAAAAGACTTGGAAGAATCATGGGCACATAGGAGTAGGAGTGAAATAAAAGAGTATCTGGTTTGGAAATATTATAGGAAGGCATTGGGGGTTGTTTAGGCTGCAAATCAAAGGTGTATTTATCTTAACCAGAAGAGGGAAAGGTTGTCTACTCAAATTCATGCTCTTAGAATGGGAGATTATACCTTAGAAGATTATCCAAAAGGACTTCATCAAAGAAAAGAAGGAATATCTTCTCTGTAATTTCTTACAGCTCATAATTTCTTCAATAATTCCTATTCCAAACAGAATCAATTTGAGACTTTGAAACAAAACTGCTACAAGCTCAATGATCACTTATTGAATATGGATTATGCTATTACATCTTCAAGTAAGGATACATTTCTATCCATTGAATGGAACTCCAACGGTATGCTCTTAACTGTTGATACAGTTTCTAACACCACAAGAGAATTATCCATTGTTGACAAAAAAACTGATCAAATCAAAATTGATGTCTCTGAATGTCAAGTTGAAGCTTAGCAAGACCAAATCATTGTTTCATGTGAACCTGAAGTATTTTAGAAGAGGAGGAGACAACAAATTAAAATGAAATAGGAGCATGTTGTTAGGAGGGAATTAAAGGTGGAGATGACTGAGGCCTTTCCAGCACCTCAAAATTGTAGCAGTTCCTTGCAAAACCCTTTGTTTCACGAGACTTCCTTAAAACTAGACTTTTCAAAGTTTTCAGGTACAATGGAAATACAAAAGCATTGTTATCATAGTTCAGAAAAAAGGAATCATTTATCAGAGAGTGTTAAAGGTACTTCAGTGGAAAATGATGGAAATCGTGGACTTGTAGAAAGATTGCATGTCACCTCTAAAATTTTGTCATATGAGAAAACATCAAATCTAGTTCATTGTTCTTATAATGATACCATGAATGTATTTATACCTAACTGTTGGCCTCAAACAAGAGAACTTGTTAACCAATTTCCAAATTCTGAGCATGGTGTTGATGGTGCATTTGCTTCAAAGGAGCATCTGGTTTCAAATTATTTATCTCCAATAGAAAAAACCAAAGAGGAGATCACTGCAAGTCTTTTTTCTAGGCCATATTCATTTAGCAACTCGATCACATGCATTCCCATGGTAATAATCCTAACTCTAACAACAATCCCATGCTATAGCTTACTTTCATCAGTCCAAGCTTAGGTTTATGCAGCGTAAAATACATTTATTTAATCTTTTCCAGAATTTCATGGTTTCCTCAACCTCTAAATCAACTGGTGTATCCTCACTAGTCCACATACCCTAAACCTTGAACCTATGTCATAACCCCCAAACCCGAACCTTGAACCTATCTCGTAACCTCCAAAGTAACCCCCAAACCTTGAATGAATATGAGAAAAATGAGAGATATATTAGATATGACATAAAATCACCAATTTAGGAGGCATTATGTTCCTAGCTTGATAGACTATATCAACTTCTGTTCCTACCCAAAGGAGGCAGAGTCCACAGTTTAGAACCAAAATGAGGCGGAATCCACAGTTCGCTCAACGATGATTGCAACAACTTTTGTTCCTACCCAAAGGAGGCAGATTCCACAGTTTAGAACCAAAATGAGACAGAGTCCACAGTCCTCTCAACATTGAGAGGTATATTCCATAGTCCATGCGATGAGAGGTAGAGTCTAGTATAGTTCGCTCAGTGCCGAGAGGTAGAGTTCATAGTCCACTCAATGGTGATAGGAGGCATAGTTCGGCTCAATTCACAATGACGGAGTGAGGTAAGGTATGTCCCCTTTTTTGTTTTTTGTTTTTAATTTTTCATTTTTTTTAATTAATAGGTTTATTTTTTAATTTTTGATATTTAATATTTAAAAAATATATATTTATTACTAACACCTAATCTATATAAAAAATTATAACCATTGATATTTAATATTTAAAATTATTTAATATCTGATTACTAACACCTATAATTGATAACCCGTCTATCCTTGAGTCCATATAGCACCTAGACTTGTTAATCCATGTAAACCTTAATCCATATAAGTACATAAAATACTTCCACTCTAAATCTATAACCCCTAATAAGTAATAACCATCATAATCCATTTAACGATGATGAAGAAGAAGATGATGATGGTAATGGAGATGATGTCGGTGATGATGATGATGATGATGATGATGATGATGATGATGATCACCATCATCACCATTATCATCATCATCATCATCTTCATCATCATGATAATCAACATCATCATCATCATCATCATCATCATCATAACCATCATTACCATCTTCTTCATCATGTTGATCATCATCATCTTCATCATCATGCTAATCATCATCATCATCATCATCATCATCATCGTAACCATCATCAACATATTCTTTATCATGTTGATCATCGTTGCCTTCATCATCATTATCCTCATCACCATCATGATCATCATCATCATCATCATTTCCATCATCATCATCATCTTCGTCATCATGACCCTAATAATCATCATCATCATTGTCGTCGTCTTCATCATCATGATGATGGTAATGGAGATGATGACGGTGATGATGATGATGATGATGATGATGATGGCAATGATGATTATCACCATCATCACTATCATCGTCATCATCAGCATCATCTTCATCATCATGACCCTCATCATCATCGTCGTCATCATCATCATCATCATCATCGTCATCGTCTTCATCATCATGATCCTCATCATCATGAACCTCATCATCATCATCATCATCATCATCATCATCATGGTAATGGTGATGATGATGGTGATGATGATGGAAATGATGATGATCACCATCTATTACGGAGATAAATTCCTATGGCTTGGGGTACCACAACAAACAGCTTGACTCCAGAAATCAATCTTTTCCAATATGCAATAGAAAATAAATGTCTAACACTAAAGGATCAAACCTCATACCTTATTCCGGACGGTTGAAGTAGATCCCCATTGAGCTTTCCAACTTCAGCTTGAATTGATAAATTACTTCCTCAACAACAAGTAAACAATACAAGCATACTATATATCATGGTGTTAGATCTATTCTAGCATATATAATCAGCAATGTATAAGCATTTGAAATAATCCCATGGATAATATATTCATTCAAACACACATTATTGGATAGGAAAAGATATTTCTATTAATATAAATTAGAGATTACAATAGATACAACCTCTGACTGCACGTCTACGAACCGGAGAAACTGAATCCCCCACTTGGGCCTCCACTACCTCAATCCTCCATCTCTCGATAGCAAGCTCACAAGCAAAAGGAAATCTTGGGAAGAACACACTAGTGCTCCAATGGACAAAGGGATGCAGACTCAAGCATAAGTTCCGGCAAAAATGGACTATAGTTTCTTTGCTCTCAATTCTCTCATATGCCTTCAATGTACCATAGAGTTCCTTATATATCTTTTCAAAGGGGTACTGAAAGGTCGAATCCGAGCGATCTCAAGGCATAGGGAAGGCCAGGAGTCAAGTGAGTCGGATCCATTTCAAGGAAAACTCCAAAAGGATTTGGGTTTTGTACACATCCTGATGTACGCGATTTTAGTGGTAAAACCCGTGTATATACGCGATTAAGGGATTAAAAGTCGCGTATAGAATTTTTCACATGTTTATAGGCATGATCAATGAAACATCAAAGGACAAAAAATGGTCCATGGGGACTAAGGAGTCTGCAGCGGGATAGGGGAAGGCCATACAAAGTGTGATTCACATGGAGTGGTAAAATCAGCTATAACAAATGCCCCCTAATGTGTGAGGTCATAGGGGTCATACGATGGCTGAAATACATTATAGGTCCATCCCAGAAGTGGAGTGATGAAGGATCCCAAATGGAAAACCAGCCACCCAATCATCATAGTACAATAATACAACTCTGCATATAACTGCAAATACATATAGCAGTCCCGAATACATAAGAGTACAATGGCCATGAATAGGCATGATACAAGATATCACATAAGTGGTCATCTCCACGTACAATATACATAAATCAAAATCTCCATGATGAAGATATACAAAGGACCATGATCTCCATAATGGCTGAAGATATATAACAGATCAAGATCTCCATAATGGCTGAAGATATATAACAGATCAAGATCTCCATAATGGCTGGAAATGTCTAACATATACTGGAATCAAGTCACGAGAGATGAAATCTCATGAACAATGGCATGATCAAGGAGGTAACATATAAAATATGCCACCAATCTGGAAAGTCTTCTACACACACCACTACGAGTACATGTCCTACTATGCGGATAGAGGTGTCAAGGTCGAACATAGTAGTCCATCGTATGATTACCAGTCATTGATGTATATCATTAATAAACACGAGATTACCCACCGATAATGAAAATGGGAATCAAGGTACTAGAGTGCAAACTAACAAGTGTGAATAAATGAGTTGAGGTCAAACACTTGAGAGGATCCATCGATCAGGGGACATTGATGTATTCCCAAATACTTTCGATGGCGAGAGAACCTGCCACTAATGACTGCAAGTCTCAAGGCACTCAAAATGACTCTAGATTCCAATCCCAGAATAAATGATCTGAAGTCAATGGGATGAAATCCACTGGAAGGAGGGAATTAAGGCATCCCCCATCATCCAACATGAGGTACTCAACAAAGCTGTATAATGTGGAAGGACTCGATCATAAGGTGCATGAACCAGTAACTGTAATGGGAATGACCGACATGCAAAGTCAAGATAACTAAGGAATGGCTGACTCAGGCTTCAACTTCCTTCAAACAAGAGCATAATAGTGTATGGTGACTAAATGAAGGCAACATAGATTCGATATACAAACTGGGACATCTCTGTGACATAGGAGGCATCGATGAGGCTCCATAGGGACTGGAAGCTTAACCAGTCGGTGGAGATAAACTCAGATAAATGAATGAAACTCCTAAAGTCTAACTATAACCCAACCAATGGATGTGATATACAGTGCTCTGTTCGAAGGTGACACGACTCGACAGTTGCCAAATATAACATCTTTCCTTGTCCGGATTTTTGGTTTTTTTATTTTTTTTGGACTTTTTCAGTTATTTAAAAAGCTTCAAAAAGAATAAAATGGATTTATAGTTACAAACTAGGAGGAGACGAGTGTCATAAGGGAAAACAAACTAGTTCCAAGCAGTGGAACATACCTATGCTCAATGCAAGGATACATGTGTAGTATATCGACACTCGGGGGAAAATCCCCTCCTAGTAAAAGGGAAACAAGATGCAAAGGATATAAAAGATGGCTCTGCATGGCTAGACATGAGACAAGATCAGGCTATATGGATGAAACGCAATGTCAGGGGAGCTAGCATAAAGCTTAATAAGGCAGGAAAAGCTCATGATAATGCATTCACAACTCAACATGAGGGAGTCCTCAGGGAAATAGGCCAACAAAAGATTAAGAGGAGTATGAGGCTCTTGCGAAATGTCATCATAGTACTATACAATGGACTCCCACACCCTAAAGGAGAAAATTTCAACATGGGCACCAAATGAAAATAAGGCGCTAACTAGGGTACCCATGTAAGGTGAAGCTCTACCACTCATATCATGCCACTTCTAAAGTAGCAAGAAGGTTCCGTGACATAATAAAGTGGGTTCGTACCTAAGGTCATGATGAGATGGTCATAAGGTCATGAAAAATGCAAACAGTGATGAAACCTAACCTATATGCTAGTTTAGACATGATACCTGAGATCGGCACGAATGGGTCAATCCAACGGTTGAAACGGCACTGAAAAAGGTCCTCTACATCATGAATTATGTCAAAAACGGTCCAAAATGGTTAGAAAATGTCGAAACTATAGGAAAGGGGGTAAAAATTTTCAAATATTTGAAAATTTTATATAAATAGTAAACAATTCAAAATATTATAAAACATTTGAAACTTTTACCCATTTGAGCTCAGATTTTCCACAGCAAATTCTAGGAGATCCAGCCGGCGGAATCCACTACCGTTTCTTCCAGGTATTTACCCATGCTCTTCTCTTTCATTTTGATGCAATTTTTGTGAAATTACATGGTCAATTAAGCTTTCTAGGCCAAACTAAAATGGGCACTGCGGCCCACATGGAAATCGAGGGTTTTTCCACGTATAGGGTTGGATATATGCGGAAAATGCCCCCAAACCCGCGTACATATGCGGTTGTTTTGAAAACAGTCACGAATGAGGCTGTGCATAAGGTTTTTTCAATAATCTAATGAGTAAATTGGAAATTTATTGTGCAGGATGGTCCTAGAGTGGAGAGAGCATGAACAAGGTGAGGTAGAGGAAGCAGTAAGGGCCGATCTAATGGCACAACAAGCTCTACATGCATGCGGACTCTACAAGTTTTGGTGTCTTGGTGGTTTGAGGGCCAAAACAAGACTATTACAAATGATGGTGGATTACTAGGATCCAGAATCGGAGTCCTTCCAGATATATGGGATGTCCCTCACTATAGAAGTGGAGGACATATACTTCATTACAGGTATTTATAGACAAGGGGAAGTAGTGAACCTTCATTCTCATGGTGGGCCAGGAGGTGGCCTGACTATCGACAAGTACATTATGGTGTACTGCTATCTAGACACAAAGAAGATGGGGAGTCAGGTCCCTACCAATGATATACAGGTGTTGGGCCTAAAGGCCATACTATTGACATTGGGCAGGATAGCAGGCTTGGCATCACTCCACCAGGCTTCGCAGCCTCTGATGTTCTATGTAGTGGAGTGCATGAGACCCACAATTTATGACTGGAGCACTACACTACTGAGCAACATGAAACATCAGCTCGGTGAGTGTAAGGCAAGCAAAGTGTGGAAATTCGGGTTCATCAGTATACTAAGCACATTTTTCTTTGAGCGTGTTCCAAGATTGGGCCCCAGAGTGGACGTTCCTCTTCACGGGGTTCGAGATCCGGCCCAACGACGTTGGGTAGATGTGATGCGCAGATTGGGGGGTGGTAAGGTGGCCAACCCTTATCCAGCTGACTTCTTTCCATGGTGGCGATGACAGATAGTTGCCATTGATGACTACCCCTATGCGGGGATATATTTTCGGGGGGACCTGGACATGCCGCTACCACCAGGATCGGCATATGGCAATATAGGTAACGAATCTCGATCCTCTCTTTTTGAATTTTTTGAGTTATTTAATTTTTTTGTGTTTTATTGATTATATGGAATCAAAAAGACATATTTTTGCGTGACAATACATAGTGACCACGGTGGCCAGAGGGCTTCCCTCGTCATAGACAGAGGGGAGGAGGAGATGATATCATGGGTGTGGATGTGGAGCGGATGCTCCAGAGAATTCATACCAATTTTGTTAGGCTGACACATAGGGTTCCCATGGCGCAAGTCAAGGACTTTCCTGAGGCTATGCAATGCCAGGTGGTGGGTGTACCACGAGCATGGGTGCGATTGTTTCGATGGCTAGCTAGAGCTGTAGTGACCTTCCATGATCACAACCCTCCTCCTCCTCCACAGGATTAGACACCTGGGAGTGTATACATTTTGTACTACCGTGTATTATATGTTGATGGCTTGAGAGCCCCAATTTTGTATCATGACACTATGTATTATCACATTTTGGCTTTTATACAATTCTTTTTTATGGTGATCGGTTTATTTATTTACATGTGTAAAAAAAAAATTTGTGATGAATTTACTGTGAATGAAACAAATGCCATTATAACACGTAGTTAGCATATGAGTCAGCAACTTGATTATTAATTCTTGGAATGTGTATATATGTTATATTGTCAAATTGTTGTTCTAACAATCTCACATGTAAGAATCTTCTCAATAACGTCGGATCTCTAACATGGTACAAACCATTAAGCTGTGACACTATTAACTCCGAATCGAGACGTACCTCAAGAGAGAGAACTCCTTGTGAAATGGAATCCCGTAGAAGCTCAATAATGGCACTATATTCAGCAAAATTGTTGGAAGATGGCCGCAGACATACACCTCCTGAAGACAGTACCTGACCCATAGGAGTATAAATTACCCAAGTAGTAGAGCCTGAGTGTTGAGTGTGACAGCTCACACCATCCGCTAATCCTATGTAGGTGGAAGATTCCATTTACATCTGCCAAAATAAATGGAAACTCATCACAAACCCGATCACGATAAGAAAAATACCTAACTATGAAAAATTGTACACTAATATACAATAAGGAGCCTTGGCTAAAGATCATGCATAGTATTTCTTGAGATAGAGCCCATTTCTAGGCTTCACTAAGGCCGTTCCTTCATAATCCACTAACTCATACGCACCATTCTCTAACACACGTTTGACCACGTAAGGACCCCACCACATAGGATTAAATTTCCCTGCCCCCAAGGGTTCTTTCGGTTGATCCCACAAAAGGACCAAGTATCCTTCACTAAACCTCCTTGGAAAGATAGACTTATCGTACTGGACCTTTATGCGACATTTATTTACTTCTAGAGCCACCAAGGCATCCCGACGCTGCTCATCAAGTTGCTCAAGGTGGACCAAACGCTCCTCCAATGGTGAAATGTCTAGTAAGAGTTCTATAGCTAGCTTCAAAGAAGGAATCTTGCATTCAACTAGAAATATCGACTCCACTCCATGCACAAGTTGATATGGAGAAAAACCAGTCGCATTCTTAACAGCGGTTCGATATGCCCACAAAGCAGGATATAACATGATGTGCTAATTATTCTTGCTTTGTGCGATGGTTCGTTGGAGAATGGATTTGATTGATTTATTCACTGCCTCTACCTATCCATTCACTTGAGGGTAGTAATAAGAGGAATGCTCTTGCTTATACCCTAACTTTTATGCCAACTCTTCCATCATATGGTTCTGAAAGTATGAGCCATGGTCAGTGACAAGCTCTTTCGGAATCCTGAACCGAGTAATAATTTGGTTGAATACGAAGTGAGTGGCTGTCTCACCATCGGATTTTACTGTAGGCATAGCCTCATCCCATTTTTCGAAGTAATCAACAGCCACTATAATATGATGGTGCCCCCCAGCCGAAGCTAGGTTGCAATCCATAAAATCAAGCCCCCACTTAGTGAAGGGATCGGCAGTGATAATGGGATGTAACATGGCAAGTTTCAAGTGCATATTACATGCAAACATCTGGCAAGGGTGGCACCTCTTGACTACATCAACACAATCTTTAAAGATCGACGGCTAGAAATAACCTGCTCGTAAGATCTTTTGAGCTGTAGAAAGCCCAAATAAATGACCACCACACGCCCCTCCGTGGAAATCATTCAGCACTACCTCAGCCTCTTCATGAGTTAAACAACATCGTAAAATGGAATCTACCCGACGGCAGTACAAACTGTTATCCACTATGAGGTAGTTCTTAGAGACGTGACGTAATCGTCATCGTTCATCTCGCGAGAGGTGAGTAGGGGTCTTCTGTTAGTTTTTCAACATTTAAGCTAGCATTATGTTAGGATCTTTTCACTGAGAGAATAACAAGCACAGCAATAACATAAGCACATCACAAGAGACAAGAGACACAAAGCTTTTAGGAGGGGAAACCATAAATGGAGAAAACCCCTCAACTTCCTCTAAGATAGTATCACCACAAGATATGATCCCAAAATAGTAAGATGACCTCCCAACACAACAGCAGCCTTCTGTCTTCTGTCAAGCCAAAGATTTCCTTCTCCAAAAGTGCGCCACACTTGAAAGAGCAAGAGAGCTAAGTCACAAGTGATAAATAGAGAGACTCTCACTCTCTATTTATATTCTTCCGTTGACTTGAAGTGCACTCAACCTAATAATTACTACTCGAGCCTACACCTTAATTAGTCTATAATAACTCAAATGCCCCTAAAATGTGGGGACTTACCTAATGACTTGATATGACTTGTTTACATTATTAATCCTCCCGATCGGAACATCGGGGCATGACCACATGACTCAAATACATAATAGAAACATCCTGGAATAAACATCAGGTTACAATATATGAAATATATAGAAGAATACATTCCGAAGTTACATATACATCAACACTCCCTCTTAACTAGGAAGGTATTCTTTCGACACAATTTTCAGCACTGGTCTTCTTCTCTGTATCACTGGATCATGTTCGTCTCCAAGTCATCTCTATCATCAAGTCATCTTCGTCTTCAAGTCATCTGGATATGGATCATCTCTCGATCTGGATCATCATAGGACATCATCACAGGATCTAGATCATCACTCGATCTGGATCATCATCACTTAATCTAGATCATCACTCGATCTGGATCATCATCACTTAATCTAGATCATCACTCGATCTGGATCATCACTGCCGGATCTGGATCATCACTCGAAATAGATCTCTCAGAGTCATCATAACTGGATCTGGATCATAGCTCAATCTGGATCATCTCTCTGGACAGGATCTGGATCATCACTTGATCTGGATCATCACTGCTGGATCTGGATCATCACTCGATCTGGATCTCTCGGAGTCATCATAACTGGATCTGGATCATAGCTCGATCTGGATCTCCACTGGTCATCATAAAGTGTGTACTATCTCGTCATAGGAATTTCTATAGAGCCAGCCCTATTTCATGCTGGATGTAGGCCCACCACCTGCAGGTCTTCATCATCACTGGCCATACTGGAGAATCCTCAGGACTTATTACGTGCATCACAAAACCTCGAAAGAGCATCCCCGGACTGATTACGGGCACACAACCCACCCTATAGGATCTCCCAGGACTGATTACATGTGACCTCACCACAAAACCTCGCAAGAGCATCCCAGGACTGATTACGGGCACACAGCCCAACCTATAGGATCTCCCAAGGCTGATTACATGTGGTCATGGCAAAACCTCGCAAGAGCATCCCAGGACTGATTACGGGCGCACAACCCAACCTATAGGATCTCCCAGGGCTGATTACATGCCATTCTAGAGCAAAAACTCGAAAGAGCATTTGCTAGATGTCCCAGGGCACCGAATTACATGCCATAGGAAAAACCTCGAAAGACCATCTGCAAATCTCCCAGGACTGATTACATGCTCATCTGCACAACCTGACTGAGTGTTCCTGGTAACTGACCAGGTGCCTCCATTCCTAGAATGGTAGTTGCCCTTACATCTGTCCTGCTCGACAGAATGGCCAGCACTCATATCTGTCATGGGAGGAACTTAATCCTTTAGCCATGACCAGAATGGCTCAGCCCTTACATCTGACCTACTCGTCAGAATGGCTCACTCCCATCCAATGATGGAAGACTCTCAACCACAATGAAGAGAGATTTCTGCACTTACATCTGACATGGAAGGAACTAAATCCTTTAGCCATGAACAGAATGGCTCTGCCCTTACATCTGACCTGCTCGTCAGAATGGCACAATCCCATCCAAGGATGGAATACTCTCAACCATAATGAAGAGAGATTTATGTACTTACATCTGACATGGAAGGAACTAAATCCTTTATCCATGAACAGAATGGCTCTGCCCTTACATCTGACCTGCTCATCAGAATGGCACAATCCCACCTAATGATGGAAGACTCTCAACCACACTGAAGAGAGATT
>LPNX011081220.1:324796-342296 GCA_001517045.1 Pseudotsuga menziesii
AGAATATATGAAATATATAGAAGAATACATTTCGAAGTTACATATACATCAACATCTTCAATGTTTGTAAATATATTATGATATCCCCATACCATGGGTCTAAATTTGAGATTAAGAAGATGTGTTCATTGACAAATTTATCTTCACAAACCAACTCCTCGGCCTCGCTCAGGAAATCCCATATAAGCTCTGCAAAAATTAAAGACTTCTTCAATTTTGCCGAAACAAAGTCGAGATCGAATTCTTGCAGAATGACAATCCATTTATTATATTTTCCCCCAATCATCCTTTGGGTGAGGACAAATTGAAATGGATTGACATGGGCTACAACCAAGGTCTGGCGAAGGAGAATATAATGTCTCAACCGCTGAACCGCATGTACGGTAGCTAAAGAAAGCTTCTCGACATGAGAATAACGAATCTCTGCATCAATAAGGTTTTGGCTCAGATAATATATGACATTCCCTTGGAGCTCCTCATCCTCTTGAAGCAAAACCATACCAATCGTCTCCATCGACGTGGCCACATAAAGTAGGAAATCATGGCTATAGTCGAGGGGACTAATCACTGGGGCCGATGCCAAGGCTTGCTTGAGCGCATCAAAGGATTCCTTTGCTCACTCATCCCAATAAAAGGGGGCGTCCTTCTTTAATAGAAGCATGAAGCCTCTAGTCAAATTGGTAAAGTTGACAACAAATATTCGTAAGAAGTTTTCCATGCCTTGCAAACATTGAAGATGATGAATATTCTTCAGGGGAGACAACTGAAGTATTGCCTCAACCTTCAAAGTTTCGACTCTTATACTCTTTTTAGAAATGATGAATCCTAACAAACAACCTAACTTCACACAAAAGATGCACTTATGAGGATTTAATCTAACCGAATAGTGCTGGAATCTTTCGAATACCAATCTCAAGTGATAGGGATGACACATTCTCATACAAGAATGAGTAGCAAGGTCATCCAAAAATACTTCAATAATTGACTTGAGATTGTGGAAGATCAAGGTCATTGCCCGCTGAAATGTAGCTTCGGCGTTTTTAAGGTTGAAACGCATTTTTCGATATGCAAATGTTCCCCAAGGACAAATAAATGCAGTCTTATGTTGGTCCTCAGGTTTAATCTATATTTGATTATATTCAAAAAAGACGTCCATGAAGGAAAACACCTCACTACCCGCACACTCATCCAAAATCTGATCAATAAATGGTGTGGGGAAATTGTCCTTAGGATAGTCACGATTCAAATCGTGGAAATCAGTACATATGCGGATTGCTCCCTACTTCTTATCCACCAGAACGGGGTTTGAAACCCACTCCATCAAGGGAATGAGATAGATGAAACTGGATTTCAACAGCTTCTCTATCTCTGCCTTAATCACAGGTGCTTTCCTAGGATTCACTGCACGCAAACGTTGTCGAACAGGCTTAGCTTTGGGGTAAGTCTTAATCTCATGCTTGACAATACGAGGGTCAATACCTGGCATCTCATCATAATACCAAGCAAAAATATCACGGAATTCCTTAAATAGCTTGGTGTATTCTAGAATCTCAGCATGGGAACATTCTGCCCCAATATAGACATTCTCTATCATGCCAGGATTGCGAGAGATGTTGATAGGAATAGTTGAAGATATGTTCACCATGTTTCCATCAGCCATCAGACCAGGAGAGCCTAATGGAACCATAGGACTACCAACTCTCTGACTAAGAACCGCCCTAAAATCCTCACGCTCTAAGCGGTCAAGCTCGGGAAGAAAGTACGATCTATGATGGAGTTCTTCCCATGGTGGCTCAACTCTCGACATAGCCTCAATAATTGCTTCATCTGAAGGGAAAACTATATCAAGGCAGTCGTGTGCATGAGAAGAATGTACTAGCCATGCCGACAACACGTAAGGGTCCTCCTCCTCCGTCCGCGAAGAGGAAGGACTAGGTTCTGCAACACACTTGAGATT
Source organism: Pseudotsuga menziesii (assembly GCA_001517045.1). Taxonomy (NCBI): domain Eukaryota; kingdom Viridiplantae; phylum Streptophyta; class Pinopsida; order Pinales; family Pinaceae; genus Pseudotsuga; species Pseudotsuga menziesii. Next base: position 326,754 of record LPNX011081220.1, read on the forward strand.
AGCTTGATAAGATATCATAGTTGCAGGCAACTGCACGTCTGTCACGACGGGCTCACTCAGAGTACTCGGTGTAGGAAGAATCCAAGGATCTTCCATATGACTCATGCAAAAAGACACTGATCTCGTAGATTTTGAAGCCTCATCGAAACTATATCCTATCATAAGGATCGGTGTAGGACAACTAAAGCTTCCCATGAGGGATGGATACATGCCTACACCCACACTCTCAGTTGCAGGCTGAGAGTGTTCAACGATTGGGATCAAAGCTCCCGAAGATGCGGTAACAGATGGATTCTTGAATGTCGTTTGATCAATCGTTACGATCTTACCATTATGTGGAAAGCATACAATGCGGAACAGGGAAGAAGTAATGGCTTGTATACTATACATCCAGTTCCTACCCAGCAAGAGATTGTAGTCAAGGGGTGCATCAACCACCTCGACCTCTATCGCAACGGTCTTCCCTCCCAAATGGACTTTAAGGGAAGGAAGAATGCCATGCGGCCTAAATGATCTCCCATCGAACATAGTTAACATGGTCGTTGATTTAGATAGCTTAGGGGAACCCAGACCCTTCCAACATGATAAAGACATCACAGAAGCAGCAGCGCCTTCGTCAATGATAGTGCACTTGACGGTCATATTAAGACATTCTACATGAATCAAAAGAGACACATAGTAGGGAAAGTGAGGCTGAAGTCCTGCGGTTTCAAATTTGATCACGAAGGAAGAATCATCATCATTCACACCAAGGGTAGAAAGAAACGCCTTCCTTTGCGAAGGACAACTCTGAAGCACTTCCAATGCAAACATCGCACAAGGAGTGTGGCCCAAATCCTCAACAACTGAATAGTTCTGGGCAGCTCGGGCATTTGGATTATGCCCTAAATGCTTAAGGACTCCCTTAGGAATGCAAGGTGTGGTCTCAGGTTTATCCATAGGTTTCTCAATACGCAAAGGGGACCCTGGTGGATCAGGCTCTTTGCTTGGGCTAGTTTGTGATGAACCATAATCTTTTGCATGGGTCACAACTTTCGTGGCACGTACCATGTTAATGCAACCACGACCACTACCCTCCAGTGGATCTTGATCACCACCAGACTGGTCATGGGACATCGAGTTCATATTTTGATTGTGCGGTAAAGGGTTAGTTAGCACAGCTGGGCCCTATGCCAAGAATCTCGAGGCTTCCTCAATATGAGGGCACAAGTAAGTGAGGTGATCGTCCTTACATGACTTGCAAGGGAACTTAACCTTACGTTTAGCTTGCTTGTCCCCCCCATCATTTCAGCCATTCTTGTCATTACTGTTAGCATTCTCATTCTTATTCCCACCCTTACGATTATTTTTACTCTCTTTTCTATTCCGTCCGGGCTGTTGGTTACCCTTCTGGTCCAACGATTGCACTAAAAGTACACTCGTCATTTGGGTGGGTTGAGATGAAGCCGTAGCTTGTCCTGAATCAAAATGTTTGATTGATAATTGACTAACTTGTTTTGCAACTAAATCCGCAGGTTTCGCACTTGCACAACCCACAATGTGTTAAATTTTCATATGCTAAGCTAGATCATGAGTATTTCATTTCAAATTCATAACAAAAGCATATAAACAGGATCACTGAAAGATAGACAAGCACAACCATACAAAAGGAACACAAAGATTTATCCTGGGAAAACCCTAAAGGGAAAAACCCAGCAAAATCTTCCTTAATATAGATGCCCCAAAAAGATAAAAGATAAAACCAACAAGGAGATCAAAGGCTGGTCCTCCTCCTTCTCCAGCTACTCTTCTCTTCTCCATAAATGCTCTACACAAGTGAGAGTGTGTGTGTCCCAAATGAGGAGCACCACACCTCTATTTATATTCATCCATTCACTTGAATTAACTCATTCGACATGTAGGCTCGATTTAATCATGTAGGATCGAGTTACACATGTAGGCTCAAGTAACCACACTAGGGTGCTAATGACCCACCTTTACAAATAGAGGGGACAACCTCATGACTCTTATTATTTCTTCCAATTAGAAGCATCGGGGTACAAGATAATACAAGTGGTTCTCCCGGTAGGACCATTGTTACGGAGAGAAATTCCTATGAATTGGGGTACCACAACAGACAGCTAGACTCCAAAAATCAATATTTCCCAATATGCAATAGAAATAAAAACATCTAACACTAAAGGATCGAGCCTCGTACCTTATTCCGGACGGTTTAAGTAGATCCCCATTGAGCTTTCCAATCTTCAGCTTGAATTTTTATAGCACGCCCTCAACAAAAAGTAAACAATACAAGCATACTATATTTCATGGTGTTAGATCTATTCTAGCATATATAATCAATAATGTATAAGCATTTGACATATTCCAATGGATACAATATTCATTCAAATACACATTGCTGGATAGGAAAAGATATTACTATTAATATGAATCAGAGATTACAAGTGACAACCTCTAACGGCACGTCTGCAAACCGGAGAAACTGAATCCCCCACTTGGGCCTCCACCACCTCAATCCTCCATCACTCCGATAGCAAGCTTACTAGCAAAAGGCAAGCTTGGGAAGAACACAACAGTGCTCCAAGGGACAAAGGGATGCAGACTCAAGCATAAGTTCTGGCAACAATGGACTATAGTTTCGGTACTCTCAATTCTCTCTTATGCTTTCAATGTCTCAAGGGTTCCTTATATAGCTTTTCAAAGTGATACTAAAAGGTCAAATCCATGCGATCTCAAGGCATATGGAAGGCCAGGAGTCATATGAATCGGATCCAAGACAAGGAAAGCTCCAAAGGATTTTGGATTATGTACACATGCCGATGTACGCAACTATAGAGGGAATATCCGCATATGTACGTGGTTATCAGGGAAAATGCCGCTTATATCATTTTTCTAATGTTTTTAGGGATGTTCAATGATACATCAAAAGAAAAAAAGTGGTCCATAGGGGCTAATGAGTCTGCAACGGGCCAGGGGAAGGCCATACAATGTGTGATTCACCTAGTGTGGTGAAATCCGCTATAAAAACCATCGAGGACCACAAAATATACATATAGAATATTCTTTGAAGTTACAATATTTCAACACTCCCCCTTAATGAGAAGGGTATTCTACAACAACATCAACAACAACAATAGTAGGAGAGGACATCATGAACATCATCAGGGTAACACATCTATAAATCATTGGAATCTTTTCAACATCATATAGTCTTCGTCTTCAATATTTCACGACAGCAACTCTTTAATCAACATCAGCATCTTTTGACCTTTTGATCAGCAACATCTTCAACACTTTGATCTTTCAATCAACAACATCTTCAGCAACATCTTCAGCACTTAGACCTTTCGATCAGCAGCAACATCTTCAGCACTTTGGCCTTTCAATCAGCAACATCTTTGGAACTTTGACCTTTCGATCAGCAACATTTTCAGCAACATCTTCATCACTTTGACCTTTCGATCAGCAACAACATCTTCATCACTTTGACCTTTCGATCGTCACCAATATATTCAGCATTTTGATCAGCAATATCTTCAGCACTTTGATCTTTCAATCAACAAAGACATCTTCAGCATTTTGACCTTTCGATCACCAACATCACCACATTCTGATTAGTAACATCGTGATCAGAACCATCATCATACTTTAACTCTCGAACAGAATCATCATCATCATATTCTGATCTTTTGATCAGTATGTCGTCATCATCACATACCGATCATCATCATCGTCACACTCTGATCTTTCGATCAGTACATCATCATCATCATACTCTTGATCATTCGATCAGTACATCATCATCATACTCTAATATTTTGATCAGTACATCATCATGATCATAAAAACATCATCATCATCAAAACATCAACATCATCAAAACATCATTATGATCAAAACATTCAACATCATCAAAACATCAAAATATCATCATCATCACACTCTGATCTTTCGATCAGTACATCATCATCATCATAAAATCATTATCATCAAAACATCAACATCATCAAAACATCAACATCATCATCATCCAAAAATCAACATGATCCTTCCTTTCGGAATTACGAGATCAACATGTCTGTGGTACTCAGATGATCCTTCCTGTCGGAATTACAGGATTTAGGTCTTTACGGAGTTACTAATGATCCTTCCTTTTATAATTATGGGATCAACACATTTTTGGAGCTCAAACGATCCTTCCTTTCGGAAATGTGGGATCAAGTCTTTACGGAGCTACTAACGATCCTTCCTTTCGGAATTATGGGATTTAGGTCTTTACGAAGTTGTTAACGATCCTTCCTTTCGGAATTACGGGATCAACACATTTGTGGAACTCAGACAATCTTTCCTATTGGAATTACGGGATCAAGACATCTTTGGAACTTAGACAATCCTTCCTGTTGGAATTACAGGATCAAGTCTTTATGGAGCTACCAGTAATCCTTCCTTTTGGAATTACGGGATTTAGGTATTTACGGAGTTACTAACGATCCTTCATTTTGGAATTACGGGATTTAGGTATTTACGGAGTTACTAACGATCCTTCCTTTTGGAATTACGGGATCAACACATCTGTGGAACTCAGAAAATCCTTCCTATTGTAATTACAGGATCAATTCAATGATCCTTCCTTTCGGAATTACAGGATTTAGGTCTTTACAGAGTTACTAACGATCCTTCCTTTCGGAATTACGGGATCAACATAGTTGTGGAACTCAGACAATCCTTATTCTAGGAATTATGAGATCAACACACGTTCTCGAGTACTGAAGTCACCAGATCCGTTCTAAACCAAAGTTCAATGATGATACAATCCTACCACCTTCTCGATGACTGAAGTTCACCAGATCCGTTATGAACCGAAGTCCAAGGATGATACAATCCTACCACCTTCTCGATGACCAAAGTTCATCGGATCCATTCTGAACTGAAGTCCAGGCATGATACAATCCTACCACCTTCTCGATGACCGAAGTTCACCGGATCCATTCTGAACCGAAGTTCAAGGATGATACAATCCTGCTACATTCTCGATGACCGAGGTCACCGGATCACTTCTGGACACATGTCCCAGGATGATACAATCCCTCTTCATTCTAAAAAACAGAGGTCTCTGGATCACTTTAGGGCAAGTGCACAGGGATGATACAATCCTACCACCTTCTCGATGACCGAAGTTCACCGGATCCATTCTGAACCGAAGTTGAAGGATGATACAATCCTGCTACATTCTCGATGACCGAGGTCACCGGATCACTTTTGGACACATGTCCCAGGATGATACAATCCCTCTTCATTCTAAAAAACAGAGGTCTCTGGATCACTTTAGGGCAAGTGCACAGGGATGATACAATCCCACTACAACATCACTACTCCCCCTTTTGGGGAAGGTCTTTTTGAACCACACCAATCTTGTCTCAAAAAGTGTTCAAACTTTACTCGAGACATAGTTTTCGTCAACACATCATCATATATACCATCATCATCTACATCTTCAGTATGTGAATACTGAACTATCACCATCTGTATCTCCAGTATGTAAATACTAAAAGCATCATCATCTATATCTTCAGTATAGAAATACTAAAAGCATCATCACCTCTATATTCAGTATAGAAATACGGAGTCACCATCATCTGCATCTACAATATGTAAATACTGAAACATCATCTATATCTTTAGTATGGGAATATTGAAACATCATCATCTGCATCTTTATCTTGTATGTAGAAATATCAGATTTCTATGTGATGGAACACAGGGTTCTCTGTTATCACAACTCTCGTTATCACATAGAATCAATGTAGTATCCATCTTTAGGTCAAGGAGACCTGATATCAGCTTCCAAATCCATATGGATTCACAACTTAGCAGAGCAATCTACTGTGTATTCTGCTTCATCCATGCTACGAGAAACACTGGCCTATTTCCTGCTAAACCATGAACTCATAGCAGACCCCAAACAAAAGCATCTCCCTGATATGCTTTTCTTGTCTGAGATACTTCCAACCCAATCTGCATCTGTATAGCCATACAATCTGTAGTCATGGCTACCATCATAGTATAGACCAATGTCTATAGTCCCTTTCAGATATCTCATCACATGTTTTGCAGCTACTAGGTGAACCCGTCTTGGCTAAACAAGATATTGAATTAAGGTGTTCACAGCAAAACAAATGTCTGGTATGGTATTTGTTAAGTACATCAATGACCCAATGATCTGTCTATAATGAGTCGCATCCACTAACTCTGATGAGTCATCAGCTAAAAGCTTCAGGTTGGAGTCCATGGGTGTGGCCATGACTTTGCATTCCAACATATTGAATCTCTTCAATATCTCTACCGCATACTTTCCCTGGTTGAGAAATATTTGTTCTAAACTTTGCCATACTTCCAGACCTAGGAAATAATGCATTAACCCAAGGTCTTTCATCTCAAATTCTTCTGCTAGTTTCTTCTTTCTTTCCATGATCTGTTTCTCATTTCCTGTCAAGGATAAGTCATCCACATATAATAACAGGATGACAAGTTCATCTTCTACAACCTTGAGATAAAGGTTAGGATCAGCTTTACTCTTGGTATATCCCATGCTCGACAAGAAACTATCTATTCTTCCATACCAAGCTCTGGGAGCTTGCTTTAGTCCATATAGGGCCTTCTTCAACTTGCATACGTGATTCCATCTGGATTCAACTTCAAATCCTTCTGACTATTCTATGTAAAACTCTTTCTCAATCATACCATTAAGGAAGGCTTGTCTTTACTTCACCATGGAAGAAACTACCATGATAGTTCTGAAGGAAGTGTACCTTACTTCCTGGAGTAAGTGTCTCTTCAGAATTAATTCCCTTTTTCTGAAAGAAACCTATGGCCACAAATCTTGCTTTATACTTCTCGATACTTCCGTCAACTGCATGCTCTATTTTGTATATCCATTTGGAGGATACAATACTCTTTCCTTCTGGTTTGGGAACTATATCCCATACATCATTCTAGTATTCTTTCATCATAACATCTTCCATGAGTTCGTCTTGTCAAATCATCAACATATCCTAGTCTTTTGCATTCAACTTTGAAGGTTGGAACCCACTTTACTCTTGGTAAAGTCTCGATCCATCAAGAAGTTGTCCATCATGTCGTACTATGTTGAACTCGGATATCTTTTGTAGTCACTCCCCTTGAAGTGGAGTATTATCTTCCTTCTTCATTATGTATAGGTGGTTCTATGCTTGATATATAATGGTCAATAGAGTATGTCATGTCATAGTCTATTCTTTTTGAGGCAAATCACGAACCTTTCTTTGTACACTTGTTCTTGTAGATCCATATGGAGGATACTATGTACTTCCCTTTATGTCTCGAAATCATATCATATACATAATTCCCCATGATCAACTGTTATTCTTTGATCATAGTTTCTTTTATAGAATTCTTTTCTTCATCTTGAGTTATCTCTCATACCCATGGTGGTCTTCATCCTTTGAGGTGGATCTACCACTCTCTGAAGCTCTTTCTTCCATCATGGTGTCTCTGACCCTGGGAGCTTCAGATTTTATTGCAGTGAATCTTGAATTGTCATCACTTGTTCTTTAGAACAATTCTCATCCTTCTTGTAGGAGGTTGTACAGGACCTTTCCTACAATTCAAATGCACCAACTGTATGGTTAGAAATATTGCATAACGATAAATTTTTATGCATCATGCAACTGTTTAGCCAATACACCATTCATCCATATCTCACAAAAAGTTTCTAGATGCCTTCCATTTCTATCATGACATTATTGAGATTGTGCACTAATCCAATATATCAGCAAGGAGGATTCATTATAGATAAGTAGCAATGGAGAGTTGTATAGCACCATAAGCTACTTACCCATCACATGCATATTAGTAGTATACAGTCATTAATGTAAACAATATATAATGCATAACACATCAACTGAATATAATCAAATGTATAACAAAACAATATCATGAAATGAAAATTGAATACTTATCTTTTATTCGTTTCATGGGTAGACTCCATCTTGATCATTCTGCTTTATCATCTTCTTCATTCATGAAATCATCATTTCTTATCCAAATGATAAGATGAATAAGAGGTTCTTGAGTTCTTCATATTCATCGCATGAGGGATATTGTTTGAATGGTGAGAGATTGATCTTCAATTGCTCCCATCTTCTTCTTCTCTTCTTATGAGTCGAGCTGAAAGTAATCACTTCCTGCTGGCATACGTTCTTCGCATGAATGAATCACATGATCTAGGGAGGTCATTCAAGGTGGCTATCACCACTTCTGCATTCTTCACCTCTTCTTTTACCTCTTAAATTTTTTTCTTAAGATCATCTTCCGATGTATGTTCTTTCCTTCAATTAGATTGGTCAAGGAATCAAACATCTCTTTCGGTGTCTTTAGGGAAGACACTTGTGGTACAAGTTGATCCATGACTAAATCAACAATGATCTTCTTGTCCTTGACCAAGTTCTTCTGGTGTAAGGCTTTGAGCCTCAGAACTGTAACCTCCCTACTCATGTAGGTGTCCAATTTATTTTCTTCAAAGAGATCAAATACTTCCATGCTTGGTAGGTGTCAAATTCATTAATTTTATCATCAAGCTGATGTGATAGATCACTTTGAAATGAGAACCTCAAATGCAAATAGCAAAAGATTAGATCTTACCGATTTGAGGTGTCTGTCCTGCTTCCGGAGCTGGCTGATCTAGGGTTTGTCAGAGAAACCCTAATTTTAAAAACTTGGAATATTTGAGATCTGATTGAATAGAAATATAGATCTCTTCAAATGGAGCTGTCCAATCTACTCCTTTTCTGAAAACAATAGAGGGAAGCTCCCGGAACAAGAAGCCCTAGTTTTCCAATTTCTTCTGTAGAAATGCCTGTCACTGTTTCTGTGATATCTCCGAAATTGTTGCTCCTCTATGTCTGGAATTTATCATTGAGGTAACCTCGCATGTCCCTAATACAAAACCATAGGTTTCATCAAAATTGATTTAACCAATTTGTATTTATGATCCTTTTCCCAAGATGACCTGTTATAGGACTATTCAGAACAGCGAAGTTGTACGGCATGCCACATGTCATTGTTACATATTCTGGTTCTAAACTTCAGACCACAGAAATTAAAATATGTACTTTTTCTGGAAAATCTTCAATAATTCCATTTGGATCTCTGTAGCCCAATCTACAACTAGTTTGCACAGGTGTCCTGTTTAGGGATGAATTCTGGAAGAAGCTGAAACCCTAACTTAGAGGGATCATATCTCCCATAATATAATGAATTTGAGGCTGAATTTTGGGCACAGTGTGAATCAGGATTTTATATTCAGCCTCTAAAATTTTCAACTCCTGATCCTTTTCCAATATCAGGATATATCGAATGTACCAAAACTTAGTAGTTTTAGTATTTAGGGTTTTTCCAGATCGGGGTCAAACTAGGGTTTGAATTTCTCGGAGTTTCACCCAACCAAATTTCTTGATCCAGGTCTCTAAACTTAGATTTTGATGAGGATAAAAATCCTATGCTAGGCTCACTCAAAAATTCTTCTTCTTGTATAAATCCCTAATTTTCCGCACCAAAACTGAAAATGCTCGGAATCAAATTCCGCTTCGACAGAAAGATGCGCCCTTCAATGGAGAGTTAGTATATCCTTCTTTTGCTGATCGATCATGGATAGATAACCAAAAAATAAGAATCCCTAGATTCTTTAGCTGCACAATGTATTCTTTCAGGGTGGCTCTGATACCATGTTAAATTTTCATATGCTAAGCTAGATCATGAGTATTTCAGTTCGAATTCATAACAAAAGCATATAAACATGATCATTGAAAGATAGACAAGCACAACCATACAAAAGGAACACAAAGATTTATCCTGGTAAAACCCAGTAAAAGCTTCCTCAATATAGATGCCCCAAAAAGATAAAAGATAAAACCAACAAGGAGATCAAAGGCCAATCCTCCTCCTTCTCCAGCTACTCTTCTCTTCTCCATAAATGCGCTACACAAGTGAGAGTGTGTGTGTCCAAAATGAGGAGCACCACACCTCTATTTATATTCATCCATTCACTTGAATTAACTCATCTGAAATGTAGGCTCGAGTTAATCATGTAGGCTCGAGTTACACATGTAGGCTCAAGTAACCACACTAGGGTGCTAATGACCCACCTTTACAAATAGAGGGGACAACCTCATGACTCTTATTAGTTCTTCCGATTAGAAGCATCGAGGTACAAGATAATACAAGTGGTTCTCCCGGTAGGACCATCGGGGACCACAAAAGATACATATAGAATATTCTTCTAAGTTACAATATTTCAACACAATGCCATCGGCATGTGGTCTAGGTTTGACTTTGGGGTCAAAACTGGAACACGGAGCATTGGGAATAATCTCATATAACAAACCAGACTAAGCATAGATCAACTCCAGTTCCTGCGCCCTAAAAATCGCTTGTTCCTCATTATGCACTCCGGATGTAGAAACATCCTTCGCTATATATGGAAATAATGACTTGAGGAACCACTTGAGGAGGAACTTCGGTGGTATAAATGATTTAATTAACCTCTTCCATCTACGCCACTCTTGAATATGATCAGAGATATGTATGGCTTTATCTTGCCAAAATGTCGACAAGAGTTCAGTACCAATGTCATAACGCACTGGTAGCTGGAAGTGGTTAAGAAAAGTCATCACAAGGTCATCGAACAAAGCGAAAGCTCCCCTAGGTAGCTCTATATACCATTTCACGGTAGTCCCTGTAAGGGTGCGTTGAAATAGCCTCAAACAGATGGAGTCCTGATGTAAGGAATTTGAAGAGCACCATAGGTGAAACGTAGTAACGTGTTCACTCGGATCCTCTCTCGGTTTTCCCTCGAACTTAGTTATGTCCGAGGGAAGCTTGGTAGGGACAGTCGGCCAAGCCAGGTCATGAGCTATAGGATCATTCGTCAATATTGACAAGTCAATAATATTAAGCGTCCCGAGGAAATGGAGACTAGGATGATGAGGTCAATGGACCGCTCCCTGATTCATATATGTCTGATTACCACCATGGCCTTGGCCATAGTTCCCAAGGCCATAGTGTGGTGGACCTTGACTAGTAGGAGCCACGAATCCGTAATTAGGAGAGTAAGCAGGTTGTTGATACCCGCCCCCATAAGGTGAAGAATCCTATCCATACTACGTCCCATAATAGGGTCCATAAGTCATCGCATACAATGTCCCATGGGACACTCCATAAGTAGGAACATACGTTCCTAAAGTAGGGATATGCATTCTGGAAGTAGGAATGTGACCTCTAGAAGTATGAGCATGACCTACCGAAACAATGGGTGATACATGAAGCTGAGACACAACCGGTCTAGTAATTGCAGTACATACATGACTCGTAGCAACATTTTGGCTCGAAGGACCATGTGAATAAGGTGGAGGGTGAACATTTGAAGAAGTAGGGACCAAGGACGGAGGGACATGAGTAATAATGTACATACTATTCCCTGTCGTTACCCATCTCGGGTCTAGTATCCTAATAGGATCACTAACCCTAGACCTAGGAGGAATATGTGATGTAACTTCCACCACCCGGATGGAAGGTGCAATGTGACTAGTGCTCCCAAACCTCTCCGCATGGTAAGGAATGAGAGTGCCCCCAGTCATAGTGTTAGGCTCAAACTCATATTTGACATGAAATTCCAAATCATGTGTGGGAAAACTAGACATACCATAAATACCATAGCTAGTTCTTGCAGGTTCAAAATGAGTCTCGGCATCCTCCGGCATTCCATACCGGTAATGCGTCAATGGGGAATCAACCCTAGAGTGAGTAGGTATATCATGAAAGGTTCCTATCTCAGAAATCACAGGGCCTATCTTAGCTAAGTCGGGTGAAGGATCGTAGGTAGGAGTAAATTCCCCATCATCCACTCGAATGGGAGAAGGTGGTTCAGGAATACTTTCCATAGGGTCTCCCATAGTGTGTGAATCAATGTGTGAAATAGTCTGCCTGGACTGTCTAGGTCTCTCTCCCAAAGGAGGAGGAGAAGTAGAAGGTGGAAGTCCTGCTAAACAATGAGAACGGCGAGAAACCACACCCGAATCCACAATGACTCAAAAAATAAAAAACACCCTCTATTTACACAAACCATAGGTAAGCTATCGTGCACAGAGCAATCACTAATAAAATCTAAAGCCAAATGCAAGCAAAAAAGGGCTGGATAAGTGAGATCCCAAATGAAGCAGGTATGTCTCGCCTAGGAGAGGCTTGAGACTCCCATACACAACAAGCAGAGGTACATAACCAATTATTGTGGCCCTCAGCTTCAATGCGTAAAGCGACTGTGATGTCCGACCCCAAACTGGTTAGGACACCCACAGAATAACCCCTACAAAGTACCCCCTCGATATCCTAGGTAAGGCCACTAAGGTCACCCCAATATAATCAATGCTTAGGCGGACAATCGTAGGTGGGATTGACCATATGGGCAGGGTAGCGAAGCTCGAAACTCTTGAAAGAGCCCCCAGATACGAATACAATCCTGGAAATATCTCTGGTGCTACTCAGTTATGACTAGGGGTCATCCCAATCAATAACCGCTCACATTGCCTCGTGCTTAACTCCCTTTTGAGAGGAGGATCCTGAGAAACACTAGTTATACCAAGGATTTCACACACTCACCTGGACAGACACATACATATTGTTGTTTAGTGGTATTGGATAAATTACTCACAATGAACTATTCCAAGACCCTAAAACCTAAGCTTGTTGGTGCACCCTAGAAAAGAAAAGAGTGTAATTCATTTTAATTTAGCGTTGATTTTAATTGGATTTATTACTCAAAATAGGGATATGACACAACATGAAGTAAAATGCACACCTAACTATCAATGCAAATGCATTGTGTCCATGAAAACAGGGTATGCTACTACATGAAATTCACAATTTTTCTTCAAATGATGAATGCAAGCTTTCCTATATGAAGTCCTAACTAGTACTCCAAAGCAATTCTAGTGCAAGTACAATGCAAAATGCAAAATGCAATGCATGATGATAATCAAATGTTTTTGGATTTTTTGAAATAAAATGAGATACAAAAAGCAAAAGAATGATTCTATGACCCCTAGAATCTGCAAGCACACTCAAACAGCACTCAAGAAAAGCACTAAGGTAAAAGAACTCTAATGCACTAATCCCAAACAAAAAATAAAAAATGCCATGACAAGAACCTTCTAAAAAAAAAATTTAGCCTTAAAAAAAACGTTTCTGGTCAGAAACAGAGGTATAAACAGACTCAGGCAGTGCCAAAGGAGACTCAACAATCATCAAACTTCACCCAACAATCATTTAACTTCCACAAAAAGGAAAATTCTAATGGCATATGCGACTGTTCACAGTAAACCCGCGTGTATACGTGGAAATCACAGAGAAACCCGCGTGTATACGCTACTGTGAGTTAAAAACTCACATACAAGAAGAAAGGTGCATAAAATCAAGGCAAACAGACAAGATGAGACAAACTTCACACCAATCAGACACTACCAGGAATACATGCCCCTAGACCCGACACAGAAACAAGAGAGAAAGAGCAATTCAAATTCATTGAACTCTGATAGAACAACCCCCAAAGGAAAACTACTAGGAACTCCCCAGCAGAGTCGTCAATTTTGTTACTGAGAGAAATTCCTATGGCTTGGGGTACCACAACAGATAGCTTGACTCCAAAAATCAATCTTTTCCAATATGCAATAGAAAATAAATGTCTAACACTAAAGGATCAAACCTCGTACCTTATTCCGAATGGTTGAAGTAGATCCCCGTTGAGATTTCTAACTTCATCTTGAATTGATAAATTACTTCCTCAACAACAAGTAAACATTACAAGCATACTATATATCATGGTGTTAGATCTATTCTAGCATATATAATCAACAATGTATAAGCATTTGAAATAATCCCATGGATAATATATTCATTCAAACACACATTATTGGATAAGAAAAGATATTTCTATTAATATAAATCAGAGATTACAATAGATACAACCTCTGATGGCACATCTACGAACCGGAGAAACTGAATCCCCCACTTGGGCCTCCACCACCTCAATCCTCCATCTCTCAATAGCAATCTCACAAGCAAAACGCAAGCTTGGGAAGAACACACTAGTGCTCCAAGGGACAAAGGGATGCAGACTCAAGCATAAGTTCCGGCAACAATGGACCATAGTTTCTTTGCTCTCAATTCTCTCATATGCCTTCAATGTACCATAGAGTTCCTTATATAGTTTTTCAAAGGGGTAATGAAAGGTCGAATCTGAGCAATCTCAAGGAATAGGGAAGGCCAGGAGTCAAGTGAGTCAGATCCATGTCAAGGAAAACTCCAAAAGGATTTGGATTTTGTACACATCCCGATGTACACGGTTTTAGTGGTAAAACCCACGTATATACGCGATTAAGGGATTAAAAGTCGTGTATAGAATTTTTCACATGTTTATAGGGATGATCAATGAAACATCAAAGGACAAAAAATGGTCCATGGGGACTAAGGAGTCTACAGCGAGACAGGGGAAAGCCATACAAAGTGTGATTCACCTGGAGTGGTAAAATAAGCTATAACACCATCATCACCATCATCTTCATCATCTTCATCATGTTGATCATTATCATCTTCATCATTGCCATCGTCATCATGATGAAGATCATCATCGTCATCGTCGTCGTCTTCATCATCATGACCCTCATCGTCATCATCATCATGACCCTCATCGTCATCATCATCATCATCATCATCCCCATCGTCGTTGTCTTCATCATTGTCGTCTTCATCATCAGGACCCTCATCGTCATCATCAGTAGCAGTAGCAACATCATCATCGTCGTCTTCATCATCATGACCCTCATCATCATGGTCATCATCAGCATTGCCATCTTCATCATCATTTCCATCACCATCATCATCATTCACATCATCAGCATCACCATCATCTTCTTCATCATCATCGTCATCTTCATCTTCATCATTGTCAACATCATTATAGTCATCATCACAATTACCATCATCATCATCATCGTCATGATCATCAACATCATTACAATTTAAAATTTAAATTACAATTACATTGCACTCTATACATTAGAATTCAATTACAATTTAACATTGCAATTCAATTTCAATTTCAATTTCAATTTTCATATTTAATGTGTAATTACAACTAAAAATCCAATGTATTTAATTTTATCACATTTTGCATAAAGCAACATTGCATAGCTAACATAAAATATTCTAAAAACTGACCCAAGATTTTAAGGAAAATTCCAAATAGAAGTGTATATTACTATCAAAATAATAAACATAGTGTGGAAACATTACATATAGTTATTATGTTAATATGGATACACTTCAATTAACAAATAAAAACAAACTTTTGTGAGAAAATAGATCAATTGTCTTTTCAATCACAAAAGAAAATAAAAGATTCTCACTTTTTCCTTATGTAAACATAAAAACAAAATATTCTAAAAACGGTCTCAA
>LPNX011081220.1:347296-370674 GCA_001517045.1 Pseudotsuga menziesii
TGCTAAAATAGGAAGATATTCACTAACATACAACATGTTTTGGTATACCATATATCCTTCTATCATAGAACCCTCAGCATGTGCTCGTTGTCTCACAAAACCCTTCATAAATTTCAAGTGCCTCTCAACCATCCACATGGACCTTGAGTGCATAGGTTCACACAACTCAATCTCCTCAACTTGGTGTATGAGGTAGTGTTCCTATGCATTGAAAAATGCCTAAGGTAGATGCTTCTGCATTTCACACATGTGACAAGGAATTTCTCTCCTGCAATACTTTATATCTTCTTTATGGATTTCTTTAGATGTCAACCATCTACAAGTGACGCAAACCAATAACGATATTTAACAAAAAAATACATTAAATTACATATCATCAAATAGTGCACAAAAAAAAATATAAATTATACGTAGAATTAAAGAAACACTAAGCACAAGCAACTAATCGCTAGTTACCTCATGTATTTACCAAGATTATATATAACTTGTTTGACATTGTTGTCAAAGTTGTATGGGAAAGAGAGAGGTAGAACATACTGTATCAATATACAAGCCATGCTATTCATTAATCAAAGAGTATACAAACAAGAAAAAAAATTATGCAATAAAATGAAAAAAAAAATTATATGGACATAACAATAATAATTACCTTGATGAAAACGTGTCAATCATGTGTTTTGAACCCCGCAAAATCACCTTTTTTGTTATGATATTCTTCAAGTTCACACAAAATCTAGTGGGAAAATTAATTTTCCGCATTACTTCTTTGACAACATTGCTTTGCTACTCCATAAACATCCATGGAATTGAGTTTATATTAACTTGGTCTCCATTGGTATGAAATTGAATGACGTCTTTCATTGCATGGTTGCCTTTTTTAATGTATTTGCAAGCTTTCACAATTTTATCTTTCTCCCTCCTTAGCTCCAGTAGTCCCCATAATGTTTCAGTCACATTCTTTCCAATATGCATTGTATCAAACAAATGAGCAATTTGTAGGTGCTCATAGTAAGGCAACTGTCTAAATTGTATAGGATAACTTTTCATTCCTCGTGGAAGCCCATTAGTTCCTTCATGATCACGATGGCCATCATGAATATTAGTTTATAAATAAATTACATCATAAATCAAATATGGCCACTACAGTAAACAACTCAAAATAAAAATTAAAATACATAACAATTCATACACGATGATCCATACGTACCATGATGACGATTTATGTTGTATTGCATATTCCATAGGTGAGGTGTCATTCTCCGTGGTTTTAATGCAGTCTCCTACTTCCCATTGAAAATATTTTTTTCGATTGTTTTATACCTTTGATTCTTAGAGAGGAAATTCCTATACTCATCAAACACCTCCTTTCTTAATATTTTTGAACAATGAGATTTTATCTTAGGACCACAAACTAGACATGTAAATTTACCCTTTGTCTGAAGACCTACAATATATAGATATGGAATTTATATGACAATTATAATTATATATAAACAATATTAACTACTTCATATAATTAAATGCAATTAAAATGGAACTTAGAAATGCAAACCACAAAATTGGGTTAACCCAGGGGCATCGTGTATTGTCCATACAACCATTGCACGGAATTGAAATTACTTTTGTCATATTGATCTAGATATGTCATACATAGTGATGCCATTTCATTAAATTCAATATCCCATCTATAAGAGATTTGATATATACATTCACATCTTTGACTTAGAACTTACCTGATTTATTTGAAGTACATATAAAATATATAATTATGAGAACCATTAAGATATATAAACCATGCACGAGAGTAAAATAAAAAATATAGAAATGAAATTAAAAAACATAATACGACAAATGAGATGCCACAACTACATTAGAAATAAAACAGTTGTAGACACAAAATACCTGGAATATTCATCGACAACATTATGTGCTCCCTCTTTATTGACAACCATGGAGGAATGTTATTGTTGATAACAAAAATAGGCCACACTGTGTAAATGCATTTCATCTATGAAAATGGATTAACACCATCTGCTACCAAAGAAATCCTAAGATTACGTGGTTATTCTTTAAAGTGAGGCCACTTTTCCTCCATATCCCTAAAATTATAACCATTTGCAGGTATTCAAATAACATCATCTTGGCTTCTATTCCTCGCATGGTAATCCATAAATTGCACTATGTTATTGCACCTGAACATTCGTTGAAAATGTGGAATGATGGGAATATAACGAAGAACCTTGTGAGGCACCTTTTTTGTTACTTGATCTATTCGATATCTACTTATAAGACATTTCGGACATTCTGTTGGAAATTCATCCTGATTATAATATATAACATGGTCATCGGGGAATGCATGAATTGCTTGATAGTGCATTCCAATCTCTTTCATGATGGAAGATAAATATCGATATGTGCGAGGTAAAATATTTGATGGTGGTAACAAAAATTCAGCTATCAAGCTACAAAAAAATAAAAAATAAAATTGTTAATGTAATAAATAAATAATATTAATGAAACACACTTCATCCGCACGATGATCAATAATGAGTTAACAATACAATTATTAGAGGAATACAGATAAAATTTATCACGATGGTATATATGTGATGGATTATTTTACATACCTTAGCATCTGTGTGATTGATATGTTTGAAAGATAATTCATAACCTTCAAGTTCATTATCAACAATACAGCAAAGAGAAGACCTGTTTTGGAGCCTTCATAAAGGGGTTCATTTCCCTTATCGAGAAGAGGTATATCGTGAACATCATCAAAGTCATCAATATTTTCATTATCATCGCCATCGTCATCATCCATTCTAACATTAAATGAATCATGCATCAATGTATTTGTACCATCATCTTCAACTACGTTATCAATATGATCATCTTGTTCAATATGATCATTCACTTGTTCTCCATTAAACATAGACACTCCATGATCCTAATCCGAAACTTGTTCTGAAAGCACTTCCACTTCCTCTAGACAATATGCCATAGGGTGTATTTCCTGTATAAATACATGAAAACATCAATAGATATAATTTAATATAGGAAATATTAAAATAATACATACATTTACCAAAGCAAAGAATATAAAAAATTTATAATGTTAAACCTATAAATGGACGATATTCATTCCCCCCCTCAGCATGTCCATGTTCCCTACAATGTTTTGTGGCTGTTGAAATCAATATTCTTCCCCTCTTAAATCCCCTACATTGGCTACATGGACAATAACATTTTCCGTCACCCCTTTGTTTCACTGCATCCCATAGTCTAGCAAGCAATTGTCGATTGTGTTTGTTTGGATCAGGAATGTTTCTATTTGAAATTTTGTCACAAACTTTGTGAATGAATACTATCGACAATCTTAAAAAGCCAAGTTCCATGCATAACAATTTTCTCAAACAGAGGTTTGTCAAATAAGAAAAAACATCCCGCAAACTGTCTGTCGAAGAAAAAAAAGTTTCCCGCAACCACCCATTGAAGAATAAAACAATTCCTCAAACCGTCCATCGAGGAATAAATAATTTCCGCAAACTGTCCGTTGCTTCTATAGCAAGCATGTCAGAATGTTTAAACATGTTTATATTTATAATTCGTCAGTCGATGAATATCCAACGATATGAACCTAGTTACCGTTAGAAATATGGGTTAAATTATTTCAAATATGTATTTATATTGTTTCAAAAAATATCCCAATGACGTCAAAAATCTGACGACTCATCCTCCATGTGTTGTCGCAAATTCGACACACTTCCGTCACAAATCCGACGACATAGTGTTGCAAAGTGTTGTCGAAAAACCTACGTTAAGGACATTGAAAATTCGACGATGCTTAAAGAAATCGAAAGGTATAGTACTTTTTATCATTGAAAATGGACAAAAAGGTAATTTATGTCCAATGTCGTCGGATTTTGGGTTCAAATCCTGTTGTGGTTGAATAAGAAGGAGGCTTATATAAACTCAAGGGACATTCAGCAACATCCCGTGTTCATGAGACCACTATCCCAAGTGAATTATGGAATAGGAGGCTTGCTCACATAAACTACAAAGAATTGCCTCATGTGATCAAAGTAGTGACAGGATTACTAGATTTGAAGATCGATCATGAATGCATTTGCAAAGGATGTGCAAAAGGAAAGAATTTCAAGAATTCCTTTCCGAAGTCTGAAACAAAGACTAAAGGTACGTTGGGATTAATCCATTTAGATGCATGTGTTCCAATTCCCTCCACATATTTGAGTGGTTATGAATGTTATGATACATTTATTTGTGTCTATTCAAGAAAGACATGGATATATTTCTTGAAACAAAAGGATGAATTATTTGGAGAATTCAAGGAATTCAAAGCCTTTAGAATATACATTCCAGGATTCCATCACATGGAGATTAGTAGAGATGTAACATTTGATGAAGAATAATCTCTCAAGAGATC
Source organism: Pseudotsuga menziesii (assembly GCA_001517045.1). Taxonomy (NCBI): domain Eukaryota; kingdom Viridiplantae; phylum Streptophyta; class Pinopsida; order Pinales; family Pinaceae; genus Pseudotsuga; species Pseudotsuga menziesii. The sequence goes on from LPNX011081220.1 coordinate 351,741, forward strand.
CAGAAAGTTCCAACATGAATAAGTACATGAAGAATATGTCCCTCCAATAAATGTAGAAGTTGCTCCCTCCCCCAAATATGAAACACCAGAATACCATGATATGCTAGAACCTCAAGAACCTCCCACTATGAATATGTCACGAAAGCTAAATCCTTCTTAGGAAAGATAAATTATACAAGAATCAAAGAAGTGTGGAGCTCCAGAAGGCTCCACAAGAGTAAGAAAGAAGTCAAATCCATTAGAGGAAATTTCAACTCAAAATTGGCCTCCTAAGGAAAATTAATAAAATAATACTTAAAATAATAAAATAATATTTATTAATTTTGGATGAAGAAAAGAAAAAACTACTTTTTTTATTCGTATTTTTGACATATCTCCCTGTGTGTTTACTCAAATTTCAATCGGGAGAGCTCGTTGGATGCAGAATTAAATTCCGCATCCAACGAGTACCCACTCTGCATACTTTTGACGGGCCCTGCTACCCCAAAAACAAGAAATACTTGAAAAATGTGATGATGATGTCATCATCACATTTTTCAGGTATTTCTTGTTTTTGGGGTAGCGGGGCCCGTCAAAAGTATGCAGAGTGGGTACTCATTGGATGCGGAATTTAATTCCACATCCAACGAGCTCTCCCGATCGAAATTTGAGTAAACACACAGGGAAATATGTCGAAAATACAAACAAAAAAGTAGTTTTTTTATAATACCTATCCCCAAATTTATATTAAAAAATTGTTTAATAGGTGCTCCCTTTTTAAATTTTAAAGAATATTGATTGGCTAATACATTATGACATGGAATTTGTATTCTTTTTGGGAGGCCCATTTTAAATTGAAATTTCCTCTAATGCTTTGTCCAGTTATGTAGCTTTGATGTGATATTTTGTAGAACAAGAACCTACCAGTTATGAAGAAGCTATACAAAATAAAGAATGGGTACAAGCAATGACATAAGAATACCAATCAATAATGAAGAATGATGTTTGAGATATAGTTCCCAAACCAGAAGGTAAAAGTGTGGTATCTTCCAACTGGATCTACAAGATAAAGCATGCAACTGATGGAAGTATTGAGAAATACAATGAAATTTTTGTGTCTAGAGTATTCTCTCAGAAAGAGGGAGTTGATTTTGAAGAGACATTTGTGCCAGTATCAAGGTACACTTCCATTAGAACCAGCATGGCACTTGCATCAGTGATAAAGTTGAGTTTACACTAGATGGATGTGAAGACAACTTTCCTGAATGCTCTTATTGTGAAAGAAGTGTACATAGAACAACCAAATGAATTTGAAGTTGAAGACAAACAGACTCATGTATGCAAGTTGAAGAAGGCTCTGTATTGATTGAAGCAACCTCCTACAGCTTGGTATAGAAGGATAGATAGATTTTTGACGAGATTGGGATTTACCAAAAGTAAATTTGACCCTAACATTAAGGTTATGGGTGAGGAACCTGTCATATTATTGTTGTATGTGGATGATTTATTTCTGACAGAAAATGACAAACAGATTGTAGAGTGCAAGAAGAAGCTTGTTGAAGAATTTCAGATGAAATACCTTGGATTGATGCACTATTTTCTAGGCCTGGAAGTATGCACTATTTATCAACTAGAGAAAGTATGTTGTGGAAATCCTAAAAATATTTGATATGTTGGAATGTAAATCCATGGCCACACCCATGGATACCAACCTAAAGTTGTTAGCTGATGAATCGTCATATTTAGTGGATGTGACTCGGTACAACATATTATTGGTTCGTTGATGTATCTAACGAATACCAGGACATATTCATGATTTGTTGTGAACACCATGAGTTAGTATCTAGTTGATCCTAGATGTGTTCACCTGGTAGCTGCAAAGAATGTGATGAGGTACCTAAATGGTACGATAGACTTTGGTCTATACTATGTTGTAGATCATGACTACACATTGTATCATTATACAGATGCAGATTGGGATAGAAGTGTCTCAGATAGGAAGAGCACTTTAGGTGGATGTTATTATATGGGATCTTCCATGATCTCATGGTTTAGCAGGAAACATATTATTGTTTCTCTCGGCATAGCTGAAGCAAAGTATATAGCAGCTGGTTATGCTAGTTGTGAATCCATATGGATTTGAAACTTGATGGAAGGTCTATTTAACATGTAGTTGGATACTGTGGTGATTCTATGTGAAAACCAAAGTTGTATAAAGATGATGGAGAACCTAGTGTTCCATGACAAGTCAAAGCACATATAAATATGGTATTTTTACATACAGGATATGGTAGAGAACGGAGCTATGAATCTCCAATCTGTGACCACTGATGAGAAATTTGTTGATGTGTTGACTAAGCCCTTGTCTAGAGTGATGTTTGAGTACTTCCATGAAAATATTGGTGTGGTTCGAAAAGGACCTTCTTGAAAGGGGGAGAAGTGATGATAATGTTGTAGTGGGATTGTATCATCCATAGATATCATTCCTAAAGTGATCCGCATACTTTTGTATCCATGATGTGGTTGGGATTGCATCATCCCTAAACATTAGTCCTAAAGTGATCTACAGACTTTTGACATTGTGATGTGGTTGGGAGTGTATCATCCTTGGATATCAGTCCTAAAGTGATATGCATAGTTTTTTCTTCATGATATGGTTGGTATTGTATCATCCATGGAAATTAGTCATAAAGTAGTCTACATATTTTTGTCTCTGCGATGTAGTTGGGATTGTATCGTCCCTGGAAATTAGTCCTAAAGTGATCCGTAGACTTTTGTCTTCATGATGTGGTTGGGATTGTATCATCCCTAGATAGTAGTCCTAAAGTGATCAACAAGATTTTGTCTCCATTTTGTGGTTGGGATTGTATCATCCCTGGACTTTATTACTAAATGATCCTCATACTTTTGTCTCTATGATATGGTTAGGATTCCATCATCCTTGGAATTATGTCCTAAAGTGAGAGGGATTGATCATCCCATAATTGGATCATGTGCATTGTAGGTTATGTTGCAGATGATGTTGTTGTTGATCGAAATATCAAGTGTTGTTGTAGATGATCGAGTGATCGAGTGATGTAGAATATGAACATCAAATATAAAGACTCGGTGTTGTAAAAGATTATTCTCCAATACTGAAGATGTTGAAGGTGTTCTAGTAACTATTCCAGTTGCTGATGTTGTTGAATAAAACTTCCAAGGATTTATAGATGTATCACTTTGATGTTGTTGATGATGCTCTCTTTCCTTTCTCCTATAGTGGATTTTGTTGTTGTCAATAGAATACCCTTCTCGTTAAAGGGGAGTGTTGAAATATTGTAATTTCGAAGAATATTCTATTGTATTTTTGTAATTGATTCGGAGATGTTTTATTCCTCCGTTAGGATGTTATTATTGTATTTGGTCATCATAGAGTCATGAGCTAAAAAATCCTGTCTAAGTTGGGTCGATAGAACCCTCCAGAAAGTAATATTATATTGTTTGGAGTCTTCCTAGATAATTCATCCCAGTTAAGTTTGACGGGGCGACCTAGTTAGTGAAAATGTCAAGTGGAAGATAAAGTCTAAATAGGAGTGATGTGATCCTCATTTGGACACACACACTCATTTGTGTAACTCGCATAGAAGAGAGAGATATATATCTGCAAGGAGAAGGAGAACTTTTTTGGGGTTTTGTCTTTGTACTTTTGATCATCTATATTGAGAAATTTTTGTTGCATTTTCTTCCCCTAGAGGGTTTCCCAAGATAAATATGTGTCTATCTTATGATTGGATTTCTTTCAGTGATCCTTTATATGCTATTGCTGTGAAATTGAATTGAATACTAATGTTATATATCTTAGCATATTGAATCTTAACAACTATAACAATAAATATCATGGAGTATAGGACATTCCAACAAACTCAGTGCAATGGATGCATATAACTCAATTTGTAAGAAAATACATAAGCATTCATCCACAAAAACATACATGTGACTCAAATACATTCGTCATTTACACCTCTGACACAAGAATTAACATGGAAACCCATCCGAGAAAATCCACAAAGGTGCTCTTCATATGGCATGAGAAATATATGGAACATTTTTCTCTGTGCACTTAGCTACAAACTCTGTTCATATCTTCTTCTCTTCTCTCTACAGACTGCTCTCTCCTCTCATGCTCTCCAGTTTATGTTCCTAGTTCTTCTAGACTAGACTTTGTTTTTGATCTACACATAGCCTAATCGAATCGACTTCTTTATAACAATACAACTCCTGACTCGTCGACTCTACTATTGATCCACACATACCCTAGATCAACCTGAACTTCTCTACAACTCTGCGCACATAGCTGCATAATTCTTCGACTCTTCACCAAGCAACTAACTAACTCTCCACAGACATACTAGCTAAGAACAATAATAACTCAGTAAGAAACTATCAAGTAAGTAACCAAGTAACTAAGTCAGTAACCCGCACACAACCTGGGTTCTTCCTTCTTATAGACTCTTACATGTCGTTCTCAGCTGAATTCATACAGTTAGGCAACATGATTTTATTCATATTCTATCAACACGTGTCAGTAGGAACTAATGACCCAAATTACAAAGATGCTTTCATGTGTGTGATATCCACTGACTCTAGATGACCTTGTACCCATGATCTTCTCGACTGTCGCTTTCTAGCCATTGTTTCATCGCTACTCCTCTTATTGTATCATTTCCTTCTATCACAACTTCTCTTCATGCTGTGTCTTTTTTAGCTGTCATGACTTCTCTTTTCGTCATGACTTCTCTTTTTATCGTGATTTCTCTTCATGTCTACTCGTTTCTTTCGCTGCCTCTTTTGTCGCATCTCTTTCTTCCTTCTTCCTTCTACTTCTGGTGCAACTTTCTTATTCCATTCTCCAACCGAACTCTTTTCATACTTAGTAATAATTCCAACTGAATTCTACCTAACTTTCCCTAGGGCCAATAGATCTCGCTTGCTCCACTAATGCATTGACTCCTTTGTACCACCCTATCAAAGAATGACCACAAAATTTCCTTATTTATCTCCTTGGTTTGTATATGACAGAAAGTTGATTTTAAATAGACCTGGAAAAAACAATTAAGGATGGGTATGCTTTTACTTACATAGTGAAAAGAAGGAATAGATTTATCCTAAAAAATACTAGAATTCCTTGCTAACCAAATTTGTCAAACAGTAATTAAAAGTAATTCCTTGTATTCCTTTAAACTAAATTTGAACACCATATTCTTAAACAATCCTAAACCAAATTTCCAATCTAGGGACACCTTAACCATAGGATTAATTATATTGCTTTCCAAACCTATTGATAACCATAGGATTAAACTCATTGCTTTTGCAGAGACAACAAATTTTGCGGCCCTCTCTTTTCCTCATTTGCTAGGCATCTTGTTATGAAAAAAACCGCTTGAAAATTTTAGCCTTGTGCACAATGCCAGAAAATGGAACTTACAGATCGCTCGCCACCACCATTCTTGATTTCCTTCGTTGACTAACGAAATCTAAGATTTCGAGGTATTTAACCCATGTTGATCACATAACCAAACAAAAAAGTTTGCAATGTGTAATATGCACATGATTAATTTTTAGTTGATCAATAAAGGATGCCCAATTCTACCTCTAGCTCTTATCATTAATTATGTAACTTATGAAAAAATGGTTTAATATCTAAAAAGAAATTATATTCAAAGTAACTTAAAATAATGTGTTATGATTAGTGGAGTCACCAAGGAAGTGATTACATATGATTTATCATATGATTAATTAAGTAACCGATGAAAAATGATTAAATATATAGAAGGGTGATATATTCAAAGTAAATTAAAATAATATGTTACTTTGGAATGGTCCATAAAATGATTAGTGGAGTGAGTAAGGAAGTGATGGCATACACTTGATTGACTCTTTGTAACAATATTCTAATATTTTTTAATGATACATAAAGGTGTTTAGGTGAATAATGTGGATTCGATTATTTATGTAATTGGATCAAGTGAGAATCTATTAGATAAAGTATGTGTACCTTTGTCATAGATATTTTGAGAAAATCAATGACTTTGTTTTCTCTTCTTTCAAAACTATTTTTGAATCTTAAATTAAATTTATAAATTAAATATTATTTTTATTGCAAGTTTTGGAAGGCTTTTAAAAAAGGTGATAGATTGAGAGAGATTTTGTAACGTTATATGGAAGATCTTGTAACATTTGTCGATATTATGTAAGATCTTGTAAGATTTGTCGATATTATGTTGTAACCTTTGTTACTAACAAAATAATAAAAAATAAAATTTTAATTATCCACCAAAATAAATGTCGCCAAAAAAAGCAATCTAATATGGGGAAGATATTGTAATGTTTTTCCTAAGAAAACAATAAAAAATAAAAAATTTAATTATCGGAAAAAAAAAATTATAGGTCACAAAAACAACACAATATGGGGGAGATGCTGTAATGTTCCTACCTATAAATATAATAAAAAATAAAAAATTGAATTATCCACAAAAAGATGTTGGCCTTGTCCTAAACAACCCATGGTTTTTATGTACATGGTTTAGGAGGGCCTTGCAAATGGTTTTAAAACCATGTGCAAGGCCTCCTAAACATCCCATGATTTTATTGCACATGGTTTAGGAAAGCCTTGCAAATGGTTTTAAAACCATGTGCAAGGCCTCCTAAACATCCCATGATTTTATTGCACATGGTTTAGGAAAGCCTTGCAAATGGCGTTACGACCATATGCAAGGCCTCCTAAACAACCCATGGTTTTAAAACCATGTATGGGGGAGATGTTGTAATGTTCGTTCTTAACAAAATAAAAAATAACAAAAAAATATTATATGTTGCCTATAAATAATATTAAATATTAATAATAAAAATATTATATGTAAGCCATAAATAATATTAAATATTAATAATAAAAATATTATATGTTGAACTTAAATAAAAAGATCTGTATCAAATCAATAGCTCCTTGATTGCAATACTTAATAAAAGGTTTGCATCTTGAGAGATTTTTTTATTTAATATATTCTATTATTAGTTTGTTTTTTTCCTCCAATTCAATTATGTACTACTTGTATTGCATCGTCAAGAACATAAAACAAGTGGAATAAGCAACAAAGTTGCTTAGTACTTGCCTCCTAAGAAGAGATTGAAAATATATAGAAATAGGATAATTTTGCTATAAAAATATATGATAAAACAAATATAATTACAATTTGAAAGAAATTAAAACAAAAACGAATTAAAAAATGTCCATTTAAATATGATATAGGTTATTGCAATGTAGCATAAAACAAGCATATTCAAGCTTCCTTACATACTTCTAGTAATATTCTTGACTTATGTTATAAAAATATGCAAGTTTCTTTATAGACTAGCATAAATAGGAAATGAGAAATAATAGCTTATAAAACTATAAATTAATATCATTGTCGACATATCATAATCTGCTATCACATTTCTTTGTTAAAAGGGAAATCCATGTGGATATTCTATGGTGATAAAAGGAAAATCCATGTGGATTTTGTCCATTGAGTAGAATCAGTAAAAGGCCAAATCAGAGTATATTCACCTAAATAGCTAATAGGTCAACTAATTATCAAAATGACTGTAGTTGAAATTGGTGATTATTCCGGGAAATCCCAGCCATTGATTGCTTTACATATGCAACAGGATGGAGAGATGACTCCTCGAATCTAAACCTGACCTAGCATCATATTCATTTCTTAAGGCAGGTATAAGCAACTTTGTTGCTAATTTCACTTGTTTATATATGCTTCTAAAAGTATAGTAATGTTCATTTTTTTTCGCCGAGCCTGTCCATCAGAAGGTTCCTAGCAAACCAAATCGTTCCATTATAGATCAGAGTGATCTCTAGTTGTTTTTCGATGGTGTCGCTACGCTTGACCCGCAGGTGGGGGGTCCTATTTCAGTTACTAGGTGATTCAAAACTTGTCATTGATTGGCTTAGTAAGAATAATAGTCCCTCTAATCTTTTATTGGCCCTTATTTATTATGACATCCAGAGGTTGTTCACTTCTTTGTGCCACTCATCCTTTTAGCATATATTTCGGGAAACGAATTATTCACTTTCAAGGAATGGTCTCCTTATGTGGGATGGATCATGACAACGATGGGTCACTATGAATGGCACTCTATTAGAGATGCATCCTTACCATTTTGATGGTTTCTTAAATAGAATTACGTGATATACATCTTTGTATGAGTCTTGAGTATGTTTTAGTGGGCCTATGTTTTTGGGTTTTTTTTGCACGTATGGCAATAGACTCATTAGTCTTAGTGGAATTATCAGGCTACATGCACATATAAAGCCAATAAGAACCATGTAATGTCCTCGGTCTCGACCCCGTTTGCATGATGTATATATTGTAATTATCGTGGTGAGGAGCTCAAGGAAAAATCCCCACCATTGATTTGGTTGTGTATGTTTCGGCAATGGGGATAATTGTCGGTGATATGTCGTGCTATAAGGCACATTATAATTTGACATCATGTAAACACGCACATCAAATAAAACTAAAACCACAACCAGCTACGGCAGTGCAACGTTGAATGAAAAGGGCATGGTTCCAAAGGATAAGGGGTGGGGGAAAACCCATGTGTTTCATCACCCTTGTTGATTTGCCACCTTTTTGTCTCACCCAACCTTGTCAACCTCTTTAATGCTTCAGCTGGTGGTTGGGGAGTTATGGCTAAGTGGCTGAGGGCATTTATTGTTGGGGAAAAACGTGGGTAAGGAGGCAAGCCATTCCTCCATCTTCTCCACGACTCCATTCTCCCCATGGTCGGTGGTTTTCATGTCCTGTTGCTCACCCTCATGCACGGGTTCTCTCACGCATTGGTCTGTTCATCCTCACGCAGAGGTCGATGGTCTGTTTATCCTCCCGATGACCTGTTGATTCGCGCGCATAGAGGAGGCCGTTTTCCCCTCACGCGCAGGCTGAAAATCCTCACGTAGAAATTGGGTATGTCTTTCCCTTGCATTTTGCTGTTGGGTACAAGTTTTTCCTCACGCACAGACTGTTTGGGTCGTTTTCCCATGTGAGAGGCGTGCTCACTGTTGTTGTTTTGGGGCTGTTGTCTTCCCTGCGTTTTTGGGTTAGCTGTGGTGTCCAAATTCATTTTGGGCCACTGTGGAATGCCAATTCGTTGGTTGTGTTCTCCTCTGTCCATGCTGGGGGTTTGCTTATCCTTCGTTTGGGACTGTGCATAGTTGCCATCGTTTTCTTTGTGAAGTTGGGTTGTTGTTGTTACCCTGGTTTGGGTGTTGTTGCTGAGTTGTTTTGGCCACGATAGGGCGAAGAACAACTCCGTGTTGCCCTGTTTTAAGCTGTGACAGCTGATTGGTTTCCCGAGTGCAATGGATGGTCTTCGGACTGTGCTGGCTTGGCTTGTTTGTTGAAAGCCTGTGAAACCCAGCTGTGTTGGTTTGTTGTTTATGTCTCCTTGGCTATGTATACGCCTGCAATTGACCCTTATTCCGGAGGAATCATGCCCAGCTCGGGGGTGGCAGCGTTGCTGAGAGATTGATGAGCAAGCTGGCCTATGGTTGGGTGGAACGTTGCAGCGACGTAGCTGGTTGCGGGTGAATTCATCATCAAGAGATAAGTGTTGCTGATTACTTCATCTCTGTAAATTATATTGATGTTAAATGCTGGAATGTATTTGTGTTGCTTCCGCTGTATGATTGAAGAGTTTTGCATCTGTGTATGCTTGTAAATTCTCTGTCCAGCATTGATTTCTTTGATTATGTCCATGGGGCTATCTGCCCGGTTGTGTTGATGTGTTCGTCACGTCCTCTTCGCCAGTTGAGGGATGGGGACGTGACAAAATGGTATCAGGGCTTTGTGTTGCAGCAGTGGGCCTCTATGGGCCAAGAAGGTGCAGTGACAGAAGGTAGAATTACCTTCTCTGTCCAGCAGAACAGCCGTAAGCAACGAATTCAGGAAAACGGTCTAAGTGTGAACAGTCGAAAGAACTGGAGAAGTTCCTACCCCCCGTTGCGGAGGGACTGGCAAAGTTAACGTTCGACGTTGCGGACGAATGGTTGAAGTTTCCCATCTGACCGTTGCAGAAAGGTTCACGGAGTTAACCTCCGTCGTTGCGGGCGAGACAACGATCTCTCCATCCGCCGTTGCGGATGGCGGAACGATCCCTCATCCGATTCGAGATCTGTCCGATCGCCGACGCCGCAGAAAAATTTCGAAAATCCGGCTAAGTATGGAACGGTCGGGCCATTGAAGGAAGTGAACCTCTGACGTTGCGGAAGTAATGGTAAAGTCTTCCGTCCACCGTTGCAGATGGCGAAGCAATCCCGCGTCCGGTCCAAGAGTCATCCGATTGCCGACGAAGAAGAAATTTTGGGAATTTTTGAAAATTTGGCTAAGTGTTGGAGAAATCGGAAGGGAGAATGGTCCGATGTCCGATGTTTCGAGAGTCAGCCGACGTCCGATGTTTCGAGAGTCAGCCGACGTCCGACGTTGCAAGTGTCAAAGCGGACGAGCCGGCGAAGCGGGTGTTCGCTCTTGCGGACGAGTTGGTGGAGTTTTTCGTCCGCCGTTGCGGCTGCGGAAAGGTTTCGGTCGCCGATTCTACAGAAGAAGGAAGGGTCCGGGTGAGCTGCCGTTGCGGAAGCAAAAGACATCCGACTTCCGATCCAAGATTCAGTCGACGCCCGATGTGGAAAGTTTGTCCAAGGAAGAGCGGACGTCGGAAGGGTTGGAACTTCCATGGAGCCGCCGTTGCGGAAGGATAGAGCTTCCGGGGAGCCGATTCAGCGGAAGACAGAATGGTCTGGGAGCTGATTCGGCGGGGGAAATAATGGGAAAGGAGCCGATGTTGCGGCTGGGAGATTGATTTGGGAGCCGACTCAGCAGCTGCGAGATTGGTTCTGGGAGTCGATTTCAATTGTTCCCAAAGGGATTTTTCAGCTGTTTTTCAGGAGAATTTCAGGGCTGAAAATGAGAAAATAGGCAGCGGTCTAATGCACCAAATTGCGCGAAAACCAATGTGAATCCACAAGGGGGCAAGCCCCCTTGACCCCCGTCGTCCCTTGAGACAGTCGTTCTTGTGAGAAGGAAAATCCTGTGTTTTGGGCAAGAGTTTGAATCAGAGGGATTTTCACAAAGGACAAGAAGGATGCCAAAAATGCAGCTGCCAAAATGGCTCTAAGGTCATCAGAAGAATGTGAAAATTCTACATTGCAGTGGTGTAAAATGCCAAGATTGGTGAAAGTCTCCATTCTTAGAAGGGGTATGGTTTTCACATCCGAGGTCGGAATGACGCATGTGAACAGGCGTTGGAAAGCTTATCCAGAAAGGAACGAGGATAAGTGACCAGAATCTGAGCATGAAGCAGAAAAGTGCTAAGGATGGCCGTTGTTGTCAAATGGACAAATCTAGACAGTTGCATGCCCAGGGGCAGCAAGGACTATGAAGCCAACCAGCTGTTGTGTGGAAAAGGAATTCCACGAGAAGATGAGGGGTTTGAAAGGGAAGTTTTCATTAGACCCTGTATTTCTAATTATAACTACATTTCCTAAGTATATAGCTGAAATGTAGGAGAATATGTATTGCATGCATAGGATATTGCATGTTGGTAAGAGCATTGGAAATTTTATATATTATAATGTACCACTAATGATGATCATTGCTTTGATGTTGGCATTAGTGGAAACACCAATGATGACATGGACCCAGATGAATATGTTGCGAATGCTGAAAGATGAGACCAGCAACCCTATGGAGAAGGGATAAGGCAACAAGTCCATGACAATAGTTGGTGAACAGATGCTGCAATCTCCTGCAAAGGACCAACCCATTTGGTCATGTCAAGGGTGTAAGTACAACCCATGTAGGTAAGAGTTGCTATGACAAATTCCATGGATTGGTCCAGGTAAGAGACTGCATACCATGTGAATATTGGAGTGCAGAAAGGTGTCCTGTATATATATGTTGATGATATTGATTATAGTAATGCATCCTATATGAGGTAGTCATGGTTAGGCCATAGTATGGATGAATGCATAGTATTCCTGAATCAATGCAGGGTAGCATTGAATGGACATGCATTAAGAAGATTTTATGAATCTTGTTGATATGCATTGAATGTATGCATATGAAGGGTGTGAATGACTGATTGCCTAAGTAAAGGTGCAAATGTTATGATGCATTGCATGAATGCATTGAGATGAATGCATGTGATATTATGGATGACTAACAGTTGAAATGATGAATTAATGATAAGTCTGGAACCATTTCAGAGGTTGTTATGAATGCAGGATAGTCATGATCAATTGGCTGCCAGAAATGCTCTATGGAGGAGCAAAGTGGTATGAATGATGCGCTTGTGAAGTAAGGAGTATCTAACCACTTCATTTAATTACATGAATGATGTGATTACACCTTGCAATATTAGTATGATAATGATTGCATGAAGTAAATGAGCTTTGAAAACACTGATGTGACTAACCACTGGAAGTATTTGAATTTTGTAAATTCTGAAAATGCTTCAGTGATGGTTGTAGCAATGAGATAGTATATGCATCCATACTTACCAAGTGTTTGGTTGATGGAAGCTTATGTTTCAGGTAGGTTATTTTAAGAATGGCATTGAGAGGTAAGGTCCTGACCAATGCCTGAATCTACCATATGGTATGCATAATAGGTTGTTAGGATTCGAATTGTGAATTTCGAATTTGAGAAATTGCTGACAACCACTAGCCATTGTTGGCTCGCATAAGCTTGTGTTTGGTTGTTTGAAGCTTATATTTCAGGTAGATTATTCCGAGAATGGCATTGAGAGGTAAGACCCTGACCAATGCTGGAATCTACCATGCAAAAGAGCTTGTTAGATTTGCGTTATGAATTTCAAATTTAAGAAAATGCTGACCACTTATAGTCACCATTGGCTTGCACAAGATTGTGTTTGGTTGGTTGAAATTCATGTTTCAGGTAGATTCTTTCGAGAATGGCATTGAAAGGTAAGATCCTGACCAATGCCTGAATCTACCATATGATATGCATAATAGGTTGTTAGGATTCGAATTGTGAATTTCGGATTTGGGGAATTGCTGACAACCATTAGCCACTGTTGGCTTGCATAAGATTGTGTTTGGTTGATTGAAATCCATGTTTCAGGTAGATTATTTCGAGAACGGCATTGAGAGGTAAGATCCTGACCAATGCCAGAATCTACCATTCATGAGAAGGGTCTCATAGTTGTAAAAATAGTTGGTATGGGTTGTTAAATTCGAATTGTGGATTTCGGATTTAAGAGTTGCTAACGACTACTAATCATTGTTGGCTTGTATGAGATTGTCTCAGGAGGGACAAATGGTAAGTGGGTATTTATGTTATGATAGTAAGCATGAAATTATAATGGGCATAGTAATGCTGCTTACAAGAGACCTACAAATGAGCAAGTCAATTTATGTAGTAGATAGAATCGCAAATTCTTATTGAATTCGATTGCTAATGTCATTGCTTGGTTACGGAACGATCAATTTGGATTGTAGTATCAGGTAATGACTGACTGTTTGGCTATTTGATGAATGTGTCAGGAGTACACACTGCAGGAAGATCATGTGTGATGACCTGCAAGAGCCAAAATTCATGGGAAGGTTTTCCCTTGGAAAAGGGTTTCGGGTGAAACTCCATTAGACATTTTGAAAATGTCTCATCTGCACTGCATGTTTGGTGATAACATGAGTGAGATGGTTTGGATTATGTCAGTGAGACGTGTGTGGATATGAAACGTAAATAGGAAGCAGGGATGGGGGCTTGGTTTGCTTAAACCTGGTGATTGGAAACCACACAGACAGAGCTAGAGGGCTGGATTTCTTCTCCACAACCCCGGGATAGCACTAGAAGGGAATGCAGGGCCTGAGGGACTGTGTAGCAGAGAAGGGACTGATTCCTTGTGCTGGGTGTGTGTGTGGGTGTTATAGAAGTCAGGCTAGTTCTGGTGTAGGTGTTCCTAGCTCTACAGCGAGCTCACCAGCTTAGCATTCAGTTTTTCCGAGTTCCTTGATGGTGCCTAATAGATCTAAAGGCATACTGCGACCGAAAATGGATAAGTGTTATGTAACCCTTGCTATGAATATGCATGTTTAATTATTAAATTCCATATCCAGAACATGTTTTGATTTATTTCCATGATGACCGATTGCTTGAGTATGAATAGGGCCTACATGGCACACACTGGAAGAGAGTGCACACTTTTCCAATGTCGAGTCATGAAAGGGTTTTCAATATTGATTACACTCTAGGGAGTGGACGCACTCCTGGTGTCTCAATAGTTGATAGTGAATGATATGAAATGCGATTACAGTTTTAGAGCAATGATGCTGATGAGTTTGCTTGTATTGCTTGTGTTGCTTGTGTTGATAGGCTAAAGGTAAAGGTAAATGGTTGATATAAGTGCATGTTGGTATAAGTGCATGTTGATATAAGTGTATGTGTCATTGTTGACATAAGCGTATGATGGGCTGTGATATGCCTAAGGATCCATAGTAGATCCTAGACCTGGAAATGGTCATGATAAAGTTCCAAGCCCAGTTGACATGGTTATGTACTGGCTGGACATTAATTATTTGATGTTGTGAAGCAGCCGGCATGCTGACCTAACATCTAAGTCCATAGGCGATCCCAAGGCTTGCAAAGCGAAGCGGGATCCTGTGGACGAACGAGGAAACACACAATACAGATAAGTATTGGATTAATTTGCTTATGAATATACATGTGTATATGATTTGGTTATGATGTTTTAAACTCTTGCTTTAGAGATAAAACTGATGAGAGTAAACTAAACATGTGAATACATTCAATGTTTGGATATAGGTATCGCGGGAAGCGAGGACTATGAGAGCATCCTAGGGGTGCATGTGGACATGTGACTGTCCTGGAAAGCTCGGAATGAGCGGTAATGAAAAAGGTGCTAGTAGGACGGGGGAGCCCTAGCAGCCGAGACAAACCATGTGGAGAGAATCCATGGTTTAGGGGTCTAGAATAGACCAAAGACACTAAGTGTCATGACCAAGAAGGATTGGTCCAGCATTCACGGTGAAGTGAAAGAGGCTGAGAGCATGAAAAGCCACTGCGATGGCGAGGGTTCCAGGATGGAACAAAACAAAGAGGGGAAAAACTCTTACTGCTCTCTCTTTCCTTTTGATTATATATATACATATACATTTATGCATTGTGAAAACAAAGGATTGTTGAATGCATGTATGATTGAGAATGAAATGTGTGTATTTGCTTAAGCAAAGTTTTGAATGCTGGAATAGTTAATTCCCTGCCCAGGAATGGACATGAATGAGCTCATGTGCCTGTTGGGGAAAGGCATGAAAAATATGAAAGTTTCCTCAATGGAACTTGGACTGTCATTCCAATTGGGTAATTAACTTACTGATTTTGAATATCTATATTATGCTTGGTCTGATAGAATTTCAATGGTGCATTCCACAGGTGAGAAAAGTGAAAAACAGGTGGTGCACGTTGATTATGGTAGCAGATCAAAAGTTGTTGGACTTGGCTGGAAGTCTCCTTTAAATGATTGCCAAGACCCAAGAGAATCTTGGAGAGATGCTCAAGATACAGAGAAGGCAGAGTGAAATGAACCACCAGATTTTGCAAGACTCTATTGGTTTGCAAAGGGAGGTGAAAAGCCTTTTGGGAGCAATCGGCAAAGGAAAGGAAGGTGGATTAGCAATGGGACAATTGTCCAAGCGACCCGATAAGAAACGGTCCAGGCATGAAGACTCAAAGGAAATTGAGCAGGTAAAGATGACGCAGCCAGTGAGATGCTGGAGATGCGGAGGACATCATTTACGCCGGGACTGTCCAATGAGGGAACATGATGAGGGAAATAGCCGCAAAGTTCCTAGACTTCGGGATCAGCAAGAAGCTAAGAACCAGCAGGAAAAGTCCATGGAAGCCGAGAGGCTTGGTCGTGAGCGTTCAAAGTAGATGATTGAACGTGGTATAGATCTCCAATTTTGAAATTTTGATGTGCAATTGTATATGTATTGTATATATGTAATGGAACACCGAGGACGGTGTTATTCCAAGGGGGAGGGGAATGTAATGTCCCCGGTCTCGACCCCGTTTGAATGATGTATATATTGTAATTATCGTGGTGAGGAGCTCAAGGAAAAATCCCCACCATCAATTTGGTTGTGTATGTTTCGGCAATGGGGATAATTGTCGGTGATATGTCGTGCTATAAAGCACATTATAATTTGGCATCATGTAAACACGCACATCAAATAAAACTAAAACCACAACCAGCTACGGCAGTGCAACGTTGAATGAAAAGGGCATGGTTCCAAAGGATAAGGGGTGGGGGAAAAACCCATGTGTTTCATCACCCTTGTTGATTTGCCACCTTTTTGTCTCACCCAACCTTGTCAACCTCTTTAATGCTTCAGCTGGTGGTTGGGGAGTTATGGCTGAGTGGCTGAGGGAATTTATTATTGGGGAAAAACGTGGGTAAGGAGGCAATCCATTCCTCCATCTTCTCCATGACTCCATTCTCCTGATGGTCGGTGGTTTTCATGTCCTGTTGCTCACCCTCACGCACGGGTTCTCTCACGCATTGGTCTGTTCATCCTCACGCAGAGGTCAATGGTCTGTTTATTCTCCCGATGACCTGTTGATTCGCGCGCATAGAGGAGGCCATTTTCCCCTCACGCGTAGGCTGAAAATCCTCACGCAGAAATCGGGTATGTCTTTCCCGTGCATTTTGTTGTTGGGTACAAGTTTTTCCTCACGCACAGACTGTTTGGGTCATTTTCCCATGTGAGAGGCGTGCTCACTGTTGTTGTTTTGGGGCTGTTGTCTTCCCCATGTTTTTGTGTTAGCTATGGTGTCCAAATTCGTTATGGGCCACTGTGGAATGCCAATTCGTTGGTTGTGTTCTCCTCTTTCCATGTTGGGGGTTTGTTTATCCTTCATTTGGGACTATGCATAGTTTCCATCGTTTTCTTTGTGAAGTTGGGATGTTGTTGGTACCCTGGTTTGGGTGTTGTTGCTGAGTTGTTTTGGCCACGATAGGGCCAAGAACAACTCCGTGTTGCCCTGTTTTAAGCTGTGACAGCTGATTGGTTGCCCGAGTGCAATGGATAGTCTTCGAACTGTGCTGGCTTGGCTTGTTTGTTGAAAGCCTGTGAAACCCAGCTGTGTTGGTTTGTTGTTTATGTCTCCTTGGCTATGTATAAGCCTGCAATTGACCCTTATTCCGGAGGAATCATGCCCAGCTCGGGGGTGGCAGCGTTGCTGAGAGATTGATGAGCAAGCTGGCCTATGGTTGGGTGGAACGTTGTAGCGACGTAGCTGGTTGCGGGTGAATTCATCATCAAGAGATAAGTGTTGCCGATTACTTCATCTCTGTAAATTATATTGATGTTAAATGCTGGAATGTATTTGTGTTGCTTCCGTTGTATGATTGAAGAGTTTTGCATCTGTGTATGCTTGTAAATTCTCTATCCAGCATTGATTTCTTTGATTATGTCCATGGGGCTATCTTCCCGGTTGTGTTGATGTGTTCGTCGCGTCCTCTTCGCTGGTTGAGGGATGGGGACGTGACAAACCAGATAGAATAGAATCCATTTATTATAAAAAATGGATCATTATAAAAAAGTGATTCGATAAAGTATTTGTATATGGCCATATATATGGGGTAAATATTCATGTGCTGTCTCCTAATCGAGTCGTCTGGGATTCATAAGTGAAAGAAATAATCCTATCTACTAATAGTGGTCAAATTGGTGTATTACCCAATCATGCTTCACTTGTGGAAGTTGTAGATATAGGAGTTATGACAATACATCTAAATGGACGGTGGTCCGCTATGGCTTTGATGGATGGTTTCTCCAAGATAGACAATGATAAAATAATCGTATTGGTAAATAATGCAAAGAGAGATGTTGACATCAATCCCCAAGAAGCCAAGGAAACTTTTCGAATAGCTAAAGCTAACTTAGCTCGAGCCGAAGGCAAAAGACAAGCAATTGAGGCTTATGTGACTCTGAAAAGAGCTAGAACACAATTAGAGGCTATCAATGCTATCCCCCCATCTCTAATTAAAAAAAATTATAATGATCTAAAAATGGATTCAATGTTCCGTCTTGATCGAGACAAGCGGAGTAAAACTTATTAGATGTCATCGACTCTTCAATGGTATCTAATAAGTTTACCTACTATTGGATTTGAACCGATGACTCTCACCGTATGAAAGTGATACTCTAACCACTGGGTTAAGTGGGTCATTTATTCTCATAGGTAGAGTTGGACTCTATAAACAATTCTAAATGGAATTCAACGTATAGACAATGTGTCTCTGGCACGGATGTAACTTATTGGAACGTATTAGATCATAGTTTCGGATCATGAAATATCTACCTTGACAGAAAGTGGTCCATGTGGTTAGTATAGTAGTGTATCACCAAGACTCACAAGGAAGGGCTATAGCTCAGCAAGGTAGAGCACCTCGTTTACACATGAGCCAATGGTTTTCAAGAGAGTCTATCGATTCATCCAAGGTTGTTACCACTTCTTTGTGTCACTCATCCTTTTAGCATATCTTTTGGGAAATGAATTATTCACTTTCAAAGAAGGGTCTCCTTATGTAGGATGGATCATGACAACGATGGGTCACTATGAATGGCACTCTGTTAGATATGCCTCCTTACCATTTTGATGGTTTCTTAGATATAATTACTTGATATACATATTTGTATGAGTCTTGAGTATGTTTTAGTGTGGTTTTTTTTGCAGGTATGAAACAATAGACTCATTAGTCCTAGTGGAACAATTTTACTATCCATAACTTAGGGATTTTATGTTAAGTATTTTGATCTATTGAACATATTTGAATTATTCCTTAGCCCATATATAAGGTGAACCATTATGTGGAGATCTCT
>LPNX011081220.1:370886-410754 GCA_001517045.1 Pseudotsuga menziesii
TTGTATACCATTCTGCACCATTTCCATCATTATGATGACTCAAAAATTGATAGTAAAGAATAATTGAAACAAATAAGATTAAATTTATTATTTAATAAAAAAAATGAAAATTACTAAATAAAAATTTGGTCATTCTGCAAATATATTATATATGATTTAGTAGAAAAAGTTAAAACTATAAATTAAAGTTCAGGATGCGTAATAAGTTATACCATTCTCCAAAGACTAATAGCAACATTATCAACAAGACAACATAATAACAATTTAATTCCAATAAGAATATGGATAAAAAAAAGTTGGACAGCGGATTATGATTCATAACCTATTTAGGGTTCAGGCACTTCACGTTTTTGCAGAGAGTTTTTTTAATAAAAAAAAATAGGCTGCTGCTTAAGCTTTATCCTCCTATTAAATCTTATAAAAATTTAAATAAAAAATAATTGTTCCTCCTCTTAAATCTTATAAAAATTTAAATAAAAAATAATTTTTCCTCCTCTTAAATCTTATAAAAATTTAAATAAAAAATAATCCTCTTAAATCTTATAAAAATTTAAATAAAAAAGAATTGTTGTAGCTTTTTTATAACAAATTCGGTCGTTGCTTGGAATGTAGATTTTATAATAAGAATAATAACTAAAATGTGGATCCCTACGCTACTGCTCTAATTAATAATACAGATTTCAATGCAAATCAGAGAAACTGTTAGATAAAATAAATCAAAAACAGTGCAGACTGCAAAATCTTTTAGAGTCGGCTGCATGTAAACAAACTGACACGTTACACCAGCCATATGCAAGGTGTCCTCCTGAACTACACGTAATGAAACTTGAACGCCTTATCCTCATCAACCTCACTTTTCATAAACATTTGATCCTTTCAAACTCTGTATATATACGACCTTTGCTTCGTCACAGACAGAACATTAACAGTTTTTAGTCGTACCCAGTTTGCTCTTGCACAATTCATAGTTTTCTATTCGGTATATCATAGTACAGTGTGTATATTACATATTTCATAAGAATAAATCAGCACTAGTTATAGCCCATACTATCCATCGATTCAGTGCAAGAAGATGCAGCCTATCAAGAATGCAGCCGCTGCAGCCAAGGAGAAGACGAGTAACGCGGTAGCCACTACTAAGGAGAAATTGGACAAAACCAAGGCATCTCCCGAGGAGAAGGTAATCCAAAATATATATATTCTCTGAGTTTCTTATGGGGATAATGCCGATGCTTCTGGGAAGTCGTTCAATCGGTTGAGCTAACTTTTTAACTTTTTAAGAAATTGTAGATTGATTTATATAAATCAAAATGATTGAACTTTTAGGGTTCATATATCATTTTTATAGTTTATATATATATATATATATATAGAATTCAAATGATTATATATAAAATCCTCATGATTGAACTTATAGGGTTTATAATTTTATATATCAAATTATGATACATATGCATAAAAGTACTCACCACATCAGCAAGGTTTCGCCAAGATTCCCAGCATTCTGCTAGATCGGCTACATATACCACGCCGATCGTCGACCCTGCCGGTTTTCCAAGAAGCTCCGGCATTTCGAAATGGTAAAGAATGCATTGTCTCGGCACCTTCGTCGTGGAGATCAGGCTATTCTCAACTTCAAGAAGAAGAAGATGATGATACAGAGCTATGTGATAGCACGACCGTACATATAGCCATGATGCTGGACGTTGCTTATCTGAGAGGATTGGTCGCCGAAATTCTATCGATTCTCCAACATGCTGCTTGTCCCAAGAATGTAGTCTTCCATTTCATGGTGTCCGAGCGCCAACGTGATCTCAAGTCTATGCTTCAGGTGACTTTTCCATACTTGCGCTTCATATTATATCACTTTGACGAGAATATTGTGAAGAACAAGATATCGTATTCAATTAGGCAGGCTCTGGATCAGCCACTCAATTACGCTCGCACTTACTTGGTCGATATATATATATATATATATATATATATATATTATTTTACTATTGTGCATGGTTTATATATCTTAATGGTTATCATAATTATATATTTTATATGTACTTCAGATCAATCAAGTAAGTTCCAAGTTAAAGATATAAATGTATATATTAAACCTCTTATAGAAAAGCTACTAAAGTTATGGAATGGAATCAGTATGTATGATGTATCTAGACCAATACAACAAAGGATATTTCAATTTCATGCAATTCTTGTATGGACAATACACGATTCCCCAAGGTTAACCCATTTTTGTGGTTTGTATCTTTAAGTCCCACTTTAATTGCATTTAATTTTATGAAATAGTTAATATAGTACTATGCACGCATGTTTTTATAAATATTCCATTCATTTTATATATAATTGTAATTGACATATATATTCCATATCTATATGTAGGTCTTCAGATAAAGGGAAAATTTGCATGTCCATTTTGTGGCCTTGAGATCAAATCTCATCACTCAAAAAGATTAAGAAAGGAGGTTTTTTATGAGTATAGGTGCTTCCTCTCTAAGAATCATATGTATCAAACAATCGAAAAAAATATATTCAATCGAAAGCATGAGACTGCATTAAAACCAGATAGAATGACACCTCACCTATGGAAGTTGCAATATAATAGAAATCGTCAATATGGTACATATGGATCATTGTCTATGAATTGTTATGTATTTTTTTATTGTGTAGCATTTACTGTAGTGGCCATTTATTTATGTAACTTCTTTATAAACTACGATTCATGATGTCCGTTGTGATCATGAAGGCATTGATGGGCTTCCACGAGGAGTGAAAAGTTATCCTAAGCAATTCAACATGTTTCCCTACTATGAGCACCTACAAATTTCTCATATGTTTAATACAATGCATATCAGAAAGAATGTGACTGAAAAATTATGGTGAATATTGGATCTAAGGAGAGACAAAGAAAAAATTGTCAAAATTTGCAAATACATTCAAGAAGGAAACCATGCAGTTAAAAAAGTCATTCAATTTCATAGCAACAGAGACCAAAATAATATAAACTCACTTCCATGGATGTTAACAAAGAATCGAATTAATCTCGTAAAAGAAATCATGCGGAAAAATAAATTTCCCACTGGAATTTGTGCGAAAATGAAGAATATCATAACAATGAAAGGTGTTTTTGCAGGGGTGAAAACACATGATTAGCATGTCTTCATGAAGGTAATTATTATGGTATTAATGTTTTTTTTAATTCCAGTGCATATTTTTTCTATTTTGTTTGTGTACTCTTTATTTAAAAAATGACATGGTTTTTATATTGTTACAGTATGTTCTACCTCTCTCTCCTACGGATAGCTTCGACAACAATGTCAAACAAGTTATTTATAATCTTGGGATATACATGAGGTAACTAGCGATTTTTTTGCATGTGCTTAGTGTTTCTTTAATTCATTGTATAACTTATATTTGTTTTTTGTGCACTAATTGATTTTATGTAATTAATTTTTTTTTGTTAAATATCATTATTGGTTTGTGTCACATGTAGATGGTTTTCATCTAAGGAAATCCATAAAGAAGATATAAATTATTGGAGGAGGGAAATTCTTCGTCTCATGTGTGAAATGCAGAAGAATCTACCTTCCTCATTTTTCAATGCATAGGAACAATACCTCATACACCAAGTCGAGGATATTGAATTGTGTGGACCTGTGCACTGAAGGTCCATGTGGATGGTTGAGAGGCACTTGAAATTTATGAAGGGTTTGGTTAGACAACAAGCACGTGCGGAGGGTTCTATGATGGAGGGATATACGATATACAAAAACATGTTGTATGTTAGTTAATATCGTCCTAATTTAGCGTCAAAGCTCAATTTATGTCGTATTTGTGATCCAAACTCCAATAAAAATTTTGAAGGGGCATACTTGAAGTGGAAAGGTAGATAGAGGAAGGTGAAAGGTAATTATTAGCCAATGGATATTAATTAATAGAATACATTTGACTGTTGACTTTCATGTATATATATCATACATATTCTATTTTTATATTTAATATATTTCATCAACTAAGATCATATACTTTGTTAAGATAATTTAGATATGTATTTAATTTTATTTTTTATTGTCATCAAGCAGTTGGTCGAGAGTGGGATGCAATTTATTTATACATCACAAACAATATTGACTAGATGAAGGTATGGATTGAACAATGTGAACAATATGGTCATGGAATATCATGGGAAGGTGTGGCTTCATTGGTTAAAGAAACACATGGCAATGGAGATACCAATCTTACACAAAGGGAAATCGATTTAGAATATGGTTTAAAAGATAAGAAGGAAATCATATTAATCAACCACTCTATTTACTTTTTTTTGCAAATTACATATTGATGTACACATCTATTTTTTTCCCGTATGGCATTAACATGCACTTAATCATAAATATTGAATCATTGTGTGATGTTTTCGTGTATGGATTGTTGTAGGTAAAACACCATAAGGTTGTGGTGTGCAAAGGTTGTAGACATCGCATCAAAAAGTTGTATGAAATGAAGAAAACATCAGATTGTGGGATTCCTACAGTCTTTAAGGTGACCAATGTTTCCTCTAGAAGTGAAAAAAATCTAGAACTATAATAAAATCGATATTATGGGTATCTAGAAGATATTCTTCAGTGTGAATTTAAATCCTTCAAGGTAGTTCTGTTCGTTGTCAAATGGTACAGGTTACAATTGAATCAACATGATCCCGATAGAACTATTATTGAACATGATAATGGATTTACCATGGTAAATACAAGGGTGTTTGAGCCAAGAATGGATCCCTATGTTCTTCCAAGACAATATGAACAAGTATTTTACTCTGAGGTTCCAGGTAAAGAGGGTTGGTCATTTGTTGTGAGACACTATCCAAGGGGAAGGCCGGTAAAGTATAACCTAGAGGAAGGTAATGAAGAGGGTTTGGAAGAAGAAGATGATGATGAATTTCATGATTAACATGAGCTATATTATCATGTTCTAGAAGAAGATGTCGAAGAATTAGTTGAATTAGATGATGTAGCAAACAATGTCCATGAAGATGATATTGATGATGACATGATGATCATAACTGGCTTAGATGATGATGATGATATGGCCAATCCTTACAATGTTGAATCTGGATCAGATGATACAGATGATGACTTGAATGAAGAATATGATGAAGTCTATTGAACTATACGATGTATGAAGTACTATATTTATGCTATATATTTTTATTGAATCTTGCGATAGAAATATTCAATTTTTTTGGTACTCAAAATTCAATAAATTTATAAATATCATTTAATCTTATTTGTTTTAAAAAGAGTAACTAACATTAATGACATCATATTACATATAGGAGAAAATACGAAGCTAAAATAATCTGTGAGAAGTATCCAAATCGCATACCTGTAAGATCCAAGTCTTGTTATGTAAATAAGTTAATTTTTGATATGTTGAATTTTTAAGTATTTGACTATTATTATATAAATTGATTAACAAAAGAAATTATTTTCATCACATAGAAGATACAAATAATAACTCATTTTGATAGTAGTTGAATAGATCATTATTTTGGATTTGCGTATATATTATTCCAGCATATTTTAGAGTAGGACAGTTTATACATATGATACACAAGAGAATACATTTTAGGTGCAAAGAAAACAATATTTATTTTTGTGAACAATGTGCTTCCAACTACTGGTAAGTTAAATATTATCAATTTTAATTTGATGTTCAACTTTACAGCTAATATTATTTCGCATTTTCTTTTTCAGTACTTAACTCCATCATATTTCAATAATTATGGAATAGACACGAATATGCATAACTCCACCATATTTCAATAATGATGACATGGCGATCAAGTATTGATGTTTGTTGTTTGTGGATTTTCATTGATCTCTAAAATGAATCACAAGACAAATAACTATCAGTTTAATGTTATTTTCTAATCATATTTAATGTAATTCTTTATCCTTTCAGTCAATTTAAGGATTTTGGTTTGAATTAAAGTGGTTATTAACATAATTTAGAGTCTTCATCTTTAAGTCAACATCATCATCATCATAACTAACATCATCATAATCATCGTCATCATCATCATCATCATCATAATCATTTTCAACTTCATATTCATCGTCAAACGTGGTTGACACTAACAATTCAAGCAACAAAAAACCATACCTATAGATTAATTAATGTTCTATGTGGGGCCAACGTTGAAATTTTTATATATGTGTTGGGTTGGGCTGAAATTTGGCATGGTTAGACTAGATGCATGCATTGATAGTGTGGGAGGGTTTCCAGATTCAAACATCATCATCATCATCATCACCATCATAATCATCATCGCCGTCATCATCATCATCATATTTTTCACCATTTCATATGACATCATCATCATTGTCAGCGTCATTATCATCATTGTCATATTTGTCATAACTAACATCATCATAATCATCGTCATCATCATCATCATCATCATAATCATCATCAACTTCATCGTCATCTTCATCGTCAAAAATGACTGATACTAACAATTTGAGCAACAAAAAATCATACATATAGATTAATTAATGTGTTACATAGGGCCAACGTTGAATTTTTTATATATGTGATGGCTTGGTCTGAAATTTGGCATGGTTAGACTAGACGCATGCATTGATGATGCGGGAGGGTTTCCATACTCAAACACCATCATCATCATCACCATCTTCATAATTTCATATGACATCAACATCGTGATCACCATCTACATCATCATCATCATCATTATCATCATCGTTGTCATAACTAACATCATCATAATCATCATCATCATCGTCGTCTTCATAATCATCATCAACTTCATCATCATATTTATTGCCAAACATGACTCACACTAACAATTCAAGCAACAAAAACCATACCTATAAACTAATTAATGTGCTCGTGGGGCCAACGTTGAAATTTTTATATATGTGTTGGCTTGGTCTGAAATTTGGCATGGTTAGATAATATGCATGTATTGACGGTGTGGGATTGTTTCCAGACTCAAACATCATCATCATCATCATCATCATTGTCTTCGTCATCATCATTGATGTCTATATCACCATCATCATCATCATGATCATCTTCATCATTTCATATGACATCAACATCATGATCACCATATTCATCATCATCATCATCATTACCATCATCATCATCATTGTCATCATAACTAACATCATCATAATCATCGTCGTCGTCGTCGTCGTCAACTTCATCATCATCTTCACTGTCAAACATGACTGAGAATTATTGAAATATTGTAACTTCAAAGAATATTCTATATGTATCTTTTTGTGGTCCCCGATGGTCCTACCAGGAGAACCACTTGTATTACATTGTACCCCGATGCTCCTAATCGGAAGAACTAATAAGATTCATGAGGTAGTCCCCTCTAATTGTAAAGGTGGGTGATTAGCACCCTAGTGTGGTTACTTGAGCCTACATGTGTAACTCGAGCCTACATGATTTAACTCAAGCCTACATGTCAAATGAGTTAAGTGAATGGATGAATATAAATAGAGGTGTAGTGCTCCTCATTTGAGACACACACACTCTCACTTGTGTATTGCATTAGTGGAGAAGAGAAGTAGCTGGAGAAGGAGGAGGATCGGGCTTTGATCTCCTTGCTGTTTTTAAATTTTATCTTTTTGGGGCATCTATATTGAGGAATATTTTGCTGGGGTTTTCCCTTTAGGGTTTTCCCAGGATAAATATTTGTGTTCCTTTTTTATGGTTGTGCTTGTCTATCTTTCAGTGATCCTGTTTATATGCTTTTGTCATGAAAATGAAATGAAATACTGATGTCTTAGCTAAGCATATGAAAATTTAACATGGTATCAGAGCCACCCTGAAAAGAAGACATTGTGCAGCTACAGAATGTAGGGCTTCTTAATTTTTGTTTCTCTCTCCACAATTGATCAGCAAAAGAAGGCTAGGCTGACTCTCCATTGAAGGGCGCATCTTTCTGTCGAAGCGGAATTCGATTCCAAGAATTTTCAGTTTTCGGTGCGGGAAATTAGGGCTTCTTGCAGAAGAAGAATTTTTGAGTGAGCCCAACATAGGATTTCTCTCCTCATCAAAATCGAATTCTAGAGACTTGGTTCAAGTTTTTTGGTTGGGTGAAACTCTGGGAAAGTCAAACCCTAGTTTGACCCCGAGCTAGAAAAACCCTAAATGCTAAAACTGCTAAGTTGTGGTACATTTGCTATATCTTGATATTGGCGATGTTTCAGGAGCTGAAAATTGAAAAGGAAAAATAAAAAATCCTTCTGTACACTGTGTCCAAAATTAAGCCTTATATTCACTATAATCTAGGAGATATGATCCATCCAAGTTAGTGTTCCAGCCTCTTCCAGAATTCATCCCTAAACAGGACACCTGGGGAAACTTGTTATATATTGGGATACATAGGTCCAAATAGAATTCCTAAAGATGTTCCACAAAGGGAATGGACTTTAATTTCTGTGGTCGAAATTTCAGACCCAGAATATGAAACAATGACACATGGCATGCTGTACAACTTCGCTGTTCTGAATAGTCCTGTAACAGGTCACCTTGGGAAAAGGATCATAAATCCAAATTGGTGAAACCAATTTTGATGAAACCTGTGGTGTTGGATTAGGAAAATACGAGGATACCTCAGTACAAAATTTTAGACATCACAGAAATAGTGACAGGAAATTCGAAGCTGAATCGTTTGATTTGAAAGGTGAAAAATCAAGATTTCCAGAATCCAAGTACATCAGTCAACTCACCTCATTCAAGCACATCTCTTGGTAAGGTCAGTTTATCATTCCACAAAATTTCATTTTTTGTAATTCTCTAGCAAGATGACTTCAATCACTAAGCTTGAAGACAAGCTAGAAGGCATAGAGAATTTTCGAGCATGGAAATACAGGATTGGTCTCATTCTCCAAGAGAATGATCTTGATAAGTATATCAAAGAAGAAGTGTCAGAAGCTAAAGAAGCTGAAGCCAAGGAGAAGCACAGAAAGGATATGATTAGGGCACAAATAATTATTTCTAACTCCATTAAGGATCACTTGATTCCTCAAGTGTCATCCAAGAATACTCTAAAAGAAACGTATGATGCCCTTTCCAAAATGTTTGAGGGAAGAAACATCACCAGGAAGATTAATCTAAGAGCTCAACTGAAGAGCATCAAGATGAGTCATGGAGAATCCATCCAAGACTACTTTTCAAAGGTTTCCCAGGTCAAAGAGAAACTAAAAGTTATTGGAGATAAGCTTGATGAAGATGAAATGGTTATGACTGCTCTCAATGGTCTCACTAGACCATGGGAATCATTCATTCAAATGATGTGTGCCAGGAAGGAAAGCATGCAGTTTGATGTGGTATGGGAAGACTGCATTCAATAGGAGACTAGAGTGGCAAATAAAGAATCCTTACTAAAAGAGGATGATCAATCCCTAGCCACTCATACCAGAAAAAGAAGAAGGAATCAACCCATATTCAATAAGGGAAGTCACAAAGAGCATCAACCTCCCAGAAGATTCCAAAGATTGAAAGAAATTCTATCAAGTAAGGACTACTCTGGTTTTCAATGCTTCCACTGTGACAAGATAGGACACATTGCCAGAAACTGTCCTATAAAGAAGCAAGAATATAAGCAGAGGTTCAACAACAACAAAAGATATCATGCTCATCTAGCTAAAGATGAGGATGAAGAAGAAGAAGATGAAGGACCTTCGAGAAAGCAAGCAAGAGAAGAAGACGCGGAAGAATATGTACTGTTTTCTGCTCTCTCTAGGTCTGTGACTCCTGGAGAAGACACTTGGATTATTGATAGTGCTTCTTCAAAGCACATGACAAGACAAAAGAAAACTCTGTCCAAACTTGAAGAAAAGAGCTCTCCCCAGAAATTATCCCTAAGAGATGACTATCAATATCCGATCAAAGAAGTTGGTGAAGCAAGCTACAAACTTGAATCAGGTAATCCCTTAAAAATGAAAGATGTATTATATGTACCTGGTTTAAAGAAAAATTTACTTTCTATCTCAACTTTAGATAAGAAAGGATTCAGAGTTGCTTTCATAGATGGTCAAGTACTTATGTGGCCCAAAGGAAAGAATATTGAATATGCAATCATCATTGGTGGAGAAGAAGGGGGCTTGTGTAAACTCAAGGGGCACTCAGCAACAGCCTTTGTGCATGAGTCCACTGACCCTAGTGAACTATGGCATAGAAGGCTTTCCCACATCAATTATAAGGCTCTACCTCATGTGAACAAAGTAGTGACGGGATTACCAGACATGAAGATCAAGCATGAAGGCATTTGCAAAGGATGTGCGAAGGGAAAGAACATCAAGAATCCATTCCCGAAGAGTGAAACAAAAACAAAAGGTACGTTGGAATTGATTCATTCAAATGTATGTGGTCCAATGTATTCCACATCCTTAAGTGGCTTTGAATATTATATCACATTTATTGATGATTTTTCAAGAAAGACTTGGATATAATTCTTGAAGGCAAAGAGTGAAGTGTTTGAGAAATTCAAGGAGTTCAAAGCCTTGATAGAGAATCTTCCTGACAAGAAAATTAAGATTCTCTGATCAGACAATGGAGGAGAGTACACCTCAAAATAGTTTGATGCCTTTTGCCAAGATGCAGGAATAAAGAGGGAACTAACTACTCCCTACAATCCCCAACAGAATGGGGTAGCGGAAAGAAAGAATAGAACCATCACGGAGGCAGTGAAGACAATGATATATGATCAAGATATTCCAATGCACCTATGGGTAGAAGCGGAAAGAACTGCTGTGTATGTACAAAATAGAATATCTCACAATGCTCTTGGGTTCAAAACTCCAGAAGAGATATTCACGGGAAAGAATCTTGAGGTAAGTCACCTCAAGATATTTGTTTGTCTAGTATATATTCATATACCAAAAGAGAAAAGAACCAAATTAGACCCTTCTGGAAAGAAGGGGATATTTGTTGGATATTGTGAAGTATCCAAAGCATTCAGAATCTACATTCCTAGCTTCCACCACATGGAAATCAATTGAGATGTGACATTTGATGAAGAGGCAGCTCTCAA
The DNA here is from genome assembly GCA_001517045.1 of Pseudotsuga menziesii. NCBI lineage: Eukaryota > Viridiplantae > Streptophyta > Pinopsida > Pinales > Pinaceae > Pseudotsuga > Pseudotsuga menziesii. The sequence continues at coordinate 381,967 of LPNX011081220.1, forward strand.
GAGATCGAGGAAGTGCCAACTTGAAGAAGTGTCTGAAGAAGAGACACCACCTAGAAATAAAGAAACTACATGTCTCCCTGAAGATGAAGCTCCTAAAGAACATGACATGGCAAAACCACAAGAACCTCCCATGATGGAGATATCAAGAAAAAGAAAGCCTGCTTGGACAAGAGAAATTTTACGAGAGGCAGAAATATATGGAGCTCTTGAAGGCTCTACAAGGGAAAGAAAGAAACCTAATACTTTTTCCAACTATATAGCCTTGATGTGTGATCTGGTAGAACAAGAACCTACAAACTATGAAGAAGCAGTACAAAAGAAAGAATGGATAGAAGCAATGACTGAAGAATACCAGTCAATAATGAAGAATGATGTATGGGATATAGTTCCCAAACCATAAGGAAAGAGTATAGTATCCTCCAAATGGATATTCAAAATAAAGCATGCAGCTGACGGAAGTATCGAGAAGTATAAAGCAAGATTTGTGGCTAGAGGTTTCTCTCAGAAAGAGGGAATTGATTATGAAGAGACATTTGCTCCTGTAGCGCGATATAATTTGATTAGAACTATCATGGCACTTGCATCCATAATGAAGTGGGACTTACACCAGATGGATGTGAAAACAACTTTTCTGAATGGTGTTATCGAAGAAGAAGTTTAAATAGAACAGCCTCAAGGATTTGAAGTTGAAGATAGACATACTCATGTATGCAAGTTGAAGAAGGCCTTGTATGGTCTTAAACAAGCTCCTAGAGCTTGGTATGAGAGGATAGATAGTTTCCTGTCAAGCATGGGCTTTACCAAGAGTAAAGCTGATCCTAACCTTTACCTCAAGGTTGTAGAAGATGAACCTGTCATCCTACTACTATATGTGGATGATTTATTCTTGACAAGAAATGAGAAATAGATTATGAAAAACAAGAAGAGACTAGCAGAAGAATTTGAGATGAAATACCTTGGTTTAATGCATTATTTCCTAGGTCTGGAAGTATGGAAAATTTCAGAAGGAATCTTTCTCAATCAGGGAAAGTATGTAGTAGAGATATTGAAAAGATTCAACATGTTGGAATGAAAATCCTTGTCCACTCCCATGGATTCCAACCTGAAGTTGTTAACTGATGACTCATCAAAGTTAGTGGATGTGATTCATTGCAGACAGATCATTGGGTCATTGATGTATTTGTCAAATACCAGACCAAACATTTGTTTTGATGTGAACACCTTAAGTCAATATCTATTTCAACCTAGACGGGTTCACTTGGTAGCTGCAAAACATGTGATGAGATATTTGAAAGGAAATATAGACTTTGGTCTATATTATGATAATAGCCATGAGTATAGATTGTATGGATATACAGATGCAGATTGGGCCGGAAGTATCTCAGATAGAAAAAGCACATCAAGTGGATGTTATAGTCTAGGATCTGCTATGATCTCATGGTTTAGCAAAAAGCAATCTAGTGTTGCACTAAGCACAGCCGAAGCAGAATATATAGCATATTGCTCTACTAGTTGTGAAGCCATATGTCTTCAGAAGCTAATGTCAGGATTATTCAACCTAGAGTTGGACACTACCGTGATTCTATGTGATAACCAAAGTTGTATAAAGATGACAGAGAACCTTGTGTTTCATGACAGATCAAAGCACATAGAAATCAGATATTTCTACATTCGAGATATGATGCAGAAGGGAGCCATAAAGCTCCAATATGTGAGTACTGATGAACAAGTTGCTGATGTGTTTACAAAGCCTCTATCCCGAGTGAAGTTCGAACACTTTCGAGACAAGCTTGGTGTGGTTCTAAAATATCTTCCACGAAAGGGGGAGTAGTGATGTTGCAGTAGGATTGTATCATCCCTAGGCACTTTCCCTAAAGTGATCTGGAGACCTCAGTCTTCGAGAATGAAGAGGGATTGTATCATCCTGGGACATCTTTCCATAATAGATCTAGTGACCTCGGTCCTCGAGAAAGTGGAGGGATTGTATCATCCTTGGGCACTTGCCCTAAAGTGATCCGGAGACCTTGGTCTTCAATAATGAAGAGGGATTGTATCATCTCGGGACATCTATCCATAATAGATCCGGTGACCTCGGTACTTGAGAATGTGGTAGGATTGCATCATCCTTGGACATCGTCCTAAAGTGATAGGGATTGATTCTCCGGTAATCAATCCAGTGGCTTCGATCCTAGAGAATGTGGTAGGATTGCATCATCCTTGGACATAGTTCTAAAGTGATAGGGACTGATTCTCCCATAATCAATCCGGTGGCTTCAGTCCTCGAGAATGTGGTAGGATTGCATCATCCTTGGACATAGTCCTAAAGTGATAGGGACTGATTCTCCCGTAATCAATCCGGTGGCTTCGGTCCTCGAGAATGTGGTAGGATTGCATCATCCTTGGACATAGTCCTAAAGTGATAGGGACTGATTCTCCCGTAATCAATCTGGTGGCTTCGGTCCTCGAGAATGTGGTAGTATTGCATCATCCTTGGACTTAGTCCTAAAGTGATAGGGACTGATTCTCCCATAATCAATCCGGTAACTTCGGTTGTCGAGAATGTGGTGGGATTGTATCATCCCTAGAATTTAAGTCCAAAAGTGATCCAAAGACTTTTTTTCTTTGAGTTGTGGATTGCAAGTTGTTGCTGCTGATGATGATGACATACTGCTCGAAATATTAGAGTATGATGATGATGACATACTGATCTAAATATCAGAGTATGATTATGACGCACTATGATTATGATGTTTCTGATCGAAAGATCAGAGTATGATGATGATGTTTCTATGTTGATAATGTTTCTAATCGAAAGATCAGAGTATGATGATGATGTTTCTGATCGAAAGATCAGAATGTGATGATGATTATAATCAATAGATTAGAATATGATGATGTTGCTGCTGATCGAAAGGTCAAAAATGCTGAAGATGTTATTGATGATCGAATATTCAAAGTGTTGAAGATGTTTCTGATTGAAAGGTCCAAGTGCTGAAGATGTCGTTGCTAATTGAAAGATCAAAAATGCTGAAGATGTTGCTGATCAAAGACTGAAGATGTTGCTGATGATGAAGACTGAAGACTGAAGATGAATACTACGTGATGTTGAAAAGCTTCCAATGATTTATAGATGTGTTACCCTGCTGATGTTGATGATGTCCCCTATCTCTACTCTTGTTGTTGTTGATGTTGCTGTAGAATACCCTTCTCGTTAAGGGGGAGTGTTGAAATATTGTAACTTCAAAGAATATTCTATATGTATCTTTTTGTGGTCCCCGATGGTCCTACCGGGGGAACCACTTGTATTACATTGTACCTCAATGCTCCTAATCGGAAGAACTAATAAGAGTCATGAGGTAGTCCCCTCTAATTATAAAGGTGGGTCATTAGCACCCCAATGTGGTTACTTGAGCCTACATGTGTAACTCGAGCCTACATGATTTAACTCGAGCCTACATGTCAAATGAATTAACTTAAGTGAATGGATGAATATAAATAGAGGTGTAGTGCTCCTCATTTGAGACACACACACTCTCACTTGTGCAGCGCATTAGTGGAGAAGAGAAGTAGCTGGAGAAGGAGGAGGATCAGGCTTTGATCTCCTTGTTGTTTTTATCTTTTATCTTTTTGGGGCATCTATATTGAGGAAGCTTTTGCTGGGTTTTTCCCTTTAGGGTTTTCCCAGGACAAATCTTTGTGTTCCTTTTTTATGGTTGTGCTTGTCTATCTTTAAGTGATCCTGTTTATATGATTTTGTCATGAAAATGAAATGAAATACTGATGTCTTAGCTAAGCATATGAAAATTTAACAAAAATAACAATTCAAACAGCAAAATCCATACCTATAGATTAATTAATGTGCTACCTGGGGCCATCGTTGAAATTTTTTATATATGTGTCAGCTTGGTCTGAAATTTGGCATGGTTAGACTAGATGCATGCATTGATGGTGTGGGAGGGTTTCCAAACTCAAACATCATCATCATCATCATCTTCATCTTCATTGTCATCATAATCGTCATCATCATATTCATCATTTCATATGGAATCAACATCGATATCACCATCTTCATCATCATCATCATCGTCATCATAATGATTGTCATCATCATCATCATCATCGTCGTCATAACTAACATCATCATAATCATCATCATAATCATCATCATCATCGTCATCATCATCATCATCATCATCATCATCATCATAATCATCATCAACTTCATCGTCATCTAGTTCATCGTCAAACATGATTGACACTAATAATTCAAGAAACAAAAACCTTACCTATAGATTAATTAATGTGATACATGGATCCAATGTTGAAATTTTTTATATATGTGTCGGCCTGGTCTAAAATTTGGCATGGTTAGACTACACACATGCATTGACGGTGTGGGAGGGTTTCTAGACTCAAACATCATCATCATCGTTGTCGTCATCGTCGTCGTCGTCATCATCTTTATCATCGTCATCATTGACTTCATCATTTCATATAAATTCAACATCACCATCATCATATGTTAGAATAATCAGCCCATAGTTAGCTAGCTTAGACACTAATTAATCCATTTTTGTCTTATTTACCTAGTTTCCAATATTCCACTCTTTGCAAGTTGTCTTCCACATGTCCTAGAAGTCAAAATTTCTAAAGCTGAGTCATGGATCACTTGGGAAACCTACTGGAATCCATATTTAGCATATCTACTTTATTCCAGATCCTCCCTAGTGCATATCTACGTTTTCTGCTAAGTTGCCTACTTTATTGAGATTTATGGCAAAAGGGAAAGTACTAACTAGGTGTAGTTGACTTGTTTTTTTCCCTCATCATCCTCCATTATTTTATCCTAATAAAAGCATCTATGAGTTGTATTTCCAACACTCATTGGCTTTCCTACTTGACTTTTCCAATTCGTGAGACTCTAGGTAGATTTAGAAACTGCTTTATGCACCTATGGGGGATTTGACTAGATTTAGTAAGCCTACTTTTTGACTATTTCGAATGGCATCCTTATGCATTAGAATATATCATGTAATTATGTATTTCAGCAGCCTATGACTTCATATGGTTCGATATTTTACACTTATTCAAGACATATTAGTGTTATGCTCCAATTTCAGTCTCCTTTGTGTGTAAATTTGCATGTTTGATTAGCAATTTTGTGAGTGCAATTGTTCTATCACTTGGGTTCAATTTCCACATGGTATCAGAGCCTTTGTATATTGATTTCTCTCCTTCCATATTGCTATTGCAGGTTTGACATCTTGACTAGGAGCACATTCTGCTAGTTGAAGGGCACAGTTCAGAGCTAAGGATCAATCTCAGAAGATCATCTTGACTCCATTTAATTTATTTGAATGGAAAGTAGAGATGGAGATACTATTGAGAGAGAAAGGTCTCTACAGGGTGACTATGGAAACTGAGACAGATCCCAATGCAGCTGCAGAGAAAATTAAATGGCACAACATGAGGGATGAGGCCTATGGCCTTCTGTGTCTGATCATATCCAGAGACCTCCTTTTCCATCTTGATGGATTAACATCACCTAATGAAGTGTGAGAGAATCTTGTAGAGATTTTTGGTAAGACATATGATATGAGAGGACATCAAATCGAGAATGAATTGATCTCTTTGAGTCCCAGCAGCTTTGAATCCCTGCAACTCTACTTTTCCAAGTTTAAAGTCCTTGTTTTGCAGCTAAAACAATGTGGAATTGAAAAGAAGGAAGAGCAACTAGTTTTGGCCATACTCTCAAATATTGGCTCTGACTATTCAGTGTTTGTTTCGACCTTACATGCCACCAAGTTGACAACTCGATCCTGGAAGATTCCTAAGTTTGCAAAGTTGATGGAATCCCTCACACAAGAACAAGATAAACTGGTGATGATGGGCACCATAAAACCTTCCAAAGACCAAGCTTTGGTTGCTGGAGATTCAAGGGTGGATTCAAAAGGCAAGAAGAAAGCTAAGAATCCACTTGAGCAAAAGAGAGACAAAACAAGTCTCAAGAGGAGCCCCAAGGCTCCAAGAAGAACTTCCAGAAGAAGAAGAACAACGGAGAAATGAGCAAGTGTGCATACTGCAGTAAGGGCTATCATCCTGAAAGCTCTTGCATGAAGAAGCAAATTGACATGTTGACCCAAGTCCTAGAGAAGAATAACATCTCCCTTCCTGATTGCTCAAAGAAGAGGGAAGGAGGATCAAATTCAGAGGACAGAGAGAGTACATGCATTGGTTGCTAGCACATCAAGCTCACCTAGCTTCATCACAGACTCTGGAGCTTCAATACATATGGTTTCGACCAAGGAGGAATTCTCCTCTCTTGACATGTCGAAAGATCCACCAATAGTGCTGGGATATTACTCTCTCACTGATAGTTTGGGGAAAGAAAGGATTCATCTTGACCATGGTAAGTTCAGTAATGTATTATATGTTCCAGGTCTTGCCTCTAACCTCTTGTCAGTGTATCAGATGACCCACATAGGTTCTCCAAAGAAAGTCATATTCTCCCCTGATTATGTTGAGATCATAGATATCTCGAATGGTAAAGTCATTGCAAAAGGAGTTGTAGATCACACTTCGAAGGTATACACGTTTTCACACTTTCTAGCCTACTTAAACCCCTCTGCTCTTTTGATTCATGCTAATGAGGCAAGCAATGTTTCGCATGAAATATTTGGCCATATTAACTGTAAGTATCTTTCTGATATAAGTGAAAAATAAATGGTCGTAGGGTCACCAAATATTAATTTTTCCAAGGGAGTCTGTCAAGGTTGTATCCTAGGAAAACACCCAGAGCATAAATTTGAGAGAGCTAGTCATGAGAGAACCTCTACACCTCTTGATTTGATCCACAATGATGTTGCTGGTCCATTTCCTCATATGTCAATGAGTCAATCCAAATATGCATTGACCTTCATAGATGAATTTTCCAGGTATTGTTGGGTTTACTTCCTGAAGCATAAGTCTGAAGTTTTTGGCCTCTTCAAAGTCTTTAAGGCCTTGGTTGAAAACCAGTCTGGGAGGAAACTCAAGATCCTCAGATCTGACAATGGTGGTGAGTATTTCAAGTCTGATTTCAATCAATATTGTGAAGATGCAGGTATTCAAATGCAGCATTCAATCCCTTACACACCACAGCAAAATGGTGTTGCTGAGAGAAAGAACAGATCACTGAAGGAGATGGCAACCTATATGATGGAGGCTAAGACTTTGCCACCAAAGTTTTGGTCTGAGGATATAAAATGTGCATCCTATATCCAGAATAGGGTTCCTCATAAACATCTTGATGGTATGACTCCTTTCGAAGCTTGGAGTGGACACAGCCAGATGTGACCCATTTCAGGATTTTTGGCTCAAAGGCTTGGGCTAGAATTCCAACTTAAAAGAGAAAGGATTTGCAGCCCCAAAGCCAAGAGTGTCTGTTTTTTGGGTACTCTGAATATTCAAAACGGTATAATCTGATCAATTTGAGCACAAACAATCCTTCATTGAAAGGAGTGTTCAGTTCCAAGAAGAGCCTTTAGTAGCAGTTGAAGTTGGAGAGTCTTCTTCACCACCAGAACCATTGAATGTAAGTGAAGAGACAAATGAGTTTTCTGATTCTGATATGTCTTATAATGATGATTTAATTTCAGATCCTGATATTCCTACAAGAACAAAATGGGAAGCAAATACCATTCATGCAGCTGGGGAACTAGCTGGAAATCCTAGTGATCCTAGGAGGACTAGATCTCAGTTTGAGAGTGCCCTGTGTATGAAAGATCCTTTGTTTGTAGAGAAGTGCTATTTGATGGTTGAATCAGACCCACAGACATATGAATATGCAGCACATGATCCATTATTGCAAAAAGCCATGAAATAAGAATTCAGCTCACTCCAGAAGAACAACACTTGGGAACTGGTTGATCTTCCCCCAGGGAGGAAGCTAGTTCAATGTAAGTGGGTTTTCAAAACTAAGTTTGCTTCTAATGGTTCACCTTTCAAATATAAGGAAATATTGGTAACCAAGGGCTACTCATAGGTACATGGTATTGACTACAATGAAACCTTTGCACCAGTGGCAAAGATGGACTCCATAAGGCTAGCCTTAGCCATTGCAACTTCGAAGCAGTAGGAGGTACATCACATGGATGTGAAGGGTGTTTTCCTAAATGGAGATATTACTGAAGAGATTTACATGCAGCAGCCTCAAGGGTTTGTGTCTAATCCATATTTTGTGTGCAGGTTAAAGAAATAATTGTATGGTCTCAAGCAAGCCCCCAGGGCTTGGTATGCCAAGATTGATGGCTTTCTACTGTCATTGAGTTGTGTTCGATGCAAGTCTGATCCTGATGTTTATTTGAAGCTGATTCATGGTTCTATGATTATTATTGTATTTTATGTGGATGACCTTCTGATTACAGGAAATTCAAAGAAAGAAATTGCCTCCTTGAAGGATGCAATGAACCATGCATTTTCTATGACTGATTTTGGGTTGTTGAGCCAATTCTTGGGTCTTGAAATTGCTCAATCCAAAAATGGAATAAAATTACATCAGTCCAAGTATGCTTTATAGTTTTTGAACAAGTTCAACATGAAATATTGCAATCCAAGAAAGACTCCCTTCCTTTCAGGAGTTAAGATTGAAGAAGCAGGTTCTTCTCCTATGGTAAATAATACACTGTATAGGCAGTTGATTGGGTGTTTGCTGTACCTTACACACACTCGAATTGATATTTATTATGCAGTAAGTGTGGCTTCAATTTACATGAATCAGCCTCATGAGATCCATTGGAGATCAGCCAAAAGGATCCTTAACTTTGTTCAGGGAACAAGAACTGATGCGATCTTCTACAAATCTAAATTTGATCTTGATTTAATTGGGTTTACTGACAGTGATTGGGCAAGTGAAAACACAGATCGAAAGTCAACATCAGGATATGTGTTTATGCTTGCTGAAGGACCAATCAACTGGTAAAGCAAGAAACAGAGTGCCATAGCACTCTCATCTACAGAAGCATAGTACAGAGGAGTTGTAAATGCAGCAACTCAATGTTTATGGTTGCAGGGGATACTTGGTGAGTGTGGCTTCGAATCATAGTTTTCAACTATTATCTATTGTGATAATCAGATTACCATTTGAATCTGCAATGATCCAGTTCAGAGACAGAGAGCCAAAAACATTGAGATCCATATGCACTACATCAGACAGCTTGTGCATGATGGCACCATTCACCTACTTTTATGTGCATCTTCAAAACAAGTAGCAGATATATTCACCATAGTTTTTTGTGAGAAGACATTCAGAAATCTAAAATCACTGCTGGGGATTTCTGATCATGCTGTGAAAAATGATTGATGACAATATTTTCAAATTTTGTTTTACTGTCCATGTTTAAGGGAGGATTTTCCCACTGGGTTTTTGCCTCTTTCGTTTGTTAAATGGACATGCAGTATGTAAAGGGTGACTAATCCTTGTTGCTAGGCCCTGTATTTTTCTGATATTTACTCATTAAGTCAGGCTTAAGGGGGGGTGTTATAATAATCAACCCATAGTTAGCTACCTTAGACATTAATTAATCCATTTTTGTCTTGTTTGCCTAGTTTCCAATATTCCACTCTATGCAAGTTGTCTTCCACATGTCCTAGAAGTCAAACTTGATAAAAATGAGTCATGGAGTGCTTGGGAAACCTCCTGGAATCCATATTTAGCATATCTTCTTTATTCTATATCCTCCCTAGTGCATATCTTCTTTTTCTGCGAAGTTGCCTGCTTTATTGAGATTTACGACAAAAGGGAAAGTAAGACTAGGTGTAGTTGACTTGTTTTTTTCCCTCATCATCCCCCATTACTTTATCCTAATAAAATCATGTATGAGTTTTCTTTCCATCACTTATTATCTTTCCTACTTGACTTTTCCAATTCGTGAGCCTCTAGGTAGATTTAGAAACTGCTTTATGCACCTATGGGGGATTTGACTAGATTTAGTAAGCCTAATTTTTTACTATTTTGAATCGCATCCTTATGCATTTGAATATCTCATGTAATTATATATTTCAGCATCCTATGAATTCATATGGTTGGATATTGTACACTTATTCAATACAGATTAGTGTTATGCTCCAATTTCAATCTCCTTTTTGTGTAAATTTGCATGTTTGATTAGAAATTTTGTGAGTGCAATTGTTCTATCAATTGGGTTCAATTTCCACATCATATTCATCATCATCATCATCGTCGTTTTCATCATCATCGTCATCGGTGGCATCGTCATCATCATTGGCATCGTCGTCATCATATTCATCATTTCAGATGTCATCAACATCGTATTATCATCATATCATCATAATATCATCATCATCGTATCATCATCATCGTCGTCATCATCATCATTGTATCATCGTTGGTATCATTGTCATCATCATCATCATCATCATTGTCATCATCATCTTCATCATTTCATACGACATCAACATCATATCAAAGAAAAACCTTTAAATAAAAAATAAAAAGTTGAAAATATAATAAATTTAATTTAAAATTATAATAAAAATTGATAAATTTTATATACAAAAATGTAGAGAATTAAAGAAAAGACATAACTAGTGAATGAAACAATATCTAATGTACATTTTTTAAAATATGTTAACTTTAGATTATGTTAATCCACATAATAGGTTTTCTATCATCTTGTTTGTCATATTTAGGTATTTCAAATTTGATTTTATTGAGATTTATTTGTTAATTTGTGTTTAAATATTTTGGACATGGTGGATAAGTGGAATTTTTGTTGGTGAACATAGAAAAAATGGTAATTGGCATGAATGGTCCATGTGGAAAATTAGTGCCTAGCACAGATGAATCAGATAAATGGGTTGTACATATAGATCTTAGAGGTGTATGGGGCTACCTTGTATTTTTTGTTAAATCATATCAGTGTATAGATGATGGCAATAATTGTCGTTATTTAAAATGACAACTTGTAAAGTTTGGAATGGGGCATGGGAGCATATGAACATGAAAGTAAGTCGATGGATGAAGCAACAATTCTTACTAATGTATGGAATTGAGAGGGTCGCTCTGCAAGAAAACTAATAATGGAAGAGGAACAAGTGAGGAGGTCACAAGTGTTTGTATTGCCAAATTGATTTTCATTGAGACAGGAACACATATCAAGGTAAATTCTAACCATATAATACAATCCTAACAGAAGTGCATACATTTCCAAGGTGAACTACTATCTTTCATCATAATGCATGTATCCTGAAAGTTTCAATTGTTATTTTTGCCATAACGGATGGGGTTTACAAGTGGTCACATGTGGAAATTTTTTATGGACTAGAAGTACACAACTTCATGGTTCCCTTCATCTATGCATACACCCATATGGTTAGAGATGGTAGTATCATTTGATTGAGTTGATGTTTCACTAAGAGTAGACTCACTTCTACCTCTTGGATTATCATGATCGATGACTCATCTATTGACACTTATTATATGTGCATAGGTTCTCTTAATGGATTATCCTCCTAGTTGATATTTGATGAAGTTCTTTCACCTTGCATCACATGATGTATCTTAACACACTTTCTCCACTGTGAACATCTATTTTGCGATCTAGCCCTTGGATTCATTATGAAACGTGGGTTTTGTGTGGAGTGCCCTAATTATTATTGATGGATTGGTAGTGACATTACATGTTTCTAATGGATGGTAGTTTGTTGGAGTAAAGAACTCCTCACGTTCCGTTACTTATCCTTCTCAAGGGCTATATTTTGACATCAAATGACATGGATTGAAGCCTAGTATATGTGCACCTTGGAATTTTGGGGTTTTATTTGACATGTTCCAAAAAAATAACAAATTAACAAATTAACAAAATAATATAAAATAATAAAATAATATAAAATAACAAAAATAAATCAATATATAACACTAAACATTTTCATTCATTATTCACTTACCTGCAGTGCGCATTAAAAAATTACACTCCAATACTTTTCAACTCCCTCCCAGAGACAGTCATTCCTTTGGGTTGATACTATGCAACTTGCAATTTGAATTCTGTAGGTTTCTTCACGGGATTGATTCTTGAAAATCTGACGACTCCATGGGTTCCTTCCTTTCTTTTGTTGGTTTCCTTCACGGGTTTATTGACCCATCGTGGCTAGTTTTACGACTTCGTGGTTGGTTTTAGGATTTTATTGACTGCAAAAATGTCTTCTGTAAGTAACCATTTAACTCAATCTATGAGAAAAATGTAGCTTTTCCTTTGATATTACTCGGGTTCTATCTAGTTCCTCCATTCGACTTATGTATCCTTTAATAGTGATTCTGAACAAGATAATATCAATTAAAGCATTTCTTGCTATATTTAAATGTGACATTGGAGAAGTGACTATACTCCGGACAGTATGCACTGCAATGTTTGTTAAATTAAATGTAATTGAAGAATGTTGTTCTTATGCACTTTCATTCAATCTACTCACATGCCCTAAATTGCTTTCACAGTTTCATCTTCCTTTAGTTTTCCAAGAATCACCCATCACACTTATTTCTTGACATTTTCCAACATAATATCCTCTTGTTTTATCAATTTGACAATACCACCTTTTATCAGATATAGAAAAATACATTCGGGTAACCCTTTAATTTCCAGTCATGAAGAATCAGGTAGAGAGGATGATTAGGGCGTAGTGTTTTAACCTCAACATGATTCATGCCTTTGTTTGACATCCAATTCCACGAGATGAAGGAATTCGTATTTAGTTTACACACATGGGTAATTTCTTAGTGGGGTTGAGATAGTTTTAATGTTTTATGGGCCATCTCCTTGGCTTATTCGACCATGGTTTTGTGACATGGGACCATTCCCTTGTTGGGATGGATGCCTTTTGGACCGTTGAACAAGATTTTCATCATTTGATAGCTTGTAAAATCATATCCTAAAATATTCTCATCTCTCAAATTCCATTCTTATCACACACCTTTGATTTTTCTCTCTTACTTACCTTAAAACATTATGTAGTTGAGGCAGGGGTCACTAGAGATGCAGAGTCTTCTCAATTGAGGCCATAATTACTATTGGAATTTGGAAATCAAATGGGTGAATTGGTTTTGTTTTCCAAGAAAAACACAACATAAAATTTGTCCCATCCCTGGATCTATTAAATCAAAATATAGATCTATAATCAGTGTGTACGCCAAATTTAACCTTAAGCGCTCTCCTCCAAATGCATTGGTCCTAGACTGAATTACATTTGGACAAACATACAATTTTTTTCTTATGGATTTTATGGTATGCATTACAGAACCATATCCCAATGCACACTATGATAAAAACTCTGTATACAATGAAGAGTGTCACGGATGAGGCTTTCATAGCCTATTTCCATTTGACTTAGATACGCAGGAAACAAATCCATGTCGACTGAGATGAGAATGAAGTGTTGATGAGAAATAAAAAACAACATTAGTGTCCTTGGTTATGGTAATTGTGGCAGAAAAAAAAATTGATTTTATCTATGTGCAATGAATGACGACAATAAGTACGTCAATGGGACTGAAAAATGATATAAGTATAGAGTAGAAGTGCAAAAGAAAATCATATATCAACACTATCAAAATCAGGTAAAGATAATGGGTCCATTCTTACTCCTACTATGAATGATAGGATAGTCCAAATAATGGTAGAAATTGATTCAATGTTTCCCAAAGTTACTGATTAGGTGTTGCTTCATGGGAAATACTTTTCCAAAGTCATGGTTCACTTAGACCAATTTTGACAAGATTTTGGAAAGAGTCACTCAATTGGCTTGATCAAGCCATGCTCTTAGACTAAAACACTTTCTTTTTCACTGTCATAGGGTTTGAATTATTCAAGTGATTGGGGACACCACCCTCATCGATCATCAACTTATCTCCTCTTCCATTTCATAAAGAGCCAACAAGATTCTCATTCAAAAGATAAGTTTTATTTTCTTCATCTTCAACATGCAATTTGTAGTTGTTAATTGGATAATTTGCAACCTTCTTACCAAATTACAAGGAACTGAAAGTTAGATTGCATTATTTCACTTATTAAAATATAAATTTTATTATTGGAGAAACTAAATCCTTCCTCACATGTTCCTTTGATGTGGGTTTTCTGAGTAAACTTTCGATCTATTTCCATATATACTCCTTAACATCATTATGCACAATTTAGGATTTAGGGAGGCCAAGTAGTTATGTAACCTTTGTCAGGTGTTTAGATAACATGAAAGAAATATTTCATTGTTTGCAGTCGAATGGAAATTTTACGCATGATGTATGTATTATTATGATTATTCACATTTGTACCTTGACAATATCCAAATTTCCAAACCCATAAATCATTTTTACCAAACCGTAGGAGCAACCATCATGTGAAGTTATCTGAAATTACATATAAAATACAAACAACCTGAAGAACCTCTAAACTTGATCATCAACATACTAGGGTATGATTTACCTTGTACAGGGTGTTGATGCAATGGAAATTCTACCCTTAGATGATATTGCACTCATAAGAGCTCTAATATTTGTGTACTTTCTCAACCACGGAACTACTCAAGTCTTTCCATCAGTGAATACCTCATAAATACAATAATGAGATAATTTAGTGCTAAAGCTCAAGGATTAAATGGTCTGATGAACATGATTATGTATACATACCATTACCTTATGTACCACCTAACAAGCATTCAGGAAAGTTAAAGCGAGATGAGCCTAATTTGACAATAGGCTCTAGAAATAGGATGATGTTGTTTTAAGTTTTTAACAGACCCAAACCCATGGTTTGTATATACTATTCTATTAATAATATTAATGTACCATGTCAAACATTGGTAATGCAAAAGAACCAAGATGTGGATTGTCAAAATAGATTAGCAAATTGTTTTCATAACATCTCCCTCAATATTATCATTATCGATACTTACATTCCCAAGAAAACAACTAATGAAAGGTATTCTATTCAATATTTCTATCATATTATTTATATCTTCAATAAGTTTCCACAACTCCTTAGTTATTCTTGCATTCTTCAACCTCCCTTCAGTGTTTTGCTTGGGTTGCCTCTAGTCCATCTAGTTTCAGGGTCAAAACCCATGAGCACTACTATAAGGGTGAATCCCAAATGTGTTGTGAAAGAGCTTAGCATATGCCACTAAGTTTGACCTTAATATAAACACTCATGATTGAATAACAAGAGATAATATCAAAGATATAACCCAGTATCCTAATTCATCAAACATAAACATGAATTGGGTAAAATTGGTTTGAAACACAAAGGAGAAAGTGCATATATTCCACGACTTTGATGGAGAAGGCGGAGAGGTAACATTTGACTAGGTATACAGTCAACCAAGGTTTTGAAACATATTCATCAGGCATGATGCTCCTCAAAATTCCTTTCAATTTTGACCAGGATAAAATTCTATTAGCCATTTCCAGCAGCCTATGAATTGAATTGTGTTGGAGTATTGGGGAATTTTTCATTGCGGGTTGATTTATGATCAGATTGTGGACCCAAAGCCTTGGATGTAAATTCTTGACATGATTAGTGAGGAAACTCTCATTCTAGTTAAGTTTTTGTAGATCTATATGCACTAAAACAAACCTAAGGGAATATATAGGAAAGGAATCAGAATTGTCCAAGAACCTTAAAAAGCCTTTTTATAATCAATATTAGATATGGGAATGTCCTATTCACATGGTAAAGGCCACGTGAGTTAATTTGTCCATTATGGTTGTGATAAGTTCATAATCAAAAGTCAAACTTGATATCCTTCATAAGGCTAGTGATTGGATCTTGTTGCTTCTTTAGAATCATAACATTATCCATAAAAGGTGGTACCAGTGGGTGGTACTGGTGATAGATAATAGGAATACCTACCCTACCTATTGTCCAAACATTATCAACAATGAAAAATCAAATCATGGTTGATGGGAACCTCAAAAGGCCATTTTATAACCAAGATTGGAAAATGGCATTTCCTATTTACAATCTTGACATCATGTGATTTGAATTGGCCATTATGGTCATGACAAGTTCAAAATCAAAATTCTAACCAGGGATGATTTTAAGAACCCCCCCTAGATTTATATGTATAAATAATGGGCAAATCTCTCCAATATATAGGAAAATTTGAAGGCAATTTTATCAATAATATAATATGTATATATAAAAATTTGGTGAATCTTTCGTTTTATTATATAATGTTGTAAAATCCTGGCGAATATTTCATTTTATTATATAATGTTGTAAAATATTGGCAATTTTTTTCACTAATTTATAACATATTGTAAAATCTTGGCAAATATTTCACTTCATTATAAAAAATTGTAAAAATTGGTGAACCTTTCACTAATTTATAAATATTGTAAAAATAGAAGAACAACAACATTAGTCAAATAACATGAATCACATCATCAACAATAGAACATGTAGACTCACAAATCACAACTAGAAGGTGTAAAACACAATTTTACTAACTAGATTCAGGGCAAGTGGGGACTCCACTTGTTATTTCATCTCTTAATGGTCCAACGAACATGTGGGGCCCTTGCCTCTACCTCAAATCTCGAAGTTGATCCTCTAAGGACATTAGTCAATAGCCTACAATAAAACTTCATAATATACTTGTTAAAATAAGGTAGAAAAAGCTTTCCATGCTTAATAAGTGATTTTTCTTAAATGAAGGGTACATTTTTATTAAGGTCATGATAGAGGAGTTCAATCGACTTCAAAAAAACAGGAATCGACACCACCAACATCAAGGTACAAAGAGAGTATGATGTGCTTGATTAAATTTGAATCCCTTACCCTCATACATGATACATGATAGAATCTAGTGGAAATGTTGTAATCCTGAAATCCTAAAAACTATTAAGTCAGTTGAATTTTGATGGGATCTAAAATTCTACTTTTTGCATATGAAGTCCAATGAGGTTGGAACCACTCTCAAACATCCTGAAATAATTAATGGTAATGTTAAAAAATTAAGTAAAAGTAACATTCTCCTTATATTTTATTTTCCATCCTTTCTCCTTCTATTTTATTTGGAAAATAAAAAATGAGAAATGATGGAAAATAAAATATAAGGAGAATGTCACTTTTACATTAAGAATTTAACACTACCATTTACTATTATTGACTTCAATGTTTTTTGTACAAAACTAGTCAGATTCTTATTAGAAAAATATATGTTTTCAAAACTGCATGGTGATTTTTCAAAAACTCACGATGTCCGATTTTTCCCAAAAATCGTGATTTTTTCAGCCGAAAAAATCGGCAAGCCAAAAAAATCGCAATTTTTTAGGAAATCGACAATTTTTCAGAAAAAATCGGCGATTTTTCGGCGATGTTATCAACTATGGAATTTGATATACAACCATTAGGTTCACGTTTTTCATGTTGTTGATTGGTTTTGAACTCCATTGTAAGCTCCCACACCCACACAAACTCTTGTAAAATTAATGTTGTTTAAGTTAGGGTTATTTTATAATATTTGGTAATATGGATTCACAAGGTTCCCTATTATAGAACATTTTCCATAATATTATTGAACTTTACATTACCTCAAGAATCTCCTTCAAACTATAACTTAGAAAAATATTCTAACCAAAAAAAAAAATTCTACCAAGTTTAAAGATCATACAATGGAGCTTTTGAGGAAATTGATTAATAACATACCATCATAATAATTCAATCTCCCTCATTTGTTGAACCTTATTTTAAAAATAACATAATCACCTTTTTGAACCACCTCTCCCATTGATAGTTAATTCTATGAGTTTATTCCCTTTCCTACTTCACTATAAAAATTACATGGACCGGTCAAAGGCAATGCTAATGTCTAGAAATGTATCGTGGTATTATTTAAGACTATATAAAATGTTTCTAATTAAAACAAAACTTAAAGGCAGTGCAATTTTGTAAGATTGGCATGAGAACAAACTCAAAAAATAGCAAGATCAATAGATATCATAATATAAGAAAAACCCAAATTAATGCCCAAACCAGCTGACAATGACAGAGTGAATCAAAAGTCTAGAGAAATTATGCACTAACAAAATTAGAACTCGATGGTCTTGAAAAATAGAACCAGAATCCTTTGTAGACTGAGCTTATAACAAATCACCTATAGACTATCAATTACAGAGGAAAATACACATGCTAGCTTGATAGTATATTGATATCATGAAAGAGAAATTCAGGTTTTTTAATATCAAATATTTGTTGATTAAATCTAATTACTCAAATACTATACAGATAAAATGAAATATCTTTTTATTCGAAAACACATATATGCTTGACCTAGGCATAATACATTTGCTAACTCAACCATCTTTACTGAATAGCTATTTCAGATTTACTATATAATTATTAGTTATGAATCAATGTCATTAGCTTAGATATGAACTCTGCCTTGACATATATTCAGTTGTTGAATTTCAGCTCATTTGTTATTTCCTTGCTTTCTATATATTTTGACAATCAGAATAACCATGAGCGCTGAAACCACATCTAGCACTAAGGAACAATTTCATAGATAAATCAAAATATAGGATCATAGTAATCCACCTTAATAAGGCATGTATTACAAATTAAACTATTATCTATTCGACATTGCTTGGATATATATAATTGTAGAAGGGTGGACCTAAAATTGTGAAAGAAGAATGATAAGAATTGAAATCTATTCAATTTCTACTTTTCTGTATGTAAATATTTTTATGTGATTACAAGACGTAATTTTCCAACAACTTAAAAAATACTTCAAAGGTATTTCTTCTCAACAAGGAATATACATCACCTCTCTCTCCATTTACCAAGTGCTTCCAATAGTTGCACATGAGTGTGATGTGCAACCATGGCCAGTGAATCCAGGAACTGTTCATAAGTTGGATCTGATGCTCGTAGATATTGTCCATCTTGTTTACGATACCAATATTGTCACTAAAAACTAGGAAAACAAACATGATGAAAAGTGACTATTTTCAAAATGAATGAAATAACAATTTCTCCCAATCCTGATCGACTGGATCAGAATTCCAAACATGAAATAGCTCAACATATTAAATATTTGGAAAGCAGTGCTAAATGCTTTCGACCTCATTGGAAATCACCTAGCCTAGAAGATTAGCAATGGGTAAAATTGTAAGTTGGGGGAAGATCCTTGGCCAGGCAGTGGCAGAAATCATCTTCTTTCAGAGGATCTAACCTCTCTGTTAAAGGACAGAGGTTTATTTCATCCTTCTCAACTGAAAGACCCAAATTAAACAACTTTATGGAACCAAGGTTGGATTGAGGTTGACCAGCTTGATCTGGCAGGTAATCTTGCAAGAGAATGGAATAACTATATTTATGCTTTAAGGAGAGCCCATATCAGAATTTCAGATAGTGATGATGATTTAATTTGGGATGTTGATACTCATGGTTCATACTCTCCCAAGAAAGGTTACCTGCAGCTCATTGCCACCCAGTTAAAAAGGGATCCTAAATGATGGTGGAAGCGACTATGGAAGCTAAAATGCCCCTCTAAATCAAAATTTTTTATGTGGTGCATCTTATAAAATAAGGTACCAACCTGGGATATTTTACAAAAAATAAGTTTTTAAGGACCAGGAAGGTGTAACCTTTTCCAGAATGATTCAGCAAATATTCTTCATCTTGTTACCACCTAAGTTGTACTTAGTGGTTTTTTATCAAGTGAGCCTTGAACCGGACAAGGATAACTTGTTCGGACTTCAGAAGACCTTTGGAAGTACTTTTGGGAAGTGCTTGTTGTACTATATCACATGTTCATACCCCATGGGGGAATTGTAATAAATTTTCTAGCATGATAGTTTCTGTAAAAGACTCGGTCTCTTAGACTTTATTTGTCAATCCGATCAGCCCAGGGTGTTTTTTCCCTTGGTTATTATTGGTTGTTGAATAAACGACTGATAATTTCTAAGTTTTTCACTCCATACCTCAAAAGTTGGGGTGGTCGGCTTGGCATTTAGGCCTATTGAGGTTATTAGAGTCTATGTGTCAATGTATAAGCATGCTAGACATCATGATCGAGTCATATGAACATGTCTAAGTCCCCTTAGGTTTTTTCAATTTTTCATTTTTTTAGTTTTTTCAGTGTTTTTAATTAAAATTTAATTTTTCCAAAACTTAAGCTATTTTTTAATAGTTTAATTGGAAAAATTGATTTTGTAATAAAAGTGGGCCAAATAATAATTTTCAGTGATGTAGGTGCTCATTTTCAAGCTAAGAGCACCATGTAAACCCATGGACCCACTATTTCCTAGTTTTGAGTGATTTTCCATCACTCAGGTCAGAAAGCCCCAAAAAATCATTTATTCATTATTTTAATTAATAAATTGATGAATAAAGGAGCAAATCCAAAATCATAGATCAGTGGATTCTCAGCCGATTTGATTGAAATCAGTCAAATCTGAACCAAATTGACTGGATCTAACAAATCCTTGACTGAAGGAGGTGATCAAATCAGATCCAGAGTTGATCTTCAGCAATCTTTATGGGGAATTGCGCCCTCTCTCTCTCCACACGTGTGGACTCTCCTGGGTGTTCTGTGGACTGATGTGTTAGTTTATGGGTTGATGTGTCAGCTCAATCAGCCCCCCGGTTGACATGTAGGCTTAGTTCAACTTCAGATCTACATTTATTGACTATCCATCAGTTGATTTGATCTGTCTCCTTGGGATTTGTGCCCCCCCTAGGCTGGATCTCCTATTTTTTGTATAAATTCAAGCACAAACTCCCTCTTCCAAGCTATTTAGAACTGGGATTAAGGTGTTGTTGCTATTGTACTGTTGTTATTATTCATTTGAAATAAAGAGAATATTTGGAGGCAAGACGGTGTTATGGCATTGTATTTGTGGATGATCATTGCCATTTTTTACTGAGGTAACCTATATCTATGTTCATACTTTGTTGATTGCTTGTGGATTCATTGCTAAGATTGATAATAAGCTTATTGTAATCTTGATAGGAAAGGTGATTTTCAATAATTTTATTGGCCATCTATTTTCTTTGATGTATGTTTAGAGATCTAGATTCAACATGTTTTATAAGTTTATATGCATGTTCTTATGAATCTCTGTGTATGTACAAATTGGATCTCACAAGTATTTTGGCAAGTTTTTTTATTTTAGCCTAGTTGCAAGTTCCTTGATTGGAGAGGATGCTGATCTAGTTTGCTTCTTCACTCTCTCCAAAACCTTCCAAAGGAATAGTCCCTCAACATTCCACCTGAAAGCTCCACAATGGATCTTCAAGGCTACCAGCATTTCTCTCCTCCTCTTCCTCCTTCAAAATCAATTCTTTTACCTACTTACTTTGTTCACAACTTTGATATTGTTTAGATCTATTATATTAAATTAAATTTAACATAGATCTATCTTCTCAAAGCCCATAATCTATATCTTGTTCTTAAAAGGTTTCATAAGCATTCTAGATCTAGCTTTAGGGAAATCATCCTTTTTGCATGGAATTTTAAAAAGAATTTGTAGCTTGCATGCATTAGATTTCTGTTTTATGTTATAAAAGATAAATCTAGCAATCAGTGCACATCATATTGGATTCCTAAAAGGAAATCCAAGATCCCAAGGAAAGCTTGCTTCCCTTGGTTCCCTTTTTACCTTTTTTAACTAGTTTTAACTTAGCTTTTTTTGGTTAAAAGTAAAAGCTGACCCAAAGGTACTTTCAGAGTGATTTTGGGCATATTTCAGTCTAATAAGCTTGCTAGTTTTTATCAGGTATAACAGAAAAATGGAGGAGATTCTGTTCGAAAGTGACTTTTGGGCCTTCTGAATCCCCCCAAGGGTCTCCCTTTTTGACTGAAATCTTTAATTTTTGCACTTTGTAAGCTCTTGGTTTCATTCTGTATAAGATTCAAGAGGCATCATATTAGTTTTCTGATATTGTAACCACTGGTAATAAAAATAATTCTGAATAGGCTCTTTCGAGCCCATTCCCCATCCCCCCTGGGGGGATTTGCGTCTGTGTCATTTTTTGCTTTTCGTTCATATTTTTTCAATCTAGCATAGTACTAAACTACAGGGTAGTATACTTTGATTCAAAATCAATTCCATATTCCATTTCTATTGGTTTCAAAGTAACTTTAATACTTACCCCACGAGCCTCCTTTTGAACCGAAAGGTGAAGAAAGGTTCGTGGTAGTCTAATTAGAAAATTGTGGTTTGCTTATATTTTATGTTTAATTTGCTATCATCATTTGTCTCAATAACCATAATAAAATCAACCCCTCCTTGATTCTCCGATTGAGGTCCACTTGGACTGAAAGAGGTTCCTGGAGGGTTTTCCTTTTTAACAAGAACATCCATCTCAAAATTTACTAAAATTGACAAGACTTCGATGTGTATGCTATGCACTTGGCTGCGGTTTGTCCGATCAGTCAAGATGTATCAAAAGCACTTGAGTGACTAGTATAATTAGGATTCACTCTCCCAAATTGACAAACCATCAGATGAAAATCCAACACCTAGATCAAACCATTACGGTGGCAAAATACCCAAAGGAAGTGGGATCTTATGAAAAGTGACCTCAGGGCGCCAATCTCTGTCACACCCTAACGGGTGCGTTATGAGAAATATCCCTAGAGACTCCATTCAGCCCACATATTCCTTGTAGGTAGTCGTGAAGGTTTAGTTTTGGACATACTCCAAGTACTCTAGGGTATATCTGGAATCTACCCCTTCGCCTAATTTTAATCAACTCATATTTCACATTAACTTAAAATGTACCAAGAGGCAATTGCAAAACATTCACTCCAATCACATGCAAGTACATTGATTTTATTTTGACTCCATTTTAAGGCACTGGTTATTTTCTTGCTATATATATATATATATATTGTATCTCAGCATTGTGCTTTTGTGTGCTCATTTTGTATCTTGTCATCTATGGTTGTTTATGGTTAAATTTCAAACTCCTAAGTAATTCATTCAGTTTAACATCACCATACTAAGTAATTAGCCTTAGTAACTTAATAGGGTCTACCTTCCTTGGCTTCATTAGGAGTTGAGCCTAAACGAAGGAGTCAAAAACAAAGTGACAGCCTTGACTCGAGATTTTCCCCCAAGGACACACCAAGTGGCTTGAAGATTTCTACCACGTGACCTAGGTGTGTGAAAGGCGGCAACACTTTTTGGTGCCGCTGGCGGGGATAAATCTTTTTATTCTCTAGTACGACTTTTGTTTTCTTCCTTTTGTTTTTTATTTGTTTGATGACTGCTTAGAGTAGATCTTTAATTTTCATCTGGGGACTCCACTGACTTTTTTCCAGTTTTTATTTTTACAAAGAAAAGAAAAAAATAATTTTTGTGAAAAGATTTATAAATGCTTATTTTTCTTTTTCACATGGCGACTCCATTGAAGGGATAAAACCCTGTTATCTCATAAACTTGTGAAGTTTTGTTGTGTGTAAATGAGCCCATGCGACATGTTAAAACCTTTAAAGCTCATCACTTGACAGCTCCACCTTTTTAGTACAATGTTTAATCGTTATATCAAATGCATATTATTAATTTTCGATATGAATGAATTAAAGCAGAAATATGGTGCCCAGTTAACCGTAATGTTTCATCCTATCGATTTCTCAAACATCCCGAGTTTTCCTAACTGTTGTAATTATTTGGGCGATGCATATAACTGGCTTCTGACATTTCATGGAAATTATGGTGATTTGGCCATCTGGCATGTCAAATCTTTCCTTTAGTTGATTGCTGACTTCAACATTCTTCATGAAGACAATATGATGGAAATGTTTGCTAGTACTTTTTGGGGTGAGGCCTGTTGTTGGTTCTATCAGGTCCTTCCTAATAAATGTATAACTTCTTTTTCCAAGCTTCCTTTGGATTTTTTTAGAGCAGTGGCATGATGGTAAGGGTAGTATGAATGGTTTAAAAAAGTTCCTTGAAAAGATCTGTACCTTCTACCTATCTGGGACAGAGTATCACACAGAAACATATGATGGACCTTTTTCCATGATACAAATAATTGAATACTTGGAATCACTTCTTGAACATTTAAGCGAAGAGGAGGTTCATGATACTCCCATCAAAAAGCATCTTAGTAGTTATTTAAGAAAGGAAGCAATTAAGCAACTTTTAAAAGAATATGAGGTATCTCCCAATACACAACAAGATTCTGAGGAAGGGAAAATCCAAGATGATCCTATTGAAGAGCTTCAGGAGGATCCCATGATGGAACACATTGTTGAAGACTCTCCTCATGTCACCATAGCTGAAAACATTGAAGATTTGAGGTACTCTCAAGTGTGTTGCAATGCTGAAATTTTTCCAGAAATCCCTCTAGAGAAACCCACTGAGCAACACATCCCAAGTGGTCCCATTGAATATATCCAAAAAATTTCCTTGATTGAAGATAATATTGAAGAACCTCTTCATGATATCATAACAGAAGCCTATAAATAAACCTATGATAAGATCAGTACAGTGTGTGGTGACATTAGACCTTCTTCTTCGCATGTTGATGAAGGTTTGGAAAGTTTATTTCTTTGTAACATTTTATCTGAAGAAGATTGTTATGAATACAAGGAGGACATGGATAGGCAGGAGCATGATGCCATGGATGAAGAGTCCCCCACATATGACATGGATGGGAGTGATGACTATAGGAATTTCATAGATAATCCAACTTGTGAAAATCTTATGGAGAATCCCATCCGTGATATGTCCAACAATGGGAGTGTCTATTCAAAAATTTGTGGAAGTCCAATCTATGATACGTCCATATAGGGGAGCATGGATCTAGATGCCTGGGAAAACCTTAGTATGGAAGAAGAGCATTCAGAATTTTCATGTGATCATTAAGAGTCATACCATGCAGAGCCGCACAAGGGTATCAGTAATGAAGACATTGAGAAACAGTATTGTGAAAATTCATATGTGATGCAGTCAGTGGATTATTAGTCTCAACCATCTTTTTCACATATAGAGGTTCCATATGATTTGGAGATACTTGGGGCTTGTGCAACAAGTTATCATTTGATAAGCCCCGGTGATCAGTATGATGATGTAGTCAGTCTGCCTCATCATTATGATTGGTATATCATTCCTATCCAGTCATGGATAGAAGCAACCTGCATGAGCACATACAAGTTGGGGAAGAATTTTTATGACATTATTCATGCCTATGATCTCCCATCCATCCTGCCCATTCTGAATCATCATGCAGGTTTGCAATTTTTGAATAAGGTATCCTTACTTTGGCTGGTAACCAAAGACAAGGAAAAAAAATTGTGTTAATAAAATGCTTAGGTGGTTACATTGGATTTCTGATTACACTTAACCTTTTTTATATGATGCTTAGAGTAGGAAAATAAGCTCCTTGAAAGAGAGCATTTAATTTCTTCATTTCTATTTTATACTTAGCTATAATAAAACTTTGCTTCTTTTAGTTAGTTACATTTATTTTGTTTAGATAAATCAGCTTAATGGTTCATTTGGTTTTTTATAAAACTTGTGCTACTAAGGTTTTTCTTGTCAAGTTGAGATGTTTTTATAGGGTATATAAACCAAAGATTCTGGTGTTCTCGTATCCTCTCCTTCCCTTAAACACCAAATCGAGCACACGTCCCACAGTTGGAGCCAGAATGTTACCACCTAAGTTGTACTTAGTGGTTTTTTATCAAGTGAGCCTGGTGAACCGGACAAGGATAACTTGTTCGGACTTCAGAAGACCTTTGGAAGTACTTTTGGGAAGTGCTTGTTGTACTATATCACATGTTCATACCCCATGGAGGAATTGTAATAAATGTTCTAACATGATAGTGTCTGTAAAATACTCGGTCTCTTAGACTTTATTTGTCAATTCGATCAGCCCAGGGTGTTTTTTCCCTTGGTTATTATTGGTTTTTGAATAAACGACTGATAATTTCTGAGTTTTTCACTCCATACCTCCAAAGTTGGGGTGGCATTTAGGCCTATTGAGGTTATTAGATTCTATGTGTCAATGTATAAACATGCTAGACATCATGGTCGAGTCATATGAACATGTCTAAGTCCCCTTAGGTTTTTTCAATTTTTCAATTTTTAGTTTTTTCAGTGTTTTTTATTAAAATTTAATTTTTCCAAAACTTAAGCTATTTTTTAATAGTTTAAATTGAAAAATTGATTTTGTAATAAAAGTGGGACAAATAATCAGTTTCAGTGATGTAGGTTCCCATTTTCAAGCTAAGAGCACCATGTAAACCCATAGCCCCACTATTTCCTAGTTTTGAGTGATTTTCCATCACTCAGGTCAGAAAGCTCCAAAAAATCATTTATTGATTATTTTAATTAATAAATTGATGAATAATGGAGCAAATCCAAAATCATAGATCAATGGATTCTCAGCCAATTTGATTGAAATCAATAAGATTTGAACCAGATTGACTGGATCTAACAAATCCTTGACTGAAGGAGGTGATCAAATCAGATCCAGAGTTGACCTTTAGCAGTCTTTATGGGGAATTGCACCCTCTCTCTCTCCTCCACACATGTGAACTCTCCTGGGTGCTTTGTGGACTGATGTGTCAGTTTATGGGTTGATGTGTCAGCTCAATAAGCCCCCCAGTTGACAAGTAGGCTCAATTCAGCTTCAGATCTGCATTGATTGACTCTCCATCAGCTGATTTGATCTGTATCCTTGGGATTTGCACCCCCCTGGGCTGGATCTCCTGTTTTTTGTATAAATCCAAGCACAAACTCCCTCTTCGAAGCTAGTTAGAACTGGGATTGAGGTGCTGCTACTATTGTACTATTGTTATTGTTCATTTGAAATAAAGAGAATATTTGGAGGCAAGACGGTGTTATGCCATTGTATGTGTGGATGATCATTGCCATTTTTTACTGAGGTAACCTGTATCTATGTTAATAATTTGTTGATTGCTTATGGATTCATTGCTAAGATTGATAATAAGCTTATTATAATATTGATAGGAAAGGTGCTTTTCAATAATTTTATTGGCCATATCTTTCCTTTGATGTATGTTTAGAGATCTAGATTCAGCATGTTTTATAAGTTTATATGCATGTTATTCTGAATCTTTGTGTATGTGCTAATCGGATCTCACAAGTATTTCGGCAAGTTTTTTTATTTCAGCTGAGTTGTAGGTTCCTAGATTGGAGAGGATGCTGATCTAGTTTGCTTCTTCACTCTCTCCAAAACCTTCCAAATTCATAGACCCTCGACATTCCACCTGAAAGCTCCACAGTGGATCTTCAAGGCTACCAGCATTTCTCTCCTCCTCTTCCTCCTTCAAAATCAATTCTTTTACCTGCTTACTTTGTTCACAGCTTTGATATTGTTTAGATCTATTATATTAAAGTAAATTTAATATAGATATATCTTCTCAAATCCCATAATCTAGATCTTGTTCTTAAAAGGTTTCATAAGCATTCTAGATCTAGCTTTAGGGAAATCATCCTTTTTGCATGGAATTTTAAAGAGAATTTGTAGCTTACATGCATTAGATTTCTGTTTTCTGTTATAAAAGATAAATATAGCAATCATTGCACATCATATTGGCTGCCTAAAATGCAATCCAAGATCCCAAGGAAAGCTTTCTTCCCTTGATTCCCCTTTTACCTTTTTTAACTAGTTTTAACTTAGTTTTTTTTGGTTAAAAGTAAGCTGGCCCAAAGGTACTTTCAGAGTGATTTAGGGCATATTTCAGTCTAATAATATTGATGTTTTTTAGTAGGTATAAAATAAAAAAGGAGTATCTGCTGTTCAAAAGTGACTTTTGGGCCTTCTGAATCGCCCCAAGGGTCTCCCTTTTTGACTGAAATCTTTAATTTTTGCACTTTGTAAGCTCTTGGTTTCATTATATGTAATATTCAAGAGGAATCATATAATTTTTCTGATATTGTAACCACTGGTAATAAAAATAATTCTTAATAGGCTCTTTCGAGCCCATTCCCCATCCCCCCTAGGGAGATTTGCGTCCGTGTCATTTTTTGCTTTTTGTTCATCTTTTTTCAATCTAGCGTAGTACTAAACTGCAGGGTAGTATACTTTGATTTAAAATCAATTCCATATTCCATTTCTATTGGTTTCAAAGTAACTTTAATACTTACCCCACGAGCCTCCTTTTGAATCAGAAGGTGAAGAAAGGTTCGTGGTAGTCTAATTAGAAAATTGTGGTTTGCTTATATTTTTATGTTTCATTTGCTATCATCATTTGTCTCAGTAACCATAATAAAATAAACCCCTCCTTGATTCTCTGATTGAGGTCCACTTGGACTGAAAGAGGTTCCTGGAGGGTTTTCTTTTTTAACAAGAACATCCATCTCAAAATTTACTAAAATTGACAAGACTCCAGTGTGTATGCTCTGCACTTGGCTGTGGTTCATCCGATCAGTCAAGCTGTATCAAAAGCACTTGAGTGAATAGTATAATTAGGATTCACTCTCCCAAATTAACAAACCATCAGGTGAAAATTCAACACCTAGATCAAACCATTACTGTGGAAAAATACCCAAAGGAAGTGGGAACTTCTGAAAAGTGACCTCGGGGTGCCGATCTCTATCACACCCTAACGGGTGCATTGTGAACAACGGCCCCAAAGACTCCATTCAGCTCACATATTCCTTATACATAGCCGTGAAGTTTTAGTTTTGGACATACTCTAAGTACTCTCAAGTATATCTGGAGTCCACCCCTTCACCTAATTTTAATCAACTCATATTTCACATTAACTTAAAACGTACCAAGAGGCAATTGCAAAACATTCAATCCA